>QJPP01003663.1:0-221512 GCA_003996215.1 Jaltomata sinuosa
TGAGGTCTCGAGAGGTCCCGGTTGTTAAGGTTCAGTGGAGGCACCATCCAGTCGAGGAGGCTACGTGGGAGACCGAGAGAGATATGCGGGATCAGTATCCGCAGCTATTTTAGCCTTCAGGTACCCCCCTTGACCTTGACTTTCGAGGGCGAAAACCCTTTTTAGTAGTGGATGATCCGGTCATTTCCACGTATAAGTTTTGAAGTCAAGCAAATCGACAAAAGTTATCGTAAGTTCTTTAACAAATTTTCTGAACTTTGGGCCAAATGTATCAGGGCTTTTCTCCCAATATATAAAGAGTTAGAAGTCCCCCGAGATACCAAATCGAAGGTCTACGAGTCTAGTTTCCAACGCACAAAACCTCAAGTCCAACTGATCTCGGAGTAAAGAGTTATGACTGTTTTACCGCGGACTGTCTGACAGAAAACGGGTTGCGAACCGGGTCGCGAACCGGATCGGGTTAAACGCGATTTAAGCCTCGACTTCACGTTTTAAAATGCCATTTCAGTTCCAAAACAGTGATAAAACATAAGGGAGGATCCCGAGAGAATTCTTGAGTATCAAAATCGTGCGTTGGCGAATTACGAGCCTAAACTTAAGAATTTTATTAGCCTCGTGCGTGTATTTGAAAATACGTTATTTAAAAGTTGAATTTGGTAAATATTATATTATTATTGCCTTTTCAAAATATTTTAAAGGTTTATGAAAAATATATTTGTTACGATATAATTGTATATGTATTTATTTTATAAGGTTTTTATACTCCGTAATATTTTAACGGAGATAGTAAATTTAGTTATGTTAAAATTTATTATTATAATATAGTAGGTTTTATTCGAAATAATTTTCTATGAATTATGGTATATTTAAAATATTATATTTATTTTACCACGAATTTACGCAATACCCGAATATATACCTAACGGGGAGAATTTGTAGCCACCTCCACTTTCACGTGGAAGTGGAGGCCTTGTACACGAATTAGGCAGCATGTGGCAGCATGTTAACATTTCATAACATTGAAATGCATGCTGCCTACTCATTTAAGCAATTTAACAATTGCTATATATAAATTCAGTGGAATTTTGTGACAATGAATACTGCATATCCACTATTATTATTATTCTTGTTCCATTCATTTGGAAAAAAATCATCCTTATGTCTTACTTATATTAGGAGAGTATTGGTTGTTCTTATATTTGATCACGGAAAATGGAAAATCAAGTATCTACGTCAAGTTATTCAAGCCCGAGTTCGAGTTTGATTTCGTGTTGGGGATTTTTCGGAGAGGTTCAAGCTCGTCATCGGACGACAGGTAGGTTACGGTTTAATCTCCCTAGACTCCGCATATATAGAATAAAATTGTATTAATGGGCATCCTTGGGTTGGTTTATTAGGTTGGTACCACAGACCTCGACCGCTTTATTCATATCCGCCTACTTTTGTTCCTCCGTTGTTTGTAGTATTTATCGATATATTTTATTTATTTACCCTTGTGGTCCTGTGAGGCCTTGTTGACTCTGGAACATAGAAGGTGGGATTTTGGGAATGTCCGCGAGTCCCGGGCATAGAATTATCCTTCTAGGCTGGTTATGCTTGCTGAGTAGCTGTGGGCCTGTGCAGGGTCGATAGGTTGATTGTAAGCTGCTGGGCAGCTGTTGTGTGTGATCATATCATTTCCATGCATATAAAGAGGTTTTATCCATGTTTTACAGTGGTTTTGGCTTCGGGCCTACTGGCACTGTTTTCTAAACCTTGCATGGCCCGGGGGGCCCATTTTTGATGGAAATGATTTGGAAATGGTTGATTTCACTTGTGGAGATTTTTGGGCAAGAAAGTAAAATTATGTTTTAAATCATCAGTTTTACGATTATCGCTAGACTCGGCAGGGCCGGAGTGCTAGTTGAGTTTTCTTACTTGAGATGATTTTTAGCCTCGGTTGGACCGAGCACCTGAGATGACTTTTTACGGTTTAGACCCGGTTACGCCCGGGCACCCTTGGAGGAGGTTTTTGAGATATTTCCCTACTATTTTTAGTCCTGGACAGGGTCTGGGCATGCATATTCGAGACTGGGTCTCTATCTTGATATCGAGACTGGGTCTCTATCTTGATACATGTTCTGATACTGAGTTTTAGTATGGGGTCTGGGACCTCCATGGACCTTGCTATCCGGGCCAGGGGCTACGGGCTGCGTGTGCCGGAGGAGGGGTATACGGTGGAGTAGAGGTATACGGGCAGAGTCCTTCATGGAACCTACCTGCTGGGCCGGATCGGCGCCGGAGGAGGTACATACAGAGATACCTATGGCACTTGAGATCTTCATGCATCATATCATTCATGGTTCGAGGTTCCACCCTTGTTTGCTGTTTGCTGATTGTACGCTCCGGTAGTAGGGGATGCCGGAGGGTTTGTTTTCACTTGTTTGTGTTCCTCGGTTGTATGGGCGGCCGAGGGACTGTAGGTAGACTCTTTCTATTTAATTGTAGAATTATTCCCTGTTACGGTTAATTATGAAATAGGTTACTGCTAGACTGTCAGCTGCTGGGTGTGAAATTGATATGATTAGTTGGGCTTGATTCATGTCTCTGAGCATGCCTATCATTACTCTTTCTCTCTTCTTCTTACACTTGAGGTTACCGGTATACCGTCCATTTCATAAACTTATTTTGTATACACTGTTGTTGCAAGGACCCCAGGTGCGTTGTTCTTACTTTCACCTGTGTCTATGATGTGTATATTCTGCTTACTAGCCTCATATGTGGTTCTGTTGATTTCCCTCTGGGCTAGTTCCTGTGTACCTTTCGTTGATTTATGTGACTACTTGCTTCTATTCTGTCTATTACTGCGCTTTTATCTTATATGTGCCCAGTCGGCCTATGATACCTACTGGGTACCTTATGCTTCGCATTTGGTGCTCACCCCTACCCCCTGCATCTTTGGGTGCAGATCCTAGCGTGGGCTATCGCTGTTAGATCGTTGTGATTCGTGCTTGGAGATCTGTTGGGGACTACTTCAGGCTGAGGGTGAGCTCTTGGCGATCGGAGCTTAGCTTTAGTTTATCTTTTGCTTCATGTACTCTATTACCATTCAGAGACATCTGTATATATAGTTTTGGTTTATTTGTACTCCATGTATGTAGTTTGGCTCTGCACTATGATACCAGGTCTTGGGGTTTGGTTTAGTTTCCGTATATGTAAATATTTATATCCCTGTTATCTATTTTACTCGTCTTGTTCCCTTTTTGCTAGATAGTAGCCCATTACTAACTGTTCTGGGCTACGGGAATTGGTTCGCCTACTGGGGGGTTGTAGGCGCCATCATGACCGAGAAATCGGGTCGTGACATAATAGAACCCTGCCACACAATCAAGGATATGCCAGGAACGTCTATGGTAATGGTCTTGGCATAATAATCCAAAACTACTTGGTGAGGGGATAACTAATCCATGCCCATAATCACATCAAAATCTAACATGTCTAAAATCATCAGGCCAGCCCAAGTCTCAAGATCACCAACAACTATCAAATAGGATCTAACAACATGATCCACTACTAAAGAATAGCCTACTGGGGTAGAAACATATACAGGAATAGATAATGGCTCACTACCCAACCCCAAACAAGGATCAAAGTAGGCCAATACATACGAGCTGTAGAACCAGGATCAAATAATGCTAAAGCTGACTGGTGACAAACAAAAATCATATATGTGATCAACGCATCTGAGGCCTCTGCCTCTGATCTACTAGGGACCGCATAGAACTCGCGCCAACCACCATCAGACTGACTGCTATCATGACCACCTATACTGCCATGTTGGGCACCACCTCTACCCTGAACACCACTTACTCTAACCGGTAGCTATACTGTTCTGAGAGGCTGATTTGGCTGAGCGGCTGTCTTAACTAGACCTCTCTGGGGGGCACTCTCTGGCATAGTGACTAATGATGCCACACTCATAGCATTGCCCTAATGGCCCACCCTGTTGGGAAGAACTATCTGAACTGGTATGGCCACCACGGCTTGATTCCCCAGATGATATACCTCTCGACGACTGACCATTATAACCATGCTAACCACTATGACCCTGATCAAAGTGAGGTCTACCTGAAATCTTAAGCGATACCTTATCTAACCAGCTAGACTGGCCTTGATGTTGTTATGGATGATACTCTTAACCCCACTATCTTGAACCTCTACCTCCAAAGT
Source organism: Jaltomata sinuosa (assembly GCA_003996215.1). Classification (NCBI taxonomy): domain Eukaryota; kingdom Viridiplantae; phylum Streptophyta; class Magnoliopsida; order Solanales; family Solanaceae; genus Jaltomata; species Jaltomata sinuosa. The sequence goes on from QJPP01003663.1 coordinate 4,210, forward strand.
GGGAACCACAAAAACTACTCTGATGGCATGGCCTCTTATCTCTGGCCCCAGGATCATGATGATGCAAGTCCTCCATAGTGCGTACATGGTATGTCAACTAGTATTTCTACAGTCTGTCGAAGCTCGGTCCTCAACCCCTAAACAAACTAACGAACCCTGTCTGGCTCTATAGGAATGATAATGGCCCAAAATGGCGCTAACCGGTGAAAATGGATCTCATACTCGAATACTGACATAGATCCCTGCATCAGTCTAATAAGTTGCTCCTTGCGATGCTCATGGTCACTGTGAGGCAAGAACTTGGCCATAAAGGCCTCATAAAACTCTCTCCAAGTCAACTGAGGAGACTGAGATGGTCTGCAAGCTACTTTATCCCTCTACCACAGCTGCATAGCTAGGCCCTCCAGCTGATAAGTAGTATAACCAACCCCATGAGTATCCAATAGACCCAAATGGTGAAGCATCTCCTCATAAGTAGAAATAAAATCATAAGCATCCTATCCATAAGCACCAGAGAACCTCAACGCAGACAATCTCAAAAATTGGCCCAAGGCCTTCTGCTCAGACTTTGTCATAACTGGGCGGGGAGCAAGAGGCTGAGCAACTGAAGGTACTGGAAGAACCTCTGCACGGGGAGCCATAGTAGCAGTCTGCTCTGAGCACCTGACCTAAAGTGTGTGCTATATATGAAGGCTGACCCCCAACCATACTAAACAATTGAAGAAGTAAACCTCGAATATCTGACAAAGGAGCTAGGGCTGGTACTAATGCTGCTACTGTCCCTGGTGGCACCTGGGCTACCCCAGTCTATGGGCTACTGGTCTGGAAATGGCTCAGGCTCATACTCGACCTCCAAAGCTCTAACTGGTGCCTCTGCTCAAGCACATCCTTGGCCTCTACCTCTGCGACCACCCTGGCCCCTAGTTAGAGTCGGGTAAGCTAGCATCAAATGCTTGCCCTTGCCCGTTGTCGAATATCTCATACAACCCATCTATGGAAGAGTAAACTGGAATAAATGAGATTCCAGGAAACCATTTAGGATAAGAGGCACAATATAGAGGCAAGAAAAGGTCCATGTTTGCCAAAATACTACTATAGCCTCCTGAAGATAGAGTATAGATGTCTCCACCTCGATCTATAGAACTTTACTAGACATTGGCTCCTATACCGATGACACTAGTGAACCTAGGTTTCGATAAAAAGCTTTCACGACCTGATTTCTCAGGTCATGATGGCACCTACAACCCCTCATAGACAAACCAATCCCCGTAGCCCAGAATGGTTAGTAATGGGATACTCTCTAAGCAAGCACATGGAAGAAGCATAAATAAGCGAAAGCAAGTTAAGAAGCATAGAAATAGAACAACTAGAATATATATAGAAAGCTAAACCATCCCACGACGCAATATCATAGTATAGAAGCCTCTACTCAAATATACAGAGTACAAGAGAGAGTACAAAAATAGAATATACAACTGTCTCTGAATTAGCAAAAAAGTACATGGTACGAGAAGAGATAAAAGTTAAACCCCAGTCTCCAGGAGCTCACCCTAGGTCTCGGATGTCCAAAATTTGCATGAATCTGCATTATCAGTGGCGATAGCTCACACTAGGATCTGCACTAGGAAGATGCAGAGGTGTAGTATGATCACCAACTACAAAGCAACGGGTACCCAGTAGGAATCATAGGCCGACTGAATGCATATAAGATATAAAAGCAGTAAATAGCATATAAGAAAGAAGTAGTCACAAAAGCAAGCAGAGGAAAGCACACGGAAACTAGCAATAGATAGAAAACAAGGAGAATACAAGTGTAGTATGCTAGCCACAAAAGATATATCACAGAACACAGGTGAAAGAATAGAGGAAGTACCTGGGTCCTTGAAACAACAATATACATATACAAAGAGTTTAAGAGCACAGCGGTATACCAGTAACCTCAAATAAAAAGGGAAAGAAAGAAAGGAAACTATAAACATAATCATGCTAGCAATACAACTCCCATATTAAGGACGATAATATGATAAACTAAAAAGCAACTATAATAAGAACTAGAAATCTAATCTACCTACAGTCCCAACGGGCACCCATACACCCGAGGAACACATACAAGTGAAAACAAATCCTCTAGCGTCCCATACTATCGGAGTGTACACTCAATCAAACAACAAACAAGGGTGGAACCACACACATAATGAATGATATGTTATGAAATCATTAGGTGGTACCATATGCACCTTCTCTGGTACCCGTAGGCCTAGTAGGTAGGACCCACAAAAGGCTTTCCCTGTATACCTCTACTATTCTATATACTCCTCCTCTGGCACTCTCGGCCCGTAGTCCCTATTCTGGATTGGCAAGGTCCATAGAGGTCTCTGTAACCATATACAACTCTCAGTATCTCAATAACCATGCCGGGAATCTATTTGGGTCTAAAATTAGTAGAAAGAGTCATGTCTAGCGCTCCATCCCAGCCGAGCCTAGTATCGTATCAAAATTGGTAGTAAATCATATTTTGTACTTAGACCTAGCAGAGTCTAGAATCAGTGAGAAAATCATCTAAAAATCTCTTTTACTCCAAGAAGATCCATATAAACCAGTTAAAACCCACTTTTAGTCATTTATATGGAAAATGGGCCCTCGGGGCCATGCAAAGTTAGAAAACTAGTGATAACTTGGACCGCAGCCATAGTAGTAGTAAAATCAATGCAGAAATCCCTTTTCCATGATAATGATGATATGATCGCAAACAATTAATAGCTTAATTGCTCACAACCAACCTATCGGTCCTACACAGGCTCAATCCATTTTATAGAATAGATAAATAGTTCCATAATCACAAATCGATGTTCAGGACTCACAGACATTCCCAAATATTCCATCATTTATGGTCCAAAGGCATAACACAGGCCACACACATCGACACAGGTAATACCACAAAATTAGATCAAATACTAAAATGTACGTACAAAATAAAATGGACAGAAAGAAAGCAGACAAGGTCTGGGGTGCCAACCTAGTAAACCTAACCCAAAGATTTTGAATAATACAATTATAGCCTATATATGCAATATCCAAAGTAGGGAAGCCGTAACCTGCCTAGCGTCTGATGAATAGTTGCTGGGAAGCCAAAACCCAAGCTCGAACTGCTCTGAGAAGCTTCTAATAGTAGTCACACTATCAACAGCTCAATCTATGTGTTAAAACAAAGCTAACGACACCCATAATACTAAAAGTTTAGCCGGGTCGAAATCTGGGTCAATAGCAGATTTGTGAGCCTCACAACCCAAAAAAAAAACGAAAATAACCACGACATTCCCAACCTTGCCAGAAACACATGCTCAAAAATTGAGCATAACTCGTGTAGGAAAAAGGGGTAAAACATCCCCTACAACTTAAGAGTAAATTAGGAATCAAAAGGGAGGAATTGACAAAAATTAAAGGAGAAAACTTACAATTAGAAGTCGGGAAGATAATCACGGACCAAAAAATAATCACCTCGATAATTTTGAGTGAATCAACACAGAGAATGGAGCTTGAGCTTCAAGAGATATGAAGAAAATGAGTTTGGAAGTTGTTTGAAATGAAAAAAGAGAAGATAAGCCAACTTTATATGTTGTCTGCCCTTAGACGTAGGCGCGACCTAGGCTCTATAAGGGTGCCATCGTCACACCCAGTGATGAGGCGTAGGCGCACCCTCTGCCAATGCAGCCAGGCACCATAGGTGCGGCACCCAAGCGCAGGCATGAAAGTGCAGGTGCAGCTAAGGAACCCACCTCTGCGCCATACCAGAAAATAGCAGCAACCAGCTGCAAGCACAATCATAAAAAGATCTCAGATGGACCATCGAGAATGCATCAGGAGTGTCGCAAATGGAAACAAACTATGCTACTCAACTAAAAATGGCATTTTGGACTCAAAGGAATTAATAAAATTCCTAACAAAGGTCGATTTAACAAAAAGTAGGCTCCACGCCCAAAACCAATCTTTGGCCAACTTTTCCAAAATGAAACCCAATCGCCTAAAACTAGTTCGAAAGCATCAGGACCCGAACCTAAGATTCCTCCAGCCCAAAGTCGATATTCCAGAGCTTATAGCGCTGGCAAAATTTCCATCTGAGGCCATCTTCTCTAAATGTTGACCAAAGTTAAACCTCCAAGTTCAACTGGCTAAAAAGCACAGAAAGTAAGGTAAAACTAAACAAAATGCTCCCATATCCTGGCCAAGGGTCTAACTAGACCAAAGTCCATACTCCGGAGCTAAAAAAAATATTAGAATTTTATTCCGAGCATATTAACCAACAATGTTGACCAAAGTCAATAATTTTCTAAGTTAAAGCTCTAAAATAAGAAAATGGTCATAATGACCGAATGAATGGCCAGGACACTGAACCACTTGTCCCAGAAAGCCATAATAACTTGAATTCATTACAGGCAAGCTCTAATAGTATAAATAAAGCAAAAATATGTGAATGACCGGAAGAGTCATTACACTCTTCGTAAAGGAAAGGCTCAAGTGTGACTGCGTAAAGTTTTTGCTGTTCAATTTTAAGGTAGGTTATGACTTAACTTTCTTCAAACTTTGCTTAGATTGAGACTTATCATGTAAAGTATTCTAAGGGTTGGGTAAATTCTTGAATTTTAGTACTAAAACAAGGTGAATCATTGTTGTGATGCTCCAATTCGTGGCCTTTATTCATAGATTTGTTGTGATTCTGAGATTGAGAACATGTTTGTTGTATCTGACTTGCCCTTTACTTTTGTGTTCATGCATATTAATTCATCTCATGATACATGGAATACTGTATTTGAAAGGATTGGATGAAAGGAAATATTGGTTTAGTCCCAGTTCGAGTTCAGATAAGTTGTTGAAATCCCTGTTTGAGTGTGAATAATTAACGTTGATTTTAGTCCCGGTTCAAGTCCAAGCATGATATTTGGAAGTCCCAGTTCGAGTCCCTGTATGATGTATGGATCTTGTGAATCCCTCATGGGTTCTACCTTTACAATAATCCACTGAAGGGGGTGTATATCGGTTGGCATTGTCCATTGTATTTCATCCTATATCATTGAATTGCATTATCATTTGGACTATTGTTTGATTGAGATATTTCGTGATATTATTGATATTGAACTGCTAGAACTTTTTTGTGTGCAGGATTATTTTAGTATTCTTTATTTAATATAGTAACTTCTTAAGCTCTATCGGCCTATGATGCCTACTGAGTACAAGTAGATTATACTCACCCCTACTTTTTGCATTCTTTTGATGCAGATCTTAGTTTGAGTGACACCTGCACTTAGAGATAGTGCTTGCAGTTGACCTTCGAAGTTGTGGTGAGCTCTTGCATTTGGAGATCGGCCCAGCTTCATCTATGTTTTATTTTATCTTATCCAGTTTATAGACAATTTTGTATATCAATGTTGGTACTTGGTTCTAATAATCGCTCTTGTATCCGTGACAGCTGAGTCTTGAAATATCTTGATGTATCATTTCTCTTCATTTCGAGTATATTTGGAGCTGTTTTAGTAGATTGCACCCGTATTTTGCTATTTTTGTCTTACTTTGAGTTGTTTGCATTAGTGGGGCTCGACTTACCTATCCTGGAGGAGTCAGATAGGTGCCATCATAACTCCTTGGTAAATTGGGGGTCGTGACATGGGAGAACCATGTAGCAGCAATGTTAATGCTTCAAATTTTAAAATAGTCTTTGGTTCATGTTAAGGCCTAGGCTAACCTTATTGTTGTATCCTATCTATTTATGTAACTCCATATTACACACGATTTGTGAAATTAGAGAAATGTAGAATGCATGTTGTATGTTTGTTTATATAATAGTGTTTAAAAGTTAATGATGGAAAAACTTTTCAAATTTTGTAATTAAATGCGGGAGAAATCCTTTCAAATTTTTAATTAAGTGATGCATACACAAAAATATAACTGAAATCATTTATTTAGAAGAAAGCGCCTTTTATTGTAAAGGATCAAATTAATTTTATAACTTAAACTTTATGTATTGAAATTTCCGTGGAAAATGGAAAAAGACATATGCAATTCATACTAAATTTAATAATTTTATTGATTTATGTGTAATGAAACTTTAGGAGGAAAAAAAAGAATAATATGATGCCTAAATGCCTTTTAATTTTCCATTATCATCCACTGTAATTTAGTTGATATTTAGGGTGAACTAAATTGTGATAGAAGTGAAAGAACTTCAAAATATTTAACATAATTAAGAGAGTTAAATGAGTGATTTTTAATTCTTTTTTACATAGAATATAAATGAGATAAATAAGAAAAAATTCAAAAAATAGAAAAAAAAGATAAATATGATTCCAAGTCTTATAGCACCACGTCACTGGGTCTATGTTTCTTAATATAGAGAGATATTTTAATTAAATATGGTCACATGGGCCAATTTTATTAATTCAAAAAATAAGGTCTATTATACATATTTCTTAATATAAGATTACGATATTTAAAATTTTCTTTATTTTTTCTTAAATTTTATATACTCAAATTAAAACATAGAAAATAAAAAGGATGAAGTAACATATCTACTATTATACTATAAGTGACAATAAGCATACAACTCATGGTCTACATATTTGTCGGCCAAGAGGGTAATTGTGGTAATTTAAAAAAGTTGTTCTTAGTAGTACAGTGCATTGTGCAATGAAAAATGTATTGTTGCACGAATTGACGCTAAATTCAGGTATCTTTTTGTTTTACTCCAAATGTATCTTCTGTGCTAGGACTTTAGCCTTTCGGGTACCTTTTGTGGACTTTAGCCTCCTATTTTCAAGTACTGTTTGCCCTTCATTCTGCAATCAATAAAGGATAAACAAGACAAGGTGATGTGACACCTCTCCATACCTCCATTCATATTTATCTTTTTTCTTCATTCTTTGCATTAATCAATCAATTTGTTTAATAAATTAATTTTTTTTAACATACTTATTATATCTAATTATATTTCATTTGTTACAAAACACCTTCATTTATTTATTTACATTCTCTACTTAAATAACATGTCTCTTCAACTCCTTTATTTATGGCCCAACCAGTATATAAATAACAATTATGAAGTTGTTGGATGTACATTTCCATTTTCCCTTCTTCTTCTTCTTCTTTTTTTTTTTTACATATCTTTTTCTCCTTTTCTGATTTATTTCCTTCATTTTTTTCATGAATTAAAAGAGATGACATACAAATGGTGATATGACAATGTGGCCACCACTTTGATGACGATCAAATATGTATTCTTTGGAAAAAAAAATTGTGTCATAATAGTCAAACATAAGTTAATCAAGATGAAAAAATAAGTAGATAGTGGTGTAGAGGATTCTTCAAAATAAGATGGTTAGATTACTTTGGTACATGTTCATCAAGATGAAGGCAAAAGAATAGTGATATGACACCTGCCTTTGACTGTGGATCATATTTATCTTTTTTCGCATTTTTTTCTATTTATATGATATATTAAAAAATCTTAAATTTATTTTTTAATTAGATTTTCTTAATTGTTTATATGTATTTTTTAGTCTAAAAAGCACAAAATTCTATGGTGTATCCATTAATCCCTTTTATTTAATTGTACAATTATGTTGATATTCTTGTAATATTTATTTTTGAATTTTATGTCACGACCCGATTTATCAGGTTAATGATGGCACCTACAATCCCTCCAGTAGGCGAACAAATTTTCGTAGCCCGACACGATTAGTGATGGGCTACTACCTAACAAAAACACATAATAAACAAAAATAAGCGAAAGCCAAATATAAAGGTAGACAAAGCGGAAGCAATAACCTGAATATATACAAAATGAAACTACACCAACCCCAAGACTTGGTACCGACAGTACAGAAGCTTCTAATAGAATATAAGTGCTTGAAGTAACAAAATGATAAGTACAACTGTCTGCGAATATACAAAGAGTAACAGTACAAAAGATGAGATGTGGTCAAGCCCCGACCGCCAGACTCTCACCCTAGTCTCGAATGTCCAAAAGTTGCACGAGTCTCCAACGCGATTAACGATGAAAGCTCAACTAATATCTACACCAGAAAGATGTAGAAGTGTAGTATGAGCACCAAGATAATGGGTACTCAGTAGGCATCATCGGCCAACTAAGAGCATATAAGATATAAAACAGTAAGTAGCAGATAACAAGAAAGTAGTCACCGAAGCAATAGAGAAAGCACAAGGAACTAGCACGGAGAATAGACAACCAAGAGTTATAAGCATACAATGCTAGCACAGAAGATATACATAACAAATAAATACAGGTGTAAGAAAGAAGGACGCACCTGGGATCCTTGCAACAATAGTATAAATAAAGAGAGAGAGAATCAGGAACATGGTGGTATACCAGTAACCTCAAGTAAGAAGGGAAAGAAGGAAAGCAACCCAACATAATCAACTAGAAGCCATAAAAGTAACGAAAACATACTAAAACACCAACTCTCAAAATAAGCATGAACCGGGATCTATCTCACAATTTACAACCTAGAATGGAATAATTAAACTACCAGAACCAAGAGTTCAACTCAGAATCAAAATAAGGAACAACGTCCGATAAATCACAACCGCTCATGAGGACACACTACGGAGCCTCAAAAATATAAGACTCACTAGCCCCTCAATACTTAAATCCAAACTCGGAGCCTCAACAGGCTAAAAACTTACAAATTCTCAATAACCAAGGACCATAACTAGCTCTATGAAACTATAGGAGTAATATAATCTACCTACAGTCCCAACGGCCGCCCATACAACCGAGGAACACAATCAAGTGAAAACAATTCCTCCGTCCGCCCATACAACTGGAACATACACTAAACACACAACAAATAAGGGTGGAATCTGAGTGATATGCATGATGATGATAATGATGGAATCAATAATAGTAACTCTGTATGCACCTCCCCCGGTACTCCGGCAGGAGGACCCATGGTGGGACGTGCTCGCTATACCTCATCATACGCCATATACCCCTCCTCCGACACGATCAGCCCTTTGCGCAGGTCCTGGAATGGAGGGACCATGGAGGTCCCTAACCACATACAGTAACAAACACGAAATCTCAGAGAATCAGAACCTCGAAGTACATGCCCAAAATTAAACCGGGTCTAAAATGGTAGTAGTAATTTCAAAAGACACTCTCAAAGGGTGCCTGAAGTATACTAGGGTCTAAATCAGTGATAAAAGTCTCAATAACCCTCTCAAAGGGTGCTCAAAGCGTATCTGGGTCTAAATCAGTAATAAAAATCAAGTCTAATGGTCTGCCCAACCGATCCTAGTATCAATAGGAAATCAAGTCTAGTGCTCTGCCCAGTCGAGCCTAGTATCAGTAGGAAATCAAGTGTGAAATCATCCAAATCCTATTTTATCATCATTTATACTGAAAACGGCCCCCCGGGGCCATGCACGGTTTAGAAAGTCATGTATAGTAGGCCCAAAGTCAAAACAGTGATAAAACATGCAGGGAAAAACTTTTTTCATGGATGATATGCTCGCACACAAAAATAAATTAGCCCAACGGCTCACAAATATTTTCTATCGGCCCTGCACAGGCTCAACAACAGTCATAACCAGCCTAAAAGTATATCTCTATGTCCGGGACTTGCGAATATTCCCAAATAACCCACCATCTATGTTCCAGAGTCAATACAAGGCCATATAGGACAACAAGGGTAATATACAGTACTGATACAAATACTACAATCAACATACAAGATAAACGGAGAAAAAAGACGGACAAGGTCTGGGGTACCAACCTAAAACAACCCACCCAAGGATGCTAATTAATGCAGTTATAGCCTATATACACAGAGTCTAGATAGAGAAAGCCATAACCTACCTGTCATCCGATGAATAGCTGCGGGGATGGTGTCATCTAGGCTCGAACTTCTCTGGGAAGCTCCAAATTTCGAAACCACTAATAATACAATAATCTATACGTCAAAATAAGACTAACGATACCCATAATGCTATAGAAATAGTTGGGTCAAAATTTGGGTCACCGGCGAGCCCGTGGGCCCTGCAATCCGAAACTAAAAATGAAAGAGCCCAGCATAATCACCACACTCATAAGTGTGCATGCTCAGAGTAAGAAGAAATCTAACCAGGGGAAATGGCTCAAAGAAGCCAGCCACTACAAGAAAAAATTAAGAATCAAAGAGGATGAATTTAATGGATTTAAGCAGGTAAAACTCACCGATAAAGATGGAGGAATGATCAAGGCCAATAAATTTTCACCCTAACACCAAGAGTTGAGTCAAAACAATGCTTAGACGAGCTTAGAGCCATTATCAAAGGAGATATTGGTTTTTTAGAGTGAAGAAGATGAAGTTGGGGACTTATATACTACCCAGGGGTCCTTCATCACGATTGCGAAGGGACCTCTTGCGGTCGCGAGGAACACGCTGGCTAGACCATTGCGATCGTGAAGGCTAGCCACGCGGTCGCGAAGAACAAGGGAGGACGGGCTTCATCATGATCACAATAAGTGATCACGCAATTGCGAAGAACAAGCACCAGGTGCTTCATAGCGGTCACAAGGGACGAGGCTCGCAATCGAGATTAAGGCCTGAAGTCTGCACCTGCAATAGCCAAAAACTTGCAAATTTTGAAAAACTCAACGGGGCACTCCAAACATAATCGAAACCCGATACTCAAAAACCAAATATGCTACTAGAGTAGAAACAATGTTCCGGACACAATGGAATCAATGAAACTTCCATACGAGGTCGTATCACAGGAATATTGACCAAAGTCAACACTAACTAACGCCAACCAAACACCCAAAATGAGCCCGGATCACCCGGGACCTGAACCAACTAACTACCTTACACAAAATTAGCATTCTGAAGCTAACAGTGCTGACAAAATTCCCATCCGAGGCTGTCTTCTCCAAATATTGACCAAAGTTAACCGAACAAGCCCAACTGGCCTGAAAACACAGAAAAAGAGAAAATTCCAAGTTGAAAAGCTCCCGGATCCCTACCGAAGGTCCCACTAAACCAAAGTCCATGCTATGGAACTAAACAAACTGTCAGAATTCAATTCCGAGAACGTTCACCAAGAATGTTGACTGATGTCAATGATTTCAAAAACTTAAAGCTCTAAAACAAGGAACGGCCAAAAAGACCAAGCAAATGGCCCGGGCACCAAACTAGTGATCCCATCAAGCCATAAATAACTTGGGGCCATTACATACAAGCTCTAACAGTACAAGAAAGTCAAAAACGTGCAAATGATCGGAAGCGCATTACATTTTATTTGTTCGAATTGTATTTTTATGTAATTACCCTTCCGGTCATTTACATGTTTTCACATTTCTTATACCGTTAGAGCCTGCCTGTAGTGGCCCCATGTCATTTATGGCTTACTGGGACCGGTAGTTTGATGCCCGGGTCGTTTGCTTGGTCTTTTTGGCCATTCCTTATTTCAGAGCTTTTAGCTTTTGAAATTATTGACTTCAGTCAATATTCTTAGTGAACGTGCTCGGAATTGAATTCCGATAGTTCCGTTAGCTCCGGAGCGTGGACTTTGGTCTAGAGGCACCTTTGGTCAGGATCCAGGAGCTTTTCAGCTTGGAATTCTCTCTCGTTCTGTGTTTTCAGGCCAGTTGGGCTGGTTTGGTTGACTTTGGTCAACATTCAAAGAAGACGGCCTCGAAAGGGAATTTTGTCAGTGTCGTTAGCTCCAGAATGCCGAGTTTAGGATAGGTAGGTGGTTGGTTCAGGCCCCGGGTGAGCCGGGATCATTTTGAGTGTTCGGTTGGTTGTGATAAGTGTTGACTTGGGTCAAAATTTCTCCGAAACAACCTTATATGGAAGTTTCATTGATTTTATTGAGTCCAAAACGTCGTTTCCACTCTAATAGCACTATTGGTTTTTGATCATGCCCAGAATTCCCCATAGAAGTTTTAGCTGTTGTTGGTTTTTTTCTGGTTCTGGTGGCCTTCAGTGAGATAGCGCTGGCCTGTGATTTCTCCTTCAGTGTGATTGCGCTCCTGTAGTGCGATAGCGCTGGTCTGGAACTTTTCCTTCAGCGCGATCGCACTCCTTTAGCGCGATAGCGCTGACCAGCGACCAGCAGCTATATAATTCTTTGGCCTTCGTCTTTCCAGCTTATTTCTCACACTTTTCCCAACTCTAAACTCCAAGTTCTCCCACCAAATTGCTCCCATCAGTACCAAAGCTTGTAGAATCCATCAAATTGTTGGGAAAACTCGTTTCCTCGTTGTTGGGTAAGGTCTTCTTCCCTAAAAAAAATTATTCTCCATTGTTGCTACCACCATTTTTATAAATTCTTGAAGCTTGGAACTCCCTTGTAGAATATGACATATTGATCTTTGCATGGTCATGGATTCTGAGTTCTCACTCCCATAGCTCGTCTTCTTGTGGTGGTAAGTTTCTTTTGTTTAAATTCCGAAATTATTTCTTGAAATTCCTTCTTTAATTCTTGACTTGAGCGGGCTGTTTTGAAGCCCAATTGTTGTCCGTTACCTCTCAATTTTTGAGGATGTTCTCCTAGTATGGTAAGGAACACATGTGTATTTTTCATTTCCAGGTTTGGATTGCAGGGCCTACGGGCCCGTTTGTGACTCAAATTTCGACTCGACAAAAATATTAGCAATATGGGTATCGTTAGTCTTGTTTTAATGTGTAGATTATTCTGTTGATAGTGGTTTTGCGATTTGTAGCTTTCCGGAGTAGTTCGAGCATGGACGATGTCATCCCTGCAGCTATTCATCGGATGACATGTAGGTACGACTTTCTCTACCTAGACTCTACGTATATAGGCTATAACTGCATTAATTAACATCCTTGGGTGGGTTGTTATAGGTTGGTACCCTAGACCTTGTCCGCCTTGTTCGTCCATTTAATTCATACGTTGTTTATAGTATTCGCGTAGTATTGTATATTACCCTTGTAGTCCTGTGTGGCCTTGTATTGACTCTGGAACATAGATGGTGGGTTATTTGGGGAATGTCTGCGAGTCCCAGACATAGAGATGATCCTTTTAGGCATATTATGTTTGCTAAGTAGCTGCTGGGCCTGTGCATGGCTGATAGGAGTAGTTGTGAGCTTTTGTGCTAATTTTATATTCGTGTGCGAGCATATCATCCATGAAAAAGGTTTTCCCCTGCTTGCTTTACTACAGTTTTGGCTGCGAGCCACTACAAATGGTTTTCTTAAACTTACATGGCCCCGGGGGTCAATTTTTGGTATGGTTGATGATAGAAAAGGGGATTTTTGGATGTTTTCGCACTGAGTTTATTACTGGTATTAGTCTCTGCCAGGCAGAGCACCAGACTTGAATTTATTACTGATACAAGTCTCTGCCAGGCAGAGCACTAGACTTGATTTTCTATAGTTTTAGACCTGGCTACACTCTGGGCACCCTTGGAGGGGGTTACTGAGACTTTTATCACTGATTTAGACTCGAGTATACCTCGGGCACCCTGTGAGAGGGTCTTTTGAGATTACTACTACTGTTTTAGACCCGGGTCGAAGTTAGGCATGTACTACGAGATTTCTAGTTTTGTGATATATTTAAGACTTAGCCACTGGCTTGAACCCGGATTTGATTCCTGAGGACACGTTTTGCGATTGAGTTTTTGTATGTGGTCGAGAGGTAGAACTCCATGGACCCCTATAGTTACTGGGCCACAGGCTATGGGACAACACAGCATGCCAGGAAGGAGGGTGTATGGCGGAGGAGAGGTACACGAGAAAGAGCCTTTCATAGGTCCCGCCTCTATACGGACCCATGGGGTACCAGAGGGGGAACATACCGGTTACTGTCACATCATATCATGCATTGATTCCAACCTTTTTTGTTGTGTGTTCAGTGTATGCTCCGATTGTATGGGCGATCAGAGGGTTTGTTTTCACTTGATTGTGTTCCTCGATTATATGGGCGGCTGATGGGACTGTAGGTAGACTATATTTACTCTTGTCTTTATTTAGAGCTTGTCTTGGACTCGGTTATCGAAGGATTAGTGATGGTTAACCTATTGAGGCTTCGGTTGTGGGATGTCTGATTATTGAGAGGGCTAGGAAGTCCTATCTTATTAAGGCACTTTTGTGTGGCCTTCTGAGCAGAGTGTGAAATTCTGGTTCTATTCTTGTTGGAAGTTGAGTGGTATATCTCGCTAATTATGGGTTAGTTATTCCATCCTAGGGTTGTACTTGTTAGGTGAATTCCTAATTATGCTATGATGAGATTGGATTGGTGTTATGATTTCCCTATACTTGTTGATTCCATTTTGAGTATGTTGGATTGCCTTGCGTCTTTTCCCTTACTTGAGGTTATCGATATACCGCCATTTTCTCAACTCTCTCTCTTTGCTTACTTGTATTGTTGTGCAAGGACCCCAGGTGAATTCTCTTTTCCTTCACCTGTGATTCTGGGTAATTGTATCATCTGTGGTAGCATGTTTTACTTGTAGCTTTTGGTTGCCTATTCTCTATGCTAGCTCCTTATGCTTCCTTTATGGCTTCAGTGACTGCTTTCTTGCTATCTGTTCCTTACTATTTTTATATCTTATATGCGCTCAGTCGGTCGATGATACCTACTGAGTACCTGTTGTTTTGGGTCTCATACTACACTTCTGCACTTTTTGTGCAGAAATTAGTTGATCTTTCACTGTTGATTGCATTGGAGAGTCATGCAGATTATGGATCTTCGAGACTAGTGTGAGCGCCTGATGGTCGGGGCTTGACTGTATCTCATCTCTTGGCATTGTTACTCCATGTACTTTCAGAGACAAATTTTATTGTATTTTGTTACCTCTAGCACTTGTACTCTATTAGAAGCTTATGTACTATCGATACCAAATATTGGGGTTGGTGTAGTTTTCTTTATGTATATATATTCGAGTTTTACTTCCGCTTTGTCTACCTTTACATTCTGCTTCTGCTATTTTTCCTTATTGTGCATTTTGGTTAGGTAGTAGCCCATTACTAACCGTTTCGAGCTACGGGAATTGGTTCACCTACTTGGGGGTTGTAGGTGCCATCATGACCTGAGAAATTGGGTCGTGACAGCTTGGTATCATAGCTCTAGGTTCACCAGTGTTGTGGTACAGAAGCAAGTGTCTATGTAGAGTCTCGTGGATCGGTATGATGACGTATGTATCCTATCTGCGGGAGGCTACTGGGCATTGTTAGGAAAGGTTTCATCTTCTTGGCTCCTTATCTTGCGATCTTAGCCTTATTGACTTCTAAAACTTTAGTTGTTCATTCATTCTCAGATTCCTTAGACTAGTTCGACAGCGGCTGGTGTCGAGGCTTCTCTGCCTGTTGCTTTAGTGCTTCCATCAGTGCCAAGACTTCAGAGTGAGATTTTACCACCTGAGCTAAGGGGTGTGGGGCCATCCCAACCTCCGATTGGATGTGTAGCGACCCCAGTTCTTCAAGACACCGTGGCTAGGACTCTGAGTCCTCTGGTGAGTGTTTCAGTATCTGGTTCTGCGAGTGGTGCTTCAGTTAGGGTTGAGCTTCCAATTCTTTGGCAGGGTTGTCTGTCTGTATTGGAGTACGAGGCAAGATTTCATGACATGGTTAGGCGTACTGCTAGGGTTGTACCTTCGGAGTTTGATAGGGTTCAGAGTTTTGTTGGAGGTTTGATTTCACCGCTCCGTTTGGTGACCGAGCACTTGGCTACAGTTGGGATGACTTTCCTTTAGTTAGTGGACCATACTTGGGCTGTTGAGGGTTTATTTCGTGAGGCTTACAGAGGTAGTGCTAAGATATGTCATCACCAGGACAGTTCTCGAGGTTCTCAGACTCGAGGTAAGGGATTCTCCACCAAAGATAGGTTCCACTGCTTCTTATCTACCAGGTCAGTTTCAGTTGCTCCATGGGTTCCAGTAAGTAGTTGTGTAGGGCATGTTGAGTAGAGCAGGCAGGGTGCGGATCATATCCTTCGGGGTTTGCCTTCAGAAGGTGTAGGTCGTGGTGGCCCTTCCCATTGGATTTCATCTGGTAGAGGCTATTTTTGGTGTGGTGAGCCTAGGCATTTTTCTAGGAATTGCCCCACGATTGTGTATCCCGGTCAGCCTGGTTGTTATGATTGTGGAGATATTGGTCGCCTTTATAGAGCTTGTCCCCGATGAGGGCCGATTAGGCCTTCAGTTTCGACCACTCAGTAAAGAGTTAGATCCCGTCAGCTTGATGCTCCTCTTGGTGGGCCAGAGGTAGAGGTTTTCGATATCATTGCTCCAGTTCAGGCCTTTGCTACCTTTGACTTGTGTTAGTCCTGCTCGCATTGCGATTCTTTCCTAACTATCATTTATTTGCTTATATGCCTACCTGCTACTTGTTTAGTTGTTTGGCTACCTGAATTGTAGTATCGATGTGTTATTTTATTGGTAGTTTAATTTTTTAGCAGTGGATAGGGGTGAGTTATCCTTGTGAGGTGTTTCACCTGGAGTTGTAGCTTGTAATTAGGCTTTGTAGAGCTTGCCTTGTTTGTTGTGGTTTTAGGCTTGCATTGGGTCTTCCTTTCTAGTGGTCCTAGATGGTTGTTGTCTAGGACGTTATCTAGCGATGCTAGAGATCCGTGTGATGGTTCGGTGGATTACCGGTAGTTGTGCCAGAGATGAGATTTTGCCTTAGTTGGGAGATATTGGTTATGCTAGTGTGCATAGATCGATTTGGCCTCTTGAGTGTTTAGAGTTAACCCTATTTGTTGATTTGTTTAGGAGGTGGGCAGGTATATGGATTGTTACCATAGTCTCCTCCAGTTCCTTATCCGTCGGGTGTTTTGTTGTATCCCCAATTCCAGTTGGAACGAATCCTGATCGTAGTTCTCTGGATAAGCGCTTGTTGTTGGCATTGTGATTGGGTTTTGACTTTGGCAGTTCCAACTAAGTGTTGACCGTAACCTCATTGTTGGGTTGTACTCATAGCATATTGGGTGAGCCGGGCATCTGGACCATTCTTCTCCTGCCTTGTTAAGCTCTGACAATGTAAGTTTTAGTAGCTAAGGGAATGGCTCCAGGTTCTTACTTGAGCAAGAAATTGTAAGGTTCAGTATATGTTATGGAAGGATTTTTGTTTTGTTGAAAAAGGAGCGAGATGACTCCTTGTTTGTGTTTGTGTGTCCTAGTAGTTGACTGAGGTGATGACTGACAGATTGCTTTGGATTATGTGTTGGTGATTTGATTCAGCCGTCTATACATTGAAGTGGGTTTTCCATCGATTGGTTTGTGTTTTGGTAGCAGCGGCGGTGTTGGCAACTTGCGTATTCAAGCCTAGTTGGCTTGGGTTCTTAAAGGTTCATTGGCAGCATACGAGTTCGACCAAGGTTTTGGTTGGCAGTTTTGAAAGTTGGGATTCAGAATCATGGCTTGACAGGTTTCATCGGACGGTTCATGGAAATTTCTATTTGGTTGCAACATCCTAGTGTCGGGAGGCAGTGGGTGCGGGAAACTTAGCTTTCTTACTTCAATTTCGGATGCGGCTATTTGCCTAGGACACCTAGTCTTTGGCTAACCTCTGTATTGGGTGGGATATTCTTAATTTTAGCAGTTCTCTTCATGGTATAAAGCTTCTTCCTTCTTAGTTGGACAGATGCAGTAGAGTAAGTTCTAGAACTAGCAGTGATGTATTGTATGTGGTCAGGTTGTGCGAGTTGAGACTAGCGAGGCTATTTTGAGTTCTGATGATATGTAAAGACTGGTAATCACCAATCAATTACCGAGGATTTGAAAGCTTGTTTAATTGATTCTTCCAAAGTTGAGGTTTATGTAGGGTTCTAGTGTTGGTTAGACTCGGCCATTAGGGACTAGAAGTTCGGTGTGTGGTATGCTTTGGGATGGTTGGTTTGTGTGCTGATTCAGAGGAGCAGTTGGTTTGAGCCAAAGAGGTGAGTTGAAGGTATATGCAAAAACTTTCTATGGCTATATGGTAACTTTGAACCCCAGGCACCTTTTTCTTGTCCTTCGGGGCATTTGGACTTGGTACTCATGGCATGGTGGACTTCTTCCTGAGGTGATCTTGGTAAGACGACTTCAACTCAGAATGGTGTTCGAGTATTTGGAGTTGCAGCGGTATTCTTAGAGTTTGGAGCTTAGCCGGTGATTTTGAGCTTCGTGGTAGGCTTACCACACTCCTTACAGAGATTGGTTTTGGTTTTTGTCTGTTGGGCGGGTTGCCCTGGTTCATTCGCTTCGAATTGACTCAGACCCGGCAAGATGCAGCGGTTGGGTTTATTCTACAGTTTAGAAGTTTCTCTGTCAACACAAGGTATTCATACATTCCTCTCCTAACCTTGGTGTGCGGATTTTGATCGGATTCAGATGGGTGATAAGTTGGCTTTAGTTAACGAGTTTGGTGTTGGCAAAAGTGTTCCTCTGTTGCTTGATAGTCAGTCGGGTCAAGTAACTCCAATTTTCTCGGACTTGCTACAGGTTGTTATCTTGGATGGTAAAAGTAAGTAGACTTTAGCTTGACTTTGGTAGAACTTGAGTATAAAGGGTGACTTCGTTCATGGTAGAGTATAAGTGATGGTTGTTATTTCTGGTATTTTAGTTGATGCTTCGATGGTGGTTAAGTTTTTGACTTGTATGAAGCTTCCTGTTTATGGTACAAGAGGATTTGGTTCAGAATAAAGAGTTATGTAGAATCGGCGGGTTCATGAGTTAGAGTTTTGGTTGTGGACTTTTCCGGCAAACTTGGTTGTGGTTTTGACGATTCGAGCTCTGTGTGTTGGTCACCTTGCTTCTTAAGTTTAAGTATTGTGTCGGTGCTTTCGGGTTGAGAATCTTTAGGTTCAGTTTGGGTTGGCAGACCCTTTGAGGTTTGGAGGTTGAGTTTGGAATCTGGCTTGGCTAGTAAGGAGTTTAGGCTTGATTGCCTTCATTGGTCCTGTTCTGTTGGGTGCCGTCTGACCGAGGAGGCTACCCAGGTTGTCCGAGAGAGTAGTGCGGGTTGTGTTTTCGTTGTTCTTTTAATCTCTAGTCTATCCTTCTTTCCTGACTTTCGGGGATGAAAGTCTTTTAAGTAATGGATGATGTAATGACCCTTCTGGTCATTTACGCATTTTTGCCTTTCTTGTACCATTAGAGCTTGCATGTAGCGACCCCAAGTAATTTATGGCTTGTTGGTACCGGTAGTTTGGTGCCCAGGCCGTTTGCTTGGTCTTTTTGGCCATTCCTTGTTTCAGAGCTTTTAGCTTTTCAAATTGTTGACTTCAGTCAACATTCTTGGTGAACATGCTCAGAATCGAATTCCGATAGTTCCGCTAGCTTCGGAGCGTGGACTTTGGTCTAGAGGGACCTTTGGTCAGGATCCGAAACTTTTCAACTTGGAATTCTCTCTCGTTTTGTGTTTTCAGGCCAATTGGGCTAGTTTGGTTGAATTTGGTCAACATTCGTAGAAGACGACCTCGGGTGGGAATTCCGTCAGCATCGTTAGCTCCGGAATACTGAGTTTGTGATAGGTAGGTGATTGGTTCAGTCCCCGGGTGAACCAGGCTCATTTTGGGTGTTCGGTTAGTTGTGATAGGTGTTGACTTGGGTCAACATTTCTCCGAAACGACCTCGTATGGAAGTTTCGTCGATTCCATTGAGTCCGGAACGTCGTTTCCACTCTAATAACACTATTGGTTTTTTGAGTATCGGGTTCTGATCGTGCCCGGAATGCCCCATAAAAGTTTTAGCTGTTGTTGATTTTTTTCTGGTTCTGGTGGCCTTCAGCGCGATCGCGCTCCTTTAGCGCGATAGCACTGGCTTGTTATTTCTCCTTCAGCGCGATCGCGCTCCTGTAGTGCGATAGCGCTGGTCTGGGACTTTTCCTTCAGCGCGATAGCACTGACCAGCGACCAGCAGCTATATAATTCTTTGGTCTTCGTCTTTCCAGCTTATTTCTCACACTTTTCCCAACTCTAAAGTCCAAGTTCTCCCACCAAATTTCTCCCATCAGTCCCAAAGCTTGGAGAATCCATCAAAATATTGGGAAATCTCATTTCCTCGTTGTTGGGTAAGGTCTTCTTCCCCAAAATTTGTTCTTCTCCATTATTGCTACCACCATTTTTGTAAATTCCTAAAGCTTGGAACTCCCTTGTAGAATCTGCCCTATTAAGCTTTGCATGATCATGGATTCTGAGTTCTCACTCCCGTGGTGGTAAGTTTCTTTTGTTTAAATTCCAGAATTATTTCTTGAAATTCCTTCTTTAATTCTTGACTTGAGCAGGTTGTTTTGAGGCTCAATTGTTGTCTATTTCCGCTCAATTTTTGAGCATTTCTCCTAGGATGATAAGGAACACATGTGTGTTTTTCATTTCCCAGTTCGGGTTGTGAGGCCCACTGGCTCAATTGTGACCCAAATTTTGACCCGGCTAAAATATTAGCAATATGGGTATCGTTAGTCTTGTTTTGACGTGTAGATTATTGTGTTGATAGTGGTTTTGCGATTCGGAGCTTCCCGGAGTAGTTCGAGCCTGGACGACGCCGTCCTCGCAGCTATTCGACGGATGACAGGTAGGTTATGGCTTTCTCTACCTAGACTCTGCGTATATAGGCTATAATTGCATTAATTAACATCCTTGGGTGGGTTATTATAGGTTGGTACCACAGACCTTGTCCGCCTTTTTCATCCGTTTAACTCATACGTTGTTTGTAGTATTCACGTAGTATTGTATATTACCCTTGTGGTCCTGTGTGGCCTTGTATTGACTTTGGAACATAGATGGTGGGTTATTTGGGGAATGTCCGCGAGTCTTGGACATAGAGATGATTCTTTTAGGCTGGTTATGTCTGTTGAGTAGTTGTTGGGCCTGTGCAGGGCTGATAGGAGTTGTTTTGAGCCGTTGGGCTAATTTTATATTTGTGTGCGAGCATATCATCCATGGAAAAGGTTTTCCCCTGCATGTTTTACTATAGTTTTGGCTGCGAGCCACTACAGATGGTTTTCCTAAACTTGCATGGCCCCGGGGGCCCTTTTTTGGTATGGTTGATGATAGAAAAGGGGATTTTTGGATGTTTTCGCACTAATTTTATTACTGGTATTAGTCTTTGCCGGGCAGAGCACCATACTTGATTTTATTACTGATACTAATCTCTGCCGGGTAGAGCACTAGACTTGATTTACTACAGTTTTAGACCGGCTACACTCCGGGCACTCTTGGAGGGGGTTACTGAGACTTTTATCACTGATTTAGACTGGAGTATACCTCGGGCACCCTGTGAGAGGGTATTTTGACATTACTAATACTATTTTAGACCAGGGTCGAAGCTTGGCATGTACTACGAGATTTTGAGTTTTGAGTTACATTTGACACTTAGCCACTGGCTTGAACACGGACTTGATTCCGGAGGAAACATTTTAAGATTGAGTTTTTGTATGTGGTCGAGAGGTAGACCTCCATAGACCCATGTCTTTCCTGACCACATGCTACGGGCCGATGCAGCGTGCTAGGAGGGGGGTGTACGGCGGAGGAGAGGTACACGGGAAAGAGCCTTTCATGGGTCCTGCTTCTATAAGGACCCGCGGGGTAACAGAGGGGGAACATACCGATTAATGTCACATCATATCATATTATGCATTGATTTCACCCTTGTTTGATGTGTGTTCAGTGTACGCTACGGTTGTATGGGCGGCTGGAGGATTTGTTTTCACTTGATTGCATTCCTCGGTTGTATGGGCGGCCGTTGGGACTATAGGTAGACTATGTTTACTCCTGTCTTTATTTAGAGCTTGTCTTGGCACTCGGTTATCGAAGGATTAGTGATGGTTAACCTGTTGAGGCTTCGGTTGTGGGATGTCTGATTATTGAGAGGGGTAGGGAGTCCTATCTTATTAAGGCACTTTTGTGTGGCCTTTTGAGCAGAGTGTGAGATTCTGGTTCTATTCTTGTTGGAAGTTGAGTGGTATATCTCTATTATTGTGGGTTAGTTGTACTTGTGAGGTGAATTCTTGGTTATGCTATCATGTGATTAGATTGGTGTTATGATTTCCCTACACTTGTTGATTCCATTTTGAGTATGTTAGACTGCCTTGCGTCTATTCGCTTACTTGAGGTTACCAGTATACTGCCATTTTCTCAACTCTCTCTCTCTTTTTTCTTACTTGTATTGTTGTGCAATGACCCCGGATGCGTTCTTCTTTCCTTCACCTGTGTTCTGTGTAATTGTATCCTCTGTGCTAGCATATTTTGCTTGTAGCTTTTGGTTGCCTATTCTCTGTGCTAGCTCCTTGTGCTTCCTTTATTGCTTCAGTGACTGCTTTCTTGCTATCTGTTAGTTACTGTTTTTATATCTTATATGCGCTCAGTCGGCCGATGATACCTATTGAGTACCCGTTGTTTTAGTGCTCATACTATACTTCTGCACTTTCTATGCAGATATTAGTTGATCTTTCACCGTTGATCGCATTGGAAACTCGTCCAGATTGTGGATATTCGAGACTAAAGTGAGCACCTGATGGTCGGGGCTTGATCGTATCTCATCTTTTGGCACTGTTACTCCTTGTACTTTTGGAGACAAATTTTATTATATTTTGTTACCTCTACCACTTGTACTTTATTAGAAGCTTCTGTACTATCGATACCAAGTATTGGGGTTGGTGTAGTTTTCTTTATGTATATATATTCAAGTTTTTCTTCCGCTTTGTCTACCTTTACATTTTGCTTCCTATATTTCTGCTTATTATGCATTTTGGTTAGGTAGTAGCCCATTACTAACCGTTCTGGGCTACGGGAATTGGTTCACCTACTGGGGGATTGTAGGTGCCATCATGACCTGAGAAATCGAGTCGTGACATTTTATTCTAATTAAATTGGATAATTAATGAATCGATAGTATAATATTTCTTATGTTTCTTCTTCTTTCATATATTTTTGAGTAATTTTCAATGGTTAAACATGTCAGAATTTTCTTTAATTGACAGTTTCATCACAAGTACTTTTTTGTACTTGGTAGAGAATTGTGGTTGTTAACGAATATTAACTCATGAAATTACTGAAAATTATATAGTATGACCTGCCTGTAGAGATTTGCTTATTACTTTTAAGGTTCAAATTCATAACTTTTAACTAAATATCAAAATTATCTCATTACATTCCTTGATTATGATTTTTACGGAAAAATTAAGGTTCAAATTCATAACTTTTAACTAAATATGAAAATTATCTCATTATATTCCTTGATTATGATTTTTACGGATAAAATATGAATATATAATATTTGTGATTAATTCAAATTCACTCTTATTATTTTTTAAAGCTTATTATTTTGGAGAAAAAAAATAAGCTTTACTAACTTAAAAATCAGTTCCTTAAATAATAAGATAAAGATAATTGTTGGCACATTAAAGTTCTTAATGTTATTATTAATTTATCTATAATAACATCATTTACAAATTATATTTATTGCTACATATAATAATCACATTGATCCCTTTGTTCCTTCAATATTATTTTATTCTCCATATTTATCTCACTGTAATTATTGATTTTTAGTTCTTTCTTTTTTTCGTAAGTATATGTACTTATAATTTTTTATGCACTTTGTAGATTTTATATATGTATAGCGGCATCAAATGATAATTTTGAGCAACTGATGGCATGCAAAAAATAATTGTAAAATATTTATTTCGGAATGAAAATGAAAAGAAATATACATATTTCTTCATTTAATTTAATTTTATAAATATTTTACAATATCAATGGTCGGTAACTTTGTAATTATTCAGAAATAATTATAAAATTTTATGAGGGCTAAATATAATTTATTTGATAATTTTATCAAGTTGTAATTTTATGAGAGATAGCTATCACTTTCTTATACTTTTATTCTTACAACTTTTAAGATCACACATTATTTTCATGTTTATGTAAGATTTCTTAATTTGTTTATTTTATAAATCTCTTCCTAGCAAAATCATTTGAAAAGAAAAAAAGAGGATAACATTAATATTGAAGTTAAGATAAATTTGTGGATATTATCTTTATTTTTGGAAGCTCTAATATTTTCAGAGAATAGTTATTTTTTGTATATTGCAACATCAATTATTACTAGAATTCTTTTGTATAAAAAACTTCATTAAGAAAATAATAAAAATAAAATATGTATTTCTTAATGTAATTTGATTATGAGAATTAATTTATTTTTTATTTATTTTGATTATCTTATTTATATAATCGCGTAAAGTGCGAACTTATTCACTAGTTTATTATATTACTTATATATACACTTTTTAGTAAATATGACCAAAATTTAGGTCATTAAAATGCCCTAAGAAGGTATTGATGCAAAGGAGAGGGTGGTTGTAATGACTCTCTAGGTCATTTTCTTGTTTTTATGCTTTTTTCACAGTTTAAGCTTTCCAACAACGGTTACATGTCATTTACGACTTGCTGGGACTAACTATTCAGTTCTCGAACAATTCGTTTGTGTTTTAAGCCCATTTTTCTGGTTTACAACTCTTAAAGCTGGTAGAATTGACTTTGGTTAATATTTGGAGAAGGTAGCCTCATATAAAAATTTCGTCAGTGCTGTTAGCTCTGGAATATTGACTTTGGGCTAGAAGGATCATTGGTTTGGGTCCCGAGGCTTCCGGACTTATTTTGGGCTATAGGGTTCCTTTTGGTTAAAAGTTGATTGTTGGGCATGTAGCCCACTTTTTATCAAACAATATTTGTTAGGAGTTTCGTTAATTCCATTCAGTCTGGAATACCGTTTTTGGTAGGGTAGTATATCTGGTTTGTGTTCACGGGATTCTGAATGAATCCCAAAGGTGCGATTAGAGAATTTTGAGGTGTGTTTTAGCAGCTGGTGCTGCTGGTTTTGGCGTGGCACGTCTGTGTGCCGGGGGGGCACCTGACCTGCCGCCCCTGTGGTCACGAGTCGCACCTGTGGACCTGGGTGACATCAGCAGGGGGCGCCCCTGTGCTCCTTCTTCCACCCCTGCGGCTTGAGTGTCGCACCTGCAGAGCTGGGGGTTTTGCTGACCACCGCTCTTGCGGTGGTTTGGCCTCCGTGAATGCATCACACCTACATCATTTTGATCATAGATGCGTCGATCGCTTACAGTTGTAAAAAGAGTTTCTTCTTTAATTCACTTTATTCTAACACATTTGTATTACATTATTGAGCTCGGCTAAGAAGGAAATTTCCTTTTTCCCGTCGATTATATATTCTCCTGAGGTAATTCTCCTTCCCCATTCATTCTAGAATTTTTCCTAGCCTTATTTTTGTGCTCCCTTCCGTACATTGATTCCAATTTGAATGCCATCCTTCGAGTTAAAGTGGACTTTGGGGCTGTTTTGGGCCCCGAAATGAGTCCTATTTGTGCTCAAATTTTAGGCATGGGTTTATAAACCCGTTGTAAACATAATTATAAAATTTGTTTTCCATTTTGTTGCACGGTCCCTGAAGGTCATTTTTCTGACACGATTTCTGGCTCAAGTTTTTGTATAGCAATATGGTGTCAATCTTCTTGTCTTTACACCTAGTTTATGTTCTTAATAGCGTGGTAATATTTCGAGGCTATTCGGAAGAGGAAGGCACATGAGTGATGATTCGTGCTTGCAGTTCGACTCCGAGGTAAGTTACAATTTATTTATCTTAGAGCTTATTTAGTTAGATTTTATATGTTATGAGTTGCATGAACGTTAGTCTAGGTTTTAGGTTAGAATTTGGCTTAAATCATGCTTTCCGCTTATTTTGATGATTTTCGGGACTGTAGAGTAACAATATCATGTATTCCCTTAGTTTAGGAGCTTGTAATTTGTTGTGGCTAGCCTAGAATCCTTAATATAATTTAAGGAGGTTTTAGAGGTAGAATAAGTGTTTTCACTTGTTTTTTTGCTTTATTACCATTTTTTGCTCATCTAATATCGTTATTGTATAACTGTAGGCCCATGGCCATAGCATGGATCGGATGGAGTTTCAGGTCAGTTCTCTTGTTTTGAGGGTGCTTTGCCCTGTTCGCCTTGTAAGTATGCTATATTTTCTTATTTTGAAAAATTACATGTTCATACTTCATTTGCATGGATGATGGTATGGAAATAAGGGAAAATATAGGATTTTCAATTTAAACTCGAGATTTTCTACTTTTATTATCATTTTTAGATTTTAAAGGAATTATCTGATATTTTATCACTGGTTTTGGAAAAGAAAGAAAAGTACCACTTTTTATGCCGGTCCTAGGGATATTTTTGGACCTTTTCTCTATTTACTTTCTATTGACACAATCAACGGAGGCCTTCTCGACATATGTTGCAATGTATCCAATAGCATGCTTTTACTTCATCTTTCCCTTAGAGTTCGATGTTTAATTTCGGGTGGCCCGATGAGCATATATCCAGTTTCTACTTTTATGCATATATCAATGAGTCTGAGGTTAAATTATGGGCACTCGGGGTACCAGATACTAGGTTTTACTTTTCTACATTGGCCACATTCTGCATCATATCATCTCACGATGCATTGCATTGCTTATGTGTACTTGGAGTGACTTTGCCTTTATTATTATTATTCTCTTCACCGTCAGCTTGGGGTGTTTCATTTTCTGTTGTTAACTATATTTATGTGGATCCCTGTAGTTAGTTTACTTGCTTGTGTCTTGTAATATATATTCTCTTTTTGAGCTCGGTCGGCCTATGATTCCTACTGGGTACCCATGTTTTGGTACTCATACAGTCATACTACACTCTGTATCTTTTTTTTATGCAACACCTTGTATGAGCCACCCTCAATGACCCTCCAGTCATTCGTGGCCAGCTGCTATTTGGATCGCGGTGAGCTCCCGGCATTTGGAGATCCTCTACTGCTTTCTATCTATATTTTTATCTATATTTTTGTATTTTGGATAGACAACACTTATTGTATAGCGTTATTCTGTACTTTAGATATTCTTGTAATGGTGACACCAGGTCCGAGATTGGTCTTTGTTGATGTTTGTCTTCCCGATCACTTTGGGGCCATTTTTGTATATTTATTTCTGTTGGTTTATATCTATATTGTTTCCCCCTTCTTGTATGTTTCCCTTCTGATTTTCGTTATTTAAAATGTTTTTCTGTACTTTTACATTCTTGGATTGGCTTGCCTACTGAGGTGTTATGTAGGCACCATCGCGACCCAATTTTGGGTTATGATAGAGTGGTATCAGAGCTCTAGGTTCACCGATCTTGCCAGTACAAGAGCAAAATGTCTAGTAGAGTCTCGTGGATTGGTACGATGACATCCGTATCCTATCTGTGTGAGGCTATAGGACATTCCTAGGAAATATTCCATCTTGTTTGATTCCTTATCATGCATTCATGACCATATCAACTTCTAAATATTGTTGTTTCACTCTTTCTCAGATGGTTTGGTTGAGATCAATGGCAGGTGAGCATGAGGCCCCTGCACCTACAGTTAGAGCCCCAGCTAGGAGATGGGGTAAAGGTCTAGGTGGGGGAGGGGATGCAATGCCAGCTCAAGCACAAACTAGGTTACCATTGCTAGAGCCGAATATTGGGGATAATGAGGTGCATTATAAATTTGAGGGCATGGGGCCAGGCCAGCCCCCGACAGGTTTCGTGGCTACACTGGTACTACAAGATACATTAGTTCTCCTTCTTGGGTTTCTGGAGGGTATGTCATAGCCAGCATCTTCACTTGGTACTCCGGTTGGTTCTCAGATTAGGGGCGAGACCCTGACTGTATCTCAGGAAGCGGCACAGGGTTCAGGAGCGCAACCTACTACTGCGGCTCCTCGAATAGAGGTGTTTCTAGTTCCTACAATTGTTCTGCCTATTCCAACTGGGCCAATTATGTCTTCTGAGGAGCAGAAGATGCTTGGTCAATTTCTAAGGTTGGATCCCCCGAGTTTTTTTGGTGCTCCTAGGAAGGATGCGTATGAGTTTCTAACTATTTTCCAAGAGAGGTTGCATAACCTTGGGTGGGTCTAGTCACATGGCGTAGATTACACCTTGTTTTAGCTGAATGGTCTAGAAATAGTGGTGGAGGTCTTTCCTAGCTTGCAGACCAACTGAGTCACCTTCACTTACTTGGGCATAGTTCTCCGCAACCTTCTTGGAGAAGTATGTACTGTGCAGCTTGAAAGAGAAGTTGATGGATGAGTTCACCAGGTTCGAGCAGGGCTCTATGTCTCTTTTTGAGTATGAGTTCTATTTCCATGAGTTGGCTAGGCATGACACCATAATTCTGCCCACCGAGCACGAGAAGGTGCATTGCTTTGTTAGATGTTTGACTTTACAGCACTATTTGGCTACAGAGGGTATGGTAGCATCAGGCCAGTCCTTTTTAGAGGTGATGGATCATGCCTGCACTATTAAGGGTGTACTTTGCGAGGCCTAAGGGGGTAACGATAAGAGGACCCATCATCAGGGTAGTTACAATGGTCCACCAACCCGAGGTAGAGGCTTTTTTGGTAGAGGTCAGCACCAGCAGCATTTTCAGCTGAGCCAGCCTGTTCAGGCTGCATTATAGATTTTTGAGGGTCAGGGTAGTCAGGGTGCTATTCAGACTTCAAGAGGAGCTCATTTTGGGTTTCTCAAGACATGGTAGTCATTTTGATTCAGTCGGGCCATCACAACAGGGTATAGTTGGTAGGGGTTGTTTTGAATATGGCAAGTTGGGACACTTTTCTAGATAGTTTCCTTCAACACAGCACCGTAGGCAATATGATCAGCTGATTCAGGCCCCTAGGGCTTCAGCAACATTGGCCAGAGGTGGTGCATAGAGTAGTAGGGGTGGTCCCTAGGGTACTAGAGGCGGTCCTCATTCTGGTAGATCTAGTGGTCGTAGTGGTCGGAGCCACATGTATGCATTTTTTGGCCATCCAGATGCTGATGCTACAGATGCTGATGCTACAGATGCTGTCATCACAGGTACAATCTCCATTTGTCATCAGTTAGCTTCTACTTTGTTTGATCTATGGTCTACTTTATCCTATGTTTCTACTTATTATGCTACCCATCTATTGTCTGCTTATGAGTTATTGCATGTGCCTTTGCATCTAGCTACCCTTGTAGGAGATTGTTTATCAGAGGATCATGTATACCAAACTTTTATGGTGAGTATTCTGGAGTATGACACGTGGGTAGACTTGGTTGTGCTAGATATGGTTGATTTTGATGTGATTTTAAGCATGGATTGGATGTCTCCCTACCATGTAGTCTTGGATTGCTTCACCAAGACGGTTACTCTATGAATGTCTGGTATCCCTCCTATAGTATGGAAGGGTGCCGATAGCCACATGCTGAGGGGAGTTACACTACTAATAAAGGCCAAAACGAGATGGCCAAAAGGGAAGCTGGCCGTCGCTTTTTTGACCAAAAGCGACAGAAAAGCGACGACCTCACTACCGTGGGAAAATGGCTTGTCACTTTTAGAGAAGCGACGGATAGCGTCTCTTTAAAAGCGATGGACAGCGATGCAAAGGCAAAAGCAATGAATTTTTTTCATTTTTCCAGAAAAGCGATGCAGTCTGTCGCTTTGTTCTTGAACTTAAAGAACAAAGCGACGGACATCGTCGCTTTTCCTGGTAATTTTTTTCAAGAAAAGCGATGTTGTCCATCTTTTTTTCAGGGAATTTAATTCTAGAAAAGCGACAGACAAAAGAGACGTTGTCCGTCGCTTTTCTGCATTTTTTCCAGCTGTAAAAATCTGCATTTTCAATATGCACCACCTGCCATTTCAAAAACCTATTCAATACAGCCCAAACCAGCAATTACAATATTCATAAAACAATTAAAACATCAACAACAAACTAAAAACGAAATAAAAATCTACTAATCACATAAAGGTTCACCAAAAGGACCTATAAAGTATTCAATAACAATAAAAAAAGTGTCAAAAAATGTCAAAATGTGTCAAAATATAGAAGGAAATGAGGCAATCCTAATGGGGGGTAGTATCCACATACTCTTCCTCATTTTCACTAGTCTCAGTAATGTCGTCACTTGATGAAGAGGAGGAAGGAGTACGATCTATACTATGATGGCGACAACCAACATAGGATGACATTTGTTGTTGAAGAGCCTGGACGGTCTTGGACAAATCATCAGTGCACTCAGTGCATTTTCTCTTAGATTCTGCCAAGGCCCTAGTAAGATCTGCGATCCGCTGCGACATATGTGCAAGCTGGACACCATCAACCTCCTCAGCCTGCCGCGAGGATCCAATACCATCCAGTCCTGACTGGATTCATCGCAAATCATTCCTAGAGCCTAGACCATAAACTCTCCTCTTTTGTCTCCCCCTGCAACTTTTTTGGTCCATATTTGAGTGGCTTCCTCGTTTGTAAGCTCGGTCGGCAAGCCCAGACCTTGCTGAGTCTGGCTATACTCAGACAAAACACGTCCAAATTCATCCTGCATATAAAAAAACAAAAATTATAATATATACATAATATATATTTAAATAAATATATATGTGTTAGTACTTTAATTATATTTAAACTTTAAAACTTACATAGGCATTTTGAGCCCTCTGCTCAACCCATACATCTGGATCTGACTCATTTTTTTTATCTCGTATGTGGCTTTCTTAAAGAGCTCAGCCTGAGTCGGAGGGCGCCCCAAGTCCTTCTCCTGCAAACAAAATAAATTTAACATAATAAAGTAATATAATTAATATTATTTAATCAAGTTTATATAAACATATATATAAGTTAAAAGGTTAATATTATTGCTTACCATATCCCTTGCAACGTCCGCAACACTCTTTGCACCCATAGTGTGCAATGATCCACCTTTAAAACTGCCTCTAGCTTTCTTGCCTTGTTCAGACAATGCTTTGAACTCATCTGAATCCCAATACTTCTGAAGCTGCTTATGAGGATGAGGTATAAGCCAAAATCCACACTTGTTACTATCCTGAATTTTTTTAAGCCATTGCCGTAGCCTGGTACTGGCCTTCCTCGCGAAAGTAGTGAAAATGATCTTATTGTACTTTCGTTTTCAAGTACACATTGTCTGAAAGAAAGAAATGATTAGTGTTAGATGATACATATATGTATGTATATAATGAAAAGTTAATATATATAGTATATATATACTTTAAACTCATCAAACATGGCATGTTGGATCGATCTTGGAATCTCTGACCAGGAGCTCCAAGGTTCTATAAAAAGCCTCCTAACTGCCTCCTTTAGAGCACGTCGAGGCTCTTTCGTGGGATACCAACTGTAAAGAACATAATAAGCATGTCATCAAGTAATAGATAATTAATTAATATGAAAAAACAAACTTATCAATTAATTAGAAAAAAACTTACGATGAACCTTCAGGGCGAATCATGACTCTACCAATGGCGTCTTTCTCACCAGGTCTCAAATTCACGTCGTCCTCTTCCCCCTCAGAAAGTGCTGATTCAAGTAATTGCGGATGTCTATAATGCTAAGTCAATGGGGGTGTAGAGGTCTGTGTGTCAGACTCAGAGCTGGTATCTCTAAGTCGCAAGCCTGATAAGTGGGAGGAAGAAGAATCACGTGGGGATGGCGTACCAGATGGTAATTTGGTAATCCCATTGCCATGTGGCGGAGGCATAGAAGGTGTAGGCATGAAAGTCATGTGATGATGAGAAGTAGTGGGTCTAGGACCATGATAATCTGTGGGATTCCCAGTGCCATAGGGGATAGACATTGGTGGAGTAGAGCGAATCTGTAGCGAAGATGAAAGGCGACCTGGAATATCATCATGCTCTATAGGCCCTATAGAGCTCTTCCTAGACTTAATAGACTTGCTAGTACTTTTACTAGGACGACCTCGATCACCATCACCTGATGACATCTGTATGCATAACCCAAACTAATTCAAAATTTCCAAATTCAAGAAACTAATTCAAACCTAACACTAACCTAAAGTTGAAAACTAATAACAAGCATTAACCTTAACTAATGTTCACAAAGACTAATAATTTAATAATCTAATTCAAGAACTTAATTCCAAATTCAAGAACCAACCTAATTCTAGTTCAAAAAATCATTCCTAAAGTTGAAAACTAATTCTTAACTCAAAACTAACAATTTAAACTAACAAACTTAACTTAAAAAAGCTTAACTTAAAAAAGCATAGATTCAAGACCCTAATTCAAGTTAATACTCTAATTCAAGAACCTAATTCCAAATTCAAGTTCAAGTCCTAATCCTAATTCAAGTTCCAAATTCAAGTTTCAAATTCAAGTTACAAATCCTAATTCAAGTTTCAAATCCTAATTTCAAATTCAAGTTCCAAATTCAACTTCCAAATTCAAGTTAATAATCTAATTCAAGAACCTTATCCTAATTCAAGTTCCAAATTCAAGTTCCAAATCCTAATTTCAAATTCAAGTTCAAAATTCAAGTACCTAATTCAAGTTCAAAAAAGAACCTAAAGTTGAAAACTAATTCTTAACTCAAAACTAACAAACTTAACTTAAAAAAGCTTAACTTAAAAAAACTAAGATTCAAGAACTTAATTCAAGTTAATAATCTAATTCAAGTTCAAGTCCTAATCATAATTCAAGTTCCAAATTAAAGTTCCAAATTAAAGTTCAAAAAAGAACCTAAAGTTGAAAACTAATTCTTAACTCAAAACTAACAATTTAAACTAACAAACTTTACTTAAAAAAGCTTAACTTAAAAAAACTTAGATTCAAGAACCTAATTCAAGTTAATACTCTAATTCAAGAACCTAATTCCAAATTCAAGTTCAAGTCCTAATCCTAATTCAAGTTCCAAATTCAAATTCCAAATTAAAGTTCCAAATTCAAGTTCTCAATCCTAATTCAAGTTCCAAATCCTAATTCCAAATTCAAGTTCCAAATTCAACTTCCAAATTCAAGTTAATAATCTAATTCAAGAACCTTATGCTAATTCAAGTTCCAAATCCTAATTTCAAATTCAAGTACCTAATTCAAGTTCAAAAAAGAACCTAAAGTTGAAAACTAATTCTTAACTCAAAACTAACAATTTAAACTAACAAACTTAAGTTAAAAAAGCTTAACTTAAAAAAACTAAGATTCAAGAACCTAATTCAAGTTAATAATCTAATTCAAGAACCTAATTCCAATTTCAAGTTCAAGTCCTAATCCTAATTCAAGTTCCAAATTCAAGTTCCAAATCCTAATTCAAGTTTCAAATCATAATTCCAAATTCAAGTTCCAAATTCAACTTTCAAATTCAAGTTTATAATCTAATTCAAGAACCTTATCCTAATTCAAGTTCCAAATCCTAATTCAAAATTCAAGTTCCAAGTCCTAATTCAAAATTCAAGTTCAAAATTCAAGTACCTAATTAAAGTTCAAAAAAGAACCTAAAGTTGAAAACTAATAATCTAATTCAAGTACTTAATTCAAGAACCTATATAATTCAAGTTCAAAAAAGAATCTAAACTAAGGTTCACAAGCTAATAGCAAGCATTACCTAAACTAAGGTTCACAAGCTAATAGCAAGCCTAAACTAAGGTTCACAAACTAATTATAGCAAGCCTAAACTTGTCACGACCCAGACCGTTGTGAGTGGCACCCACCAAACCCCCGGATGAGCGAACCAATAGAGTTCAACCCTTTGCCTAGACTAACAGCCTAAAACCAGCAAACAGAAGTAAACTAGCAATTAATAATATCATCCTGCGGAAAATCCCCCCTAGAAACTGAAAGTCGCAGTACCAAACATTACTACCAATATCTAGAGTACGGGGATGCAACCCCAAAAGAAATATGGAAGTAGTTTTAACCTGAAATAAGCGAGATGAAACTCTAGAGATAAATCCAAGATAGCTTGATCAAGCAGCTCACACTTGAAGTCAGAAATCATCGGTGCTATAAATGAGGTCGCGTCTCAGCCGCTGGAAGATTTCCTGAACTCACCAAAATAAAAGCAAGTGCAGTATCAGTACACCACCACTGTGTACTGGTAGGATCATCAACCAGTTTTCAAATAAATAGTGTATAAACAGTATGACAATATCAAGTAAAATATATGTAAGACATGCAACAATATAAACAGACACACCTAGACTACACGTCTCTACTTAGCTTGTTCCCGCATGAATTCCACCACCTATACTCTAAGCCACAACCATATCACAATAACCATACCTTTCCGTCTAGCTCGGACCCACCCTGGGATCCTCTCTAGACAACACAAAATGTCAATTAACAAACCGTCCTAAACCAAGACCAACACAATAGTTATACATAAATTCCCGGCCGCTCAAGGGCCACCAAACCAATAACACATTTCAATAAGCAGCCCGGTCCACTTACGGAACCAATATCAGTCAATGCAACACAACAATAAAAGTGCAATGATGCAATAAAAGTAAACCCATACCAGGCGTGGTACCCGATCCAACCGTTAGTATTCCTGTACAATGCTTGGTACCCGATCCAACCGTTAGTATTCCTGTACAATGCTTGGTACCCGAGCCAACCATTTGTTATACCCGTACCAGGCGTGGTACTAGAGCCAACCGAATGTCAACAACACACAGTTAAATAGATGATCAAATAACTTGTAAACCAACAAGCAAATACCGTTCAAATCACAGACTGTAAAGCAGGAACCTTAGACATTCTACACAACTTCCCTAAGCAATGTAATTCATACAAACACTTAGATATGAGTACAAGAATATACAACATTCACAGAAATCATAAGCGATCACCTACCTCAAAATGATCCAAGCTCTATTCAACCCGAGCTTTCTCGTGTTCTGGATACCTTTCTCGTTCTTGGTCTAAAATAACGCACAAGTACATATAATTAACACACAAGGCCTACACATTACATGGATTACACCAAATCCCCAAACCCCAGGCCACCCATGATCATCCCACACTTTTCCCAGGCTTTTCCACCATTAATTCACCTACTTCTATCATTTTTACGAATAAAAATAAAGAATTTAACAACCTATGATCATAATAACATACTTTTAACAATGCCCAAGAACATCCATGCTTGGAATCCCCTTCCTTCCCCGAATTCCACCATTTTTAGGTTATTCTATAATTTCCCCAAGTTCCCTCCTAGCAATTCTACTGCATAGGAAATGTAGTACAAAGATTGGAGAGTAGAAACCTTAACTTAGGGAAGACATTCGAAGGAAAAAGGAGGAAATTCGCCTGGAATAGCCTAGCCCATCTCCCAAAAAAAGTTGTGAAACTGAATATTTTTGGGGAATTTTTCTGCATTAAAATCCCATCATCCCGCTATAGAAGTCCCAGCACCACTATAGCGATCCCGTTATAGCAGATGACTTCCGCTATAGCTGTCTCTAGCGGTGTTGATCGCGTTGACCATCGCTATAGCGGTATTTTCCACCGCTATAGTGGAGGCGCTAACATGGACGGTTGCGCTCGTCACAGATAGAATGTCCGGAAATTTCCCAGTTTTGGCCATTTTATAACACACTTGCTTTCCCCTACGACTCGAAACAACCCCCTTACGTCAAACATGATTCTGGGAGTTCTACTTACCCAAATTCGATTCTGAAAAGTGCCTTGGACTCCTTTATGTCTTGGCTACGCGGAAGACTAGCTTAACATAAGACACATAAACTAATCCTTACCCTGATTTCCCTAGACTCCACCTTCCATAACTAGATGAGGCTAGCCTAGCCCAGAATTTCAAACTCTCAAACCTGGAGTTTTCTAACTCTAAAACTTGGCACGATTGGACTACCCATAACAACGGACCTAGTCATTACAACAGATACCAATTTACCCATCCTTCGTCCCCGAATGATCAAACCCAAAATTATGAAAATAAAAGGAGGGAAGTGTAGTACCTGAATCCTCAAAGGGTACTTATCCCGCATGTCTTTCTCGGTTTCCCAAGTGTCTTCCTCAACCGGACGATACTTCCATTAAACCTTTACCATTTCAATCACCTTTATCATCAACCTCTGGACATCCCGAGCAAGAATCAAAACTAGTTCCTCTTTATAACGAAGATCCTTATCGAAAAGTACCTCATCCCACTTGATGATGTAATCCCCATCCCCATGGTTTCGCTTAAGAATGGATACATGGAATACCGGATGGACGCTCGACAAACTAGCTGGCAGTACTAATTATAAGCCACTGGCCCCATAATCTCAAGAACTTCAAATGGACCAATGAACTGAGGGCTAAGCTTGCCCTTCTTACCAAACCGCATAACCCCTTTCATTGGTGACACCTTCAACAATACCTGTTCACTAGCCTAAAAGTGCATGTCCTAGACCTTGCGATCTCCATACTCCTTCTGCCTGCTTTGAGCAGCCAGTAACTTAGTCTGAATGCCCCTTATCTTTTCCTGCACTTCTTTCACTAAGTCTACGCCCAGAGGCTTTACATCACCTTCCTCAAACAACTCAACCGGTGATCTGCAGTTCCTCCCATACAATTCCTCGAATGGTGCCATGTCAATACTAGAGTGGTAGCTTTTATTGTACGAGAATTCGCACAACAGTAGAAATTGGTCCAAATGACCCCTGAAGTCCATCACACATGATCTCAGCATATCCTCCAATACCTGGATCATCCTCTCCGACTGACCATCAGTCTAAGGATGGAAAGTTGTGCTAAAATTGAGTTGTGTACCCAACTCTTCATGTAGCTTACCCTAAAATTTAGAAGTAAACTGCGTACCCCTGTCTGAAATAATGGACAGTGGTACCCCATGCAGTCTCACAATCTCCTTCACGTAGATCTTAGCTAATTGCTGCAAACTTTAATCTACCCTGACCAAAATGAAATGAGCGGACTTTGTCATCCTGTCAACAATGACCCAAATTGAGTCATACTTCCCCAATGTCTTGGGAAGACCTACCACGAAATCCATGGCTATCCTTTCCCACTTCCACTCTAGAATTAGCATTCTCTGAAGTAGTCATGTAGGTCTCTGATGTTTGTACTTTACCTGCTGGAGTTCTGACATTTGAACACAAAATCAACTATGTCCCTTTTCATTCCGGGCCACCAGTAACACTGCCTCAAGTTTCTGTACATTTTAGTCACACCCGGATGAATTGAGTACCGCAAACCATGAACTTCTGCCAGGATTTTATGAATCATATCATCTACCCGAGGAACACAAATCCTATCTCTGAAATGCAACACTCTACTAGAGTCTAGGATAACGTCTCTGGACTCCCCAAATATTACCTTACCTCACAACTTACTCAATTTTGGATCCTGAAATTGTTTTGCCTTTATTTCCTCTATGAAGATGTCCTTGACCTCAATGCTGGCCAACAATCCACCTTGATCTGAAACACCCAAGTGCATGAACTTGGCCTCCAAAGCCCGAATTTCCTTAGCTAGTGGTCATTTGGACACCCCCAAACAAGCCAATCTACCCATGCTAATAGTTTTCCGGCTTAATGCGTCTGCCACCACATTAGCCTTACCTGGATGGTACTAAATGGTCATATCATAGTCCTTCAATAACTCCATCCACCTCCTCTACCTCAAATTCAAATCCTTCTGAGTGAATACGTGTTGCAGACTGCGATGATCAGTGAATACCTCACACTTGACACCATAAAGGTAGTGTCTCCAAATTTTTAATGCAAAAACCACCGCTGCCAACTCTAAGTCATGAGTCGGGTAATTCCTTTCATGCACCTTCAACTGCCTAGATGCATAGGCTATCACATTCCTATCCTGCATCAACACAGGACCCAAACCAGAATGTGAAGCATCACAGTAAACAACAAAGTCTTTACCTTTAACCGGCAAGGACAAAATAGGGGCTGTGGTCAAAAGTTTCTTGAGCTTTTGGAAGCTCTCTTCGCACTCGTCAAACCACACGAATGGTACATCCTTCTGTGTTAGCCTTGTCATGTGTGTAGCAATAGAAGCAAAATTCTTAACAAACCTCTGGTAGTACCCCGCGAGCCCAACAAAACTCCTCACCTCTGTCACAGAGCTAGGCCAAACCCAACTCTTGACTGCCTCAATTTTCTGGGGATCCACCATCACCCCCCTTTCTAACACTACATGCCTCAAGAATGCCACGGAAGTCAACCAAAACTCAAACTTAGTGAATTTTGCATAAAGCTTTTGGTGTCTCAAGATATCCAGCATAATATGAAGATGATTAGCATGCTCCTCCCTACTCTTAGAGTAGATCAAAATATCATTGATGAATACGATAATAAAGGAATCCAGATAGGACTTAAACACCCCATTCATCAAACTCATGAATTCTACCAGTGAATTGGTCAAACCAAATGACATTACTAGAAACTCGTAATTTCCATATTGAGTCTGAAAAGCAGTTTTCGGAATGTCCTCAGGCCTTCTCTTTAACTGATGGTACCCCGACCTCAAGTCGATTTTTGAAAACACTTATGCACCCTGAAGCTGGTCAAAAAAATCATCTATACGGGGTAGAGGGTACTTATTCTGGATGGTCACCTTGTTCAACTGCCTATAATTTATGCACATCCGCATACTACCATCCTTCCTCTTTACAAATAAAAATGGAGCACCACAAGGCGAAGCACTGGGACGTATAAATCCCTCATCTAGGAGTTCCTACAACTGAGTCTTAAGTTCCATTAACTCTGTTGGTTCCATACGATACAGAGGAATGGAAATGGGATGAGTGTCTAGCTCCAAATCAATACAAAAGTCTATATCCCTATTCGGAGGCATACTAGGCAAGCCGCTGGAAACACCTCTAAAAAATCAGAAACCACTGAAAATGACTTAATAGGCGGGGACTCCACATTATCATTCCGGAGATGAGCCAAGAAGGCTAGACACACCCTCCCCACTAGCTTCCTAGCCCGAACAAATGATATTATCTTAACTGGCTTAGGCCTGTACACACCCTCCCACTCTAGTCTATCCTTACAAGAAATCTCTAAAGCTACAGTCTTGGTGTTACAGTTCAACACAACATGATAAGGAGATAGCTAGGTCATACCGAAGATAATATCAAAATCAGCCATATCCATAATTACCAAGTCTACCCAAGTATGCAACCCCACAAACATAGCAGAACAGTCACGATATATATGAGTCACAATCACAGACTCTCCAACTGGGGTAGAAAAATGGATAGGGGAATCAAGGATATCACAAATCAAATCCAGCCCCAATGAAAAACTCACAGACACATAAGAATATGTAGAACCTGGGTCAAATAATACTGAAGTCATTTTATCGCAAACAAGAATAGTACTTGTGATCACTGCATCTGAGGATTCTACCTCGATCCTCCCTAGAAAAGCATAGCAATGAGCCTGATCATAAATCCAAAAAACTTCCTGGGCCGGCTGCGCCGCACCCCTGACTGCGCCGCCGTTCCCCCTGTCTCCCTGGCCTCCCTGAAAATTACCTCGCCCACCATGTAGACGACCTCTAGCATTACCATCTCTGCCTGCCGGGACCACTGCTTTAGTCTGATGATGACCCTGATTACCTTCCTACCTATATGGACACTCCCTCTTAAAGTGGCCCAGCACACCATAATAGAAGCAACCACGGTCACTGCAGGCCTGCTAGCTGATGTATAAGACGCTCCCTAGCCTCTAATAACTGAAGACTGAGCTCCCTGACGACCACCTGTAGTAGTTGGTAGAGCTGACTGAATAGGACAGGCCGAGTAAGCCTGCTGATTCTGGCCCCTGGAGTATGAACCACCATAGTTTCCCTCATTCCGGGGCTTCTTGGCTAAAACCTTAGCCTGCCCCGCTTGCCTAAATCCCTCTAACTTCTTCAGATAATATACCACATCATTAAAGCCCTTTCCTGAAGAAGTCATATGCACTGAAAGTACCTGCAGTTCAGTATTCAGACCCTTGACAAACAACTAGGCTCGTTCCTCCTCGGACCCCAACATCTGTGTAGCAAAGCGAGACAAAGCGTGGAACTTGGCCTCATAAGCCGAGACCGACATGGCACCCTGTTCTAAGTTCAAGAACTCATCTTTCTTCCGGTCCCTCTAAGTACGGGGTACGTACTTCTCCAAGAACAAGGCATAGAACTGCTCCCAAGTCAGTGGAGGTAGAACAGAAGACTGACACTCAACATGAGACCTCCACCACTGCTTGGCATCACCCTGTAGCTAAAAAATGACAAATTTGACCCCATGCTGACGTACGATACCCAACTTGTGCAACCTCTCATAGAAATCCAAGATGAACTCATAGGCATCCTCCTTGTATGTACCCTGAAACATCGGAGGTTTCAACTTAAGAATCATGGTCAGCATCTCATGCTCATTCCCTGTCATGACTGGGCCTAGCATTGGCCTGAAGAAACTATTTATGCCCGAAACTGCGTTTATCCTAGGCGCTGTAGTAACCGCTGGCTGAGTATCCAAGGCTTGATTTGCATAAGCTGCGGGTATGGCTCCAGCACCAACCAACCCACTCAGAATTTTCCAAGCCTGCTGAAAGGCTTCTGGTGTCATAGCAGGAAGGCATGCACCCTCAACCAGTGCCGCCTCCGTTTGCGCCCCGTCATCCTCCACAATCACTTCCACCTCTCCTGCCACATGATCCTGAGGTGGGGGAGGGGTCACTTCACGAATCTCAGCAGAAGCTTAAGCTCTACCCTGACGGGTGCGGCTCCAGCTCGTCCCCTGCCCCTTCCCCTACCTCTGCCATGAAATATTGGGCCCGCTATTGGTACCATTGGCCTTGATCCATTGTTCCTTGCAGTAACCATCTGCGGACAAAAGAGTGAATGAGGTTAGATACCAATTTGTATTACCAGATACCAATTGGAATCAAGTTATAGCACGAAGGAAAGAAGGAAGAGATAGTTTTTCCTAAAGCACCATAGCCTCTCGAAGAAAAGTATGGACGTCTCTGCACCATTCTGCAAGACTCTACTAGACCTGTTTGATACGACGAGATCAACGAACCTAGGGCTCTGATACCATCTTTTTCATGACCCAGACCATCGTGAGTGGCACCCACCCAAGCCCCGGATCAGAAAACCAATAGAGTTCAACCCTTTGCCTAGACTAACAGCCTAAAACCAGCAAACAGAAGTAAACTAGCAATTAATAATATCATCCTGCGGAAAATCACCCTAGAAACTGAAAGTCGAAGTACCAAACATTACTACCAATATCTACAGTATGGGGATACAACCCAAAAAGAAATACGGAAGTAGTTTTAACCCGAAATAAGTGGGCTGAAGCTCTAGAGATAAATCCAAGGTAGCTTGATCAAGCAGCTCACCCTTGAAGTCAGAAATTTCCGGTGCTATAGATGAGGTCGCGTCTCAGCCGCTGGAAGATTTCCTGTACTCACCAAAAGAAAAGCAAGTGCAGTATTAGTACACCACCACTGTGTACTGATAGGATCATCAGTCAGTTTTGAAATAAACAGTGTATAAACAGTACGATAATATCAAGTAAAAGGTATGGAAGACATGCAACAATATCAACAGACAGACCTAGACTACAAGTCTCTACTTAGCTTGTTCCCACATGAATTCCACCACCTATACTCTAAGCCACAACCATATCCCAATAACTATACCTTTCCGTCTATCCTGAACCCACCCTGGGATACCCTCTAGACAACACAAAATGTCAATTAACAAACCGGCCTAAACTAAGACCAACATAACAGTTATACAAAAATTCCCGGCAGCTCAAGGGCCACCAAACCAATAACACATTTCAATAAGCAACCCGGTCCACTCACGGAAACAATATCAGTCAATGCAACACAATAATGAAAGTGCAATGATGCAACAAAAGTAAACCCGTACCATGCGTGGTACTCGAGCCAACCGTTAGTATTCCTGTACCAGGCTTGGTACCCGAGCCAACCATTTGTTATACCCGTACCAGGAATGGTACCCGAGACAACCAAATGTCAACAACCCACAGTCAAATAGATGATCAAACAACTTGTAAACCAACAAGCAAATACCGTTCAAATCACAGACTGTAAAGCAGGAACCTTAGACATTCTACACAACTTCCCTAAGCAATGTAATTCATACAAACACTTAGATATGAGTACAAGAATATACAACATTCATAGAAATCATAAGCGATCACCTACCTCAAAATGATCCAAGCTCTATTCAACCCGAGCTTTCTCGTGTTCTGGATACCTTTCTCGTTCTTGGTCTAAAATAACACACAAGTACATATAATTAACACACAAGGCCTGCACAATACGTGGATTACACCAAATCCCCAAACCCCAGGCCACCCATGATCATCCCACACTTTTCCCGGGGTTTTCCACCATTAATTCACTTACTTCTATCATTTTTACGAATAAAAATAAAGAATTTAACAACCTATGATCATAATAACATACTTTTAACAATGCCCAAGAACATTCATGCTTGGAATCCCCTTCTTTCCCCGAATTCCACCATTTATAGGTTATTCCGAACTTTCCCCAAGTTCCCTCCTAGCAATTCTACTGCATAGGAAATGTAGTACAAAGATTGGAGAGTAGAAACCTTACCTTAGGGAAGAAATTCGAAGGAAAAAGGAGGAAATTCGCCTGGAATCGCCTATCCCTTCTCCCAAAATGAAGTTGTGAAACTTAATATTTTTTGGGAATGTTTCTACATTTAAATCCCGTCGGCCCGGTGGTCCCTGCTCTCTTTTAGCGGTCCCACTATAGCGGATGACTTCTGCTATAGCGGTCTTAAGCGGTGTTGACCACCTTGACCACCGCTCTAGCAGTATTTTCCACCGCTATAGTGGAGGCCGCTACCGCAGACGCCTGCGCTTGTCACGGATAGAATGTCCAAAAATTTCCTAGTTTTGACCATTTTACAACACACTTGCTTTCTACGATGACTCGAAACAACCCTCTTCACGTCACACGCGATTCTGGGAGTTCTACTTACCCAAATTTGATTCCAAAAAGTCCCCCGGACTCCTTTATGTCTTGGCTACGCGGAAGACTGGATTAACACAAGACACATAAACCAATCCTTACCTGGATTTCCCTAGACTCCACCTCGCTCCAAAATTGGCCGAGACTAGCCTAGCCCAGAATTTCAAACTCCCAAACCCAGAGTTTTCTAACGCTAAAACTTTGCACGATTGGACTATCCGTAATGACAGACCCGGTCGTTACAAAACTAAGTTTCACAAACTAATAGAAAGCCTAAATTAAGGTTCACAAATTAATTACCAAGCCTAAACTAAGGTTCACAAACTAATGGCAAGTCTAAACTAAGGTTAACAAACTAATTAGCAAGCTTAAACTAAGGTTCATAAACTAATAGCAAGCCTAAACTAAGGTTCACAAACTAATTAGCATGCCTAAACTAATTAAAGTTCATAAGTTAAGAATATAATCTAAAAAAGGAATTTTTCACTATCATTTTTTTCATATATCAATCTTCAATATCAATTTCTCAGAATCTTAGTTTAGAATTCAACAACAACAATAACAATAACAACAACATATACACCATAGTCTAAATTCAATAACAACAACATACCCTAGTCTAGAATACACTATCAATTTTCAAAAATAAAAAATACCCAAATTAAACCCTAACCTTCAAATCAACAAAATAACTAACCTCAAAATGGGAGGAGGTTGGAGGGAGGAGGCTGACGGTGGAGGGAGCAGCGGTGGAGGGAACGGTGGTGGAGGGAGCAGTGGTGGAGGGAGCGGTGGTAGAGGGAGTGGTGGTAGAGGAGCAGCGGTGGAGGAGCAGCAGTGGAGGAGCAGTGGAGCAGTGGTGCAATGG
Organism: Jaltomata sinuosa; assembly: GCA_003996215.1. Lineage (NCBI taxonomy): Eukaryota > Viridiplantae > Streptophyta > Magnoliopsida > Solanales > Solanaceae > Jaltomata > Jaltomata sinuosa. The sequence continues at coordinate 47,864 of QJPP01003663.1, forward strand.
TGGAAGAGAGGAGGAGAGAAAAATAGAAAGAGAGAAATGAGGGAAAAGAGACCCGACGGGGTCTCTGTATAATTAAAGAAGCGACGGACCCCGTCGCTTTTGTCCGTCGCTTCTTTAAATGAGTTGACCGCGTTTGACCAAAAGGTGATGGACAAAAGCGACGTTGTCCATCGCTTTTCTATTTTTGTTAATATAAATTAAATTTTAAAGAAAGCGACGGACAGCGTCGCTTTCTTTAAAAAAAATTTATTTTTTTAAATTTTTGCGACACTGTCTGTCGCTTATAATAAAAAATAAAAATTAATTAATTATAAATAATTTTGGCATAAAAATCCGCCCAAAAAAGTGACGGACAAAGAGACGTTATCCATCACTTTTGTAAAAAAATAACTATAAATTAAAAAAAGAATAGAAAAGCGACGGACATCATCGCTTTTTTTGTTGCTTTTCAAGAGTGACGTTGTCCGTCGCTTTTCTATCCATCCCTTTTTGAGCTATTTTTAGTCGTGTTATATCAGGGAGTTATGTTTTTCTTGAGTGCCTAACGGTTGGTTGGGAAGGGGTACTTAGCCTATCTTACTTATGTCCCTGATACTAGTGCCACCACACTTTTAATTCAGTCAGTTCTTGTGGTTTGCGAGTATTCATATGTGTTTCCTTCTGATCTACCGGGTCTTCTTCTTGATCATGATATTGATTTTTGGATTGATGTTGAGCCGAGCACTCAACCCATTTATATTCTGCCATATTTAATGGCACCAGTCGAGTTAAGAGAGCTTAAGGATCAGCTCTAGGATTTGTTGAATAGATGGTTCATCAGGCCTAGTGTGTCTCTGTGGGGTGCTCCAGTTTTGTTTGTGAAGAAGAAGGATGGGTCCATGCATATGTGTATTAACTACAGGCAGTTGAATAAGGTGACCATTAAGAATAGGTATCCAATGTCACGTATTGATGATTTGTTTGACCAGCTACAAGGTGCAACAGTGTTCTCTAAGATAGACTTGAGATCCAGTTATCATCAGTTGAGTATTAAGGCTGCGAACATCCCAAAGACTGCATTTAGGACTCGAGAAGGACATTATGAGTTCTTAGTCCTATATTTTGGGTTGACCAATGCCCCATCAACATTTATGGAGTTGATACACCGAGTGTTCAGAGCCTACCTATATTACTTTGTTATTCTATTCATCGATGACATCTTGGTATATTCGAGGAGTAGGGAGGAGCATGAGCAACATTTGAGAGTTGTACTTTAGATCTTGCGAGAGAATTAGTTATATGCCAAATTCACTAAGTGTGAGTTTTGGCTTGAGTATGTGGCATTCTTGGGGCACGTTCTATCCAAGGATGGGATTATGGTGGATCAGGCGAAGGTTGCGGGAGTTCATGATTGGGCTAGGCCTACTTTTCCTATCGAGGTTTGCAGTTTTATCGGGTTGGCAGGTTACTACAGATGGTTTGAGGCAGGTTTTTCTTCTATAGCATCTCCATTGACTAGATTGACTCAGAAGAATGTTCATTTCCAGTGGTATGATGAGTGAGAGGCGAGCTTTCTGAAGCTCAAGCCCTTATTGACTTCAGCCCCGATTTTTACTCTTTCAATTAAGGGCCAGGGGTTTATAGTGTATTGTGATGCTTCTGGTATTAGTTTAGGTTGTGTTTTGATGCAACAGGGTTGAGTATTACTTATGCTTACAGATAGTTGAAGGTTCACGAGAGGAACTACCCACTCATGACTTGGAGTTAGCAGCGGTAGTCTTCACGTTGAAGATTTGGAGGCATTATCTGTATGGCGTGCATTATGTGATTTTCACTGACCATCATAGTCTTCAGTACATCTTCAGCCAGAAGAATCTAAATTTGAGGTAGCGTAGGTGGTTGGAGTTACTGAAGGACTATGACATCTCCATTCTTTATTATTCGGGCAAGGCAAACATGGTAGCGAATGTCTTGAGCCGGAAGGTAGTGAGTATGAGTAGCTTGGTAATCTTAGCAGCGAAGGAGCGGCCTTTAGCTTTGGACATCCAGTCCTTGGCTAACAGGTTGGTTAGACTTGATATTTTCTACCCAGGCCGTATTCTTGCTTGTGTTGAGGTGAGATCTTCCTTGTTTGATGATGCTAGGTTGAGGATCATTCATGATAAGGTGTTGAGCGGTGAGGCTAGGAAGGCGACCTTAGATTCGGAGGGTGTTCTAAGGATTGAGGGTCGTATCTGTGTTCCTAGAGTTGGTGACCTGGCCAGGTTGATCTTGGAGAAGGCCCATTATTCTAGGTATTCCATTTATCCAGGGGCACCTAAGATATATTGTGACTTCCAACAACACTATTGGTTGTGCGAAATAAAGAGGGATACCTCCTATTTCGTGTCTAGGTGCTTGAACAGTCAGAAGGTCAAGTTTGAGCACCAGAGGCCAGGTGGTTTAACACAGAAACTACCCATTTCAGAGTGGAAATGTCACGCCCCGAGGCTACCCCCTACTCATCACACGGGACCCGGGACCACAAGTGCCCCAAATTAACCCTTGGCTAAAGCATGACTTAAACAAACACAGATAAACTTAACGGAAGCATTAGGCTAAAGAGATAGATAGACTGAGTCATCAACAGCTCAAACATAACATAACAGAATCTGAAATCCAAATACAGGATCTCTACAATATCTGAAAGCCTCTAAACTGAATAATGAATTACTGGGACAAGACCCCAGCTAACTCCCAATACTAAACATAAATCATAAAGATAGACAACTGATACTAGTCCTCAAAGTATGAGGACTCATTACTCAAAGTTGGGACACCGGCTAATCTCTAGCCACGAATCTGAAGACCCGAACCTGAATATGCATCATCAAGAGGATACAGTGCAAGATGTGCGTCAGTACTATAGGATGTACTGAGTATGAGAGATATGCAAAATCTGAAGTAATCATGCTATGTATACTTTAAAACTGAAATCATGATATAATTGTGAAAGCTGGAATACGAAAGACTCAATGCAATATCATAAGAAAAATATACTTGAAAACCATAAGTAATAACAGAACTTCTGAAATCTGAAAGCAAAGAGTCAATATAATTGAATAACTGAAATTATTTCTGTGAGAGGTTCTCTAACCGACATAGACCATGTGAGCTACATGGAATCTGATGAATCCGCCCTATCAAAAGAACCCAGTATACCTTGCTAGGGTATAAAAGTATAACTAGTGTGATCACGATGTTTGATTCTCACAAAGGGGACTCAAAGAACCTATGCTGGCACATAGTTCTGGTATATACAAGGGGTACGCTCATCCAATCCAACTCGGTGCTCAATACTACTCCCAAAATATACTTATAGCTCAACTTATACTTGTGGCGTATCTAATGCCAAATTTGTTTGAAAAGCATAAGGGTATATCTAATACCATACAATTCACATAGCTTAGGTAGACATATAGTTGCCAAACCTTTCATAAAACATAGAGACATATTTGATTTCATATAATTCATGCTTCAAAATCCTTAAAACATAGCATAGCCATAATTCAAAACATACTTTTCTTTCTAAATTCATAACTTGAAGAATTAGGCATGCAATTTCATGATAATAGGGGCCATGTCATCTAAACATGCTAATTTTTCTTAGAAACATGTAAATCAATGAGATCATGCTAAAATTCATTATCAACATATGAGCTTTTGAAATTATGCAAGGAATCATAATTAAAACATGGATAATGAATGGGAAATCATGAAATGATACTTTAAAAGGAGACCAATAACTTTTCTCCAAATTGGGTAAGAACCCTAATTTTATAAATTGATAATTCAAGTAAAAACATGGAAACTTTGGGCATAAGGGTGAAGAGAATCCCTTATTTAATACTCACATACCTTATTGAAGCTTGCTTGATTCAAGGTGGAAAAGAAATGGAAATTTGAACTTGGAGGTTCATGCTTGGAGCTTGCGACTTGGAGAAGAGGAACTCTTTCTTCTTTTGGAATAGAATGACTTAGAATGAGAAGAGCTTAGGCCATTAGGGGATAAAACCTACTAAAAGTTATAAAAACGACCTCACTTAGGAGTTAAAGAATGGGGAAAAGACCAATCTACCCCTAACTTAAAAATAGAAAGCTGCAGGAATTGTCGCCTCAGGGCTGCCCGATGGGCGTCCTGCCCATGATGTCCCATTGGCCAAGGCATCGAGTAAGCTTGCTGAGACCTGGGTGCTCTGGAGGTTTCCGAAAATGCTCTGCCATGGCCCATCGCAGATGCGACGCCTGTGGCATTGCCCATCGGAGAGGAGGGAAAGCTGGGGGGAGCCTCTGGGACATTTCAACTGCTTACTCCCATGGGTCATCACAACCACGATGCCCATGGTGTAGCATGTCGGTCTGAAGGGTACTATGGCCAAGAGCCACTGGAAGCTTCCTACAGTGCGCCCCATGGCATTTCGAAGCTCCGACGCCGTGGCGGCTGCCCGTGGTATCCAACCGTTGTGAAACTTTTCTGGATTCAAGGTTTATTTGCAGATTCGAATACCGGGGTGTTACAATATCTCCCTCTTGGGAATGTTCATCCTCGAATGAAGGCTAAGCAAGGAAAACTGGAGAGAAAACATCCCAACCAAACAACAAAACATGAAACTCAAGAGTAAACATGAGAACTGAGCTTTGTCAACTTAAAACATGATTGAACTAACTTTGGAAAACATGAATGCATGCTAGGATCATGAGGAAAACTGCTGAAATAGAATCGGAGGTACATACTAAGGAGGAAACTAATACCTCAAGCTGAAACTAGATCGGAAGGAAAGATATGAGGGTACTTGGCTTTCATGGCTGCTTCTGCTTCCCAAGTAGCTCCCTCAACTAGCTGATTTCTCCAAAGGACCTTCACCGAAGTGACCTCTTTGTTTCTCAACCTCCAAATCTGATGATCAAGAATTTCCATGGGAACTTGCTCGTAAGTAAGGCTATCCTTCACACTCACATCCTCCAAAGGAATAATCAAGGCTGGATCACCAACACACTTCTTCAACAAGGAAACATGGAAAACAGGATGAACTGCTTCTAACTTTATTAGCAAATCCAGCTCATAAGCAACACTACCCACTCTCCTCAAAATTCGATAAAGACCTACATAGCGGGAACTAAGATTCCCTTTCTTGCCAAATTCCATCACACCCTTCATGGGTGACACTTTCAGAAATACCTAATCATCAACCTCAAACTCCAACTCTCTTCTCCTCACATCTGCATATGATTTTTGTCGACTCTGAGCGTTCTTCAGCCTTTCCTTAATAAGCTGAACTCTCTCCATAGTCTTACGAACCAAATCTAGACCAATTAAAGCCGCCTTACCTACCTCAAATCAACCAATAGGAGATCTACACCTCCACCCATAAAGTGCCTCATAAGGAGCCATCTGGATGCTAAAATGAAAGATGTTGTTGTAGGCAAACTCGATAAGAGGTAAGTTATCATCCCAATTACCCATGAAATCAATCATACAAGATCTCAACGTATCCTTCAAAGTGTGAATAGTATGCTCTTCCTGGCAATCCGTCTGAGGGTGAAACATTGTACTAAGCTTAACCTGAGTACCAAGACCTCTCTGAAAAGACTTCCAAAACTGGGATGTAAACTGAGTACCCCTATCTGAGATGATAGACAATGGAACACCATACAATCTAACTATCTCCCAAATGTAGAGTCTGGCATAATCGTCTGCTGAATCCATAGTCTTAATAACCAAAAAGTGGGAGGACTTAGTCATCTTATTGACAATCATCCAAATAGAATCATGTTTCCTACGAGTGCGAGGCAAACCTGTAATGAAGTCCATATTGATCGCTTCCCATTTTCAAGTAGAAAGATCAATATCCTGAGTCATAGCACCTGGTCGCTGATGCTCTACCTTCACTTTTTGACAGATAGGACACTTATCCACAAAACCTTCTATGTCCCTCTTCATGCCATTCCACCAATACACTTCTCGTAAGTCACGGTACATATTGGCTTCACCGATGTGAATAGAATACCTGGAGCTATGAGCCTTTGTCAAAATCCGCTGTCTCAACCCATCTATGTCAGGAACACACAATCGACCCTGATATCGAAGCACACCATCTCCCCCTTGGGAGAAAACCTCTACCCTTTGTTGATGGACTGCACCCTTCAACTGGTGCAAAATAGGATAACTGTCTTGCTTCTCTTTCACTTCAACTAACAGGGATGATTCGAAACCATTCTGAACAATAGCACCACCTTCTGTCGAATCCATAAGGCAAACTCCTAATCGAGCAAGTCGATGAAAATCCTTGGCCAATTCCTTCTTTCCATCCTCAACCGAAGACATATTACCCATGGACAACCTACTAAGTGCATCTGCCACGATATTGGCCTTACCCGAATGGTAAAGTACACGCATATCATATCTTTAAGAAGATCAAACCACCTCCTTTGATAAAGGTTCAATTCTTTTTGAGTGAACACATACTGAAGACTGTTATGATCGGTGAATACATCCACGTGAACACCATACAAGTAGTGTCTCCAAATCTTCAAAGCAAAAACCACATCCGCTAACTCAAGATCATGAGTAGGGTAGTTCTTCTCATGAATCTTAAGTTGTCTCGAAGTGTAACCAATCACTTTACCACGCTTCATCAACACATAAACTAAACCAATCCTAGAAGTATCACAATATACAAAAAAATAATCTAGGGCTTCGGGTAGAGCTAAGACTGGAGCTGTGGTCAATCTAGCCTTCAATTCCTAAAAATTCTTCTCACATAGATCAAACTACTGAAATTTAACCTTCTTCTGAGTCAACTGAGTCAATGGGATAGCAACGGAAGAAAACCCCTCCCTAAACCTCCTGTAGTAACCAGCCAAACCTAAAAAACTCCTAATATCAGATGGGAAAGTGGGTCTAGGCCAGTTCTTTACTGCCTTGATCTTTTGAGAATCAACTCGAATACCATCTCTAGTCACAATATGACCAAGAAAAGCAACAGAATACATCCAAAACTCACATTTCCTAAACGTAGCAAATAATTATCGGTCCTTAAGAGTTTGCAACACAACTCTCAAATGGTCTGCATGCTCTTCCTCACTCCAAGAATACATAAGAATATCATCAATGAACACAATCACAAACAAATCCAAATACTGCTTGAACACACAGTTAATCAAATCCATAAAAGTTGCGGGAGCATTTGTTAGAACAAAAGACATAACCACAAATTCATAATGACCATACTGAGTTCTGAAGACTGTCTTCAAAATGTCATACTTTCGAACACGAAGCTGATGATAACCGGATCTAAGGTTGATCTTCGGGAAGTAACTGGCACTCTAAAGCTGATCAAACAAGTCATCAATCCTAGGAATAGGATACTTATTCTTGATTGTGACCTTGTTCAACTAATGGTAGTCGATACACATTCTAAGGGAACTATCTTTCTTTCACGTGAATAAGATTGGAGCACCCTATGGAGAGATGCTTGGTGGAATAAAACCCTTATCAAGGAGGTTTTTCAACTGATCCATCAATTCCTTAAGCTCTGTGGGAGCCATTCTATAGGGAGGAATAGAGATAGGATTCGTATCTGGGAGAAGATCTATTTCAAAGTCGATCTCCCGCTCAAGAGAGACTCACAGCAAATCTTCGGGAAACACTTTTGGAAACTCATTCATAATAAGAACTGACTGGAAGGATGGGATCTCGGACTCTGTGTCCATAACCCGAACTATATGATAGATATAACCCTTAGAAATCATCTTTCTAGCCTTAAGATAAGATATGAAATGGCCCTTCGAGGATGGAGGACTACCTTGCCACTCTAAAATAGGTTCATTCAGAAACTTGAAATTGATGAATCGAGTACGATAATTGACCGAGGCATAATATGCATACAACTAATCCATACTAAGAATACCATCAAAATCAGTCATCTCTAACTCTACTAGATCCGTTGAAGTGACTCTATGAAGGACTTAGATAGGGCATTTTTGATATATTCTTTTGGCTAAGACTGACTCACCTACATGAGTAGAAACACAAAAGGGTTGTAAGAGCTGATCGGGACTAATCTCAAACTTGCAAGCAACATAAAGGGTCACAAAAGATAAGGATGCACCAAGATCCAACAAAGCATATACATCAAAAGAGAAGACTTTCAACATACCATTAATAATGTTTGGTGAACTCTCCTAGTCCTGGCGAGAGGACATGGCATAAAGGCGATTCTAATGCTGACCACTAGAACTAGAAGCAGTGCCCTGTTGGGCCGATCAACTTCCTAGGGCTGGTGGAGTAGACTGACTCTTACTACCTACCTGACCCTTCTTAGCCAAAGGGCAATCCTTAATCCTGTGTCCAACCTGTCCACACCCAAAGCATCCCTCTCTACCAGCCAAACAAACACTCACCGGGATGACTTCTACCATACTTATTACAAGAAGGGTAAGGAGTCCCCTTTACAACACTTCCCTATGAATAGGAATCATATCCTCTACCAGTCTGATCATAATGAGGCCTGGAGCCTGGGTAGGATCACTAGCCAAAGAATGAACGGACCCTGATGATTTATTCTAAAACAAAGAGCAATGTTCGCCTCCGGACTTATGATGGCCAAAACCTGAACTCTCTGATATAACCCTTTTGTTCGCCCTTGCTATATCCCTCAACTTGTCTCCCTTGATTTGTTGGGCATGAGTCATAAGTTGAGAAATATCCATGTCGCCCAAAAGCATCACGTACCTACACTCCTTTTTTACCAAATCTGACACTCCATAAACATACTTTCTTATCTCATCCTATAGGTCAGCCACCATGGAAGGAGAATACCTAGAAAGATGGGTGAACTTTAATCTGTACTCCTAAACCAACATCGAACCTTGTCTAAAATTCACGAACTCTTTGACCATAGCTTGTCTCAACTCCCTCGGGAAGAACCGGTCAAGAAAAGCCTTCTCAAAGCAATCCCATGTCATAAGGACCGCATCCCTAGCCCTAGCATCTTTCCATTGAGTGAACCAAATATGAGCCACGTCCTTTAGTTGATAAGAATCTAGATCAATACAATCAACATCACCCACTTGGATCACACCAAATACCTTCTTTTCCTCATCCAAGAAGTTTTGTGGATCCTCACCAACTTTTAAACCCCATAACTTAGGTGGGTTCTGCAAATGAAATCTTGAACTTGGGCCGCTACTCTGCCTTGAGGATGGGCGGGGATAGGAGTCTGCTGATTGGCCTGAGCATCCATAGTCTAGATTAGCATATGAATAGCATTTCTGAACTCCGCATTTGTGACCTCGGGGTTTAGAATTGTAGGATCAACATTTTATGCAGCTCGGTGAGGCATAGCACGGCGAGGAGGCATAATTTGAAATGCATAAAGAAAGATTAGAAGGTAAATAGAGTTAAACTCTATCGTACGATATTGATTAAAAAAGAAGTGAAGTTTTCCTAATACACCTCATAGCTTCTCTCTCATAAGTGTGGCGTGCTTCAGACATATGAAAGAGACTCTACTCGATGCGGTTTTCAGATACCCTAGGACTCTTAAACTTGATGCTCTGATACCATATTTGTCACTCCCCGAGGCTACCTTCTAGACGTAACACCAGACCCGAGACAACAAATGCCCCAAGTTAACCCTTGGCTAAAGTATGACTTAAACAAACATAAATAAACTTAATAGAAGCATTAAGCTGAAAAGATAGATAGACTGAGTCATCAACAGCTCAAACATAACATAACAGAATCTGAAACCCAAATACAGGATCTCTACAATATATGAAAGACTCTAAACTGAATAATGAATTATTGGGACAAGACCCCATCTAACTCCCAATATTAAACAAAAATCATAAAAATAGACAACTAATACTTGTCCTCAAAGTATGAGGACTCATTACTCAAAGCTGGGACACAGGCTAATCTCTAGCCACGAATCTGAAGACCTGAACCTGAATCTGCATCAGCAAGAGGATGCAGCGGAAGATATGCGTCAGTAGTTTAGGATGTACTGAGTATGAGAGATATGCAAAATCTGAAGTAATCATGCTATGTATACTTTAAAATTGAAATCATGCTATAATTGTAAAGCTGGAATACGAAAGACTCAATGCAATATCATAAGCAAAATATACTTGAAACCCATAAGTAATAATAGAACTTCTGAAATCTGAAAGCAAAGAGTCAATGCAATTGAATAACTGAAACTGTTTCCGTTGGAGGTTCTCTAACTGATATAGACTATGAGATATACATGGAATCCAATGTATCTGCCCCATCAAAAGGACCCAATATACCTTGCCAAGGTATAAAAGCATAAAAGTGTGATCACGGTGTCTGATGCCCACAGAGGGGACTTAAAGAACCTTTGATGGCACGTAGTTCTGGGATATATAAGGGGTACGCTCACCCAATCAAACTTTCTACTTAATACTACTCCCAAAACATACTTATAGCTTAAATTATACTTATGGAATATCTAATGCTAAATCTGTTTGAAAAGCATAAGGGTATATCTAATACCATACAATTCATATAACTTAGGTAGACATATCTAGATGTCAAACCTTTCATAAAACATAGAGACATATTTGATGTCATATAATTCATACATCAAAATCCTTAAAACATAGCATATCAATAATTCAAAACATACTTTTCTTTCTAAATTCATAACTTGAAAAATTAGGCATGCAATTTCATGATAATAGGGGCCATGGCATCTAAACATGCTAATTTTGCTTGGAAACATATGAATCAATGAGATCATGCTAAAATTCATTATCAACATATTGGCTTTTGAAATTATGCAAGGAATCATAATTAAAACATGGGTAATGAATGAGAAATCATGAATTGATACTTTAAAAGGAGATCCATAACTTTTCCCCAAATTGGGTAAGAACCCTAATTTCATAAGTTGATAATTCAAGTAAAAACATGGAAACTTTAGGCATAAGGGTGAAGGGAATCCCTTATTGAATACCCACATACCTTATTGAAGCTAGCTTGATTCAAGGTGGAAAAGAAATGGAGACTTGAAATTGGAAGTTCTTGCTTGGAGCTTGAGACTTGGAGAAGAGGAAATCTTTCTTCCTTTGGAATAGAATGACTTAGAATGAGAAGAGCTTAGGCTATTAGGGGATAGAACCCTACTAAAAGTGGTCAAAATGACTTCACTTAGGAGTTAAAGAATGGGGAAAAGACCAATCTACTCTGACTTAAAAATAGAAAGCTAAAGGAATTGTCACCTCACGGGCTGCCCGATGGGCGTCGTGCCCACGATAGCCCATCGACCAAGTCATCTAGTATGCTTGCTGAGACCTAAGGGATCTGGTGGTTTCTAATGATTCTCTCCCATGGCCCATCGCAAGTGCGACGCCCGTGGAATTGCTTATCAAAGAGGAGGGAAAGCTAGGGGGAGCCTCTGGGACATTTTGATGGCTTACTCCCATGGGTCATCACAACCACGACGCCCATAGTTTAGCTCATTGGGATGAAGGGGACTATTTCCTAGAGCTACTGGACACTTCCCACGGTACACCCCACGTCCCATTGTAGCTCTGACGCCCGTGGCGGCTGCCCGTGGTGTCCAACAGTTGGGGGAATTTCTTGGATTCAAGGTTTGTTAGTTGATTCGAACACCGGGGTGTTACAGGAAATGGGAGCGGATAGCTATAGACTTTGTAGTAGGGTTTCTACGTACCCTGTAGAGGTTTTATACTATGTGGGTGATCATAGATAGGTTGACAAAGTCTGCTCATTTACTGCTAGTTCAGACTTCCTACAGTTCTGAGAGGTTGGCTCAGATCTACATTCGTGAGATTGTCCATTTGCATGGGGATCCAGTTTCTATCATTTTAGATCATGGTACTCAGTTTACTTCATTCTTATGGAGGTATATTCATAGAGTGTTGGGTACCAGAGTTGAGCTTAACACTACTTTCCACCTGCAGACTAATGGTCAGTCAGAGCGCACTATTCGGGTTCTAAAGGATATATTGCAGGCCTGTGTTATTGATTTTAGGGGTTTGTGGGACCAGTTCTTAGCCTTGGCAGAGTTTGCATATAATAATAGTTACCATTCCAGTATTTAGATGGCTCTGTTCGAGGCTTTGTATGAAAGGCGGTGCAGATCTCTGATGGGTTGGTTTGATGCCTTTGAGGTTAGACCGTGGGGGTACTAACTTGCTTTGTGATTCCATGGATAGAGTTCGGGTTATTCAGGAAAGTCTTTATACTACCCAAAGTAGGAAGAAGAGTTATGCTGATCGGAGGGTTCAAGAGTTAGAGTTCATGGTTAGTGACCGTGTATTCCTTTGGGTGTCTCTCATGAAGGGCGTGATGAGGTTTAGTGAATGCTCAAATCGTGCTCTCCAATTAAGGAGGCCACAGCGATCGCGTAGTCAAAACCAAATTTATAACCCAACCTGTCGGGGTCGAACCCAAGGGACCTGATTTATCTCATTAGAGATTGTGCGAAGCGATTTCAAAATGAGAGTAGTTGTTCAGCAAAACCAAAGCAATAAAATGGGGGAATTGGGAAAGTTGTCACTACTAACTCAATTCAAGTAAAAGCTCTAAAATCGAGATGGGTGTACCAAATAGAACTACATGACTAGGGGTGCATTTCCGATGGGGCATTTGCTATAGGTTAGGGTGATCACTAATTCACTCAAATTCTCACCTAGTAATATGGGTAGTATTGGTCATAAATGTGGAATGTTATCTCTCGACCAACATCCACATATCTGATGATTTTGGTTAGAACATCATTCGGTGGGCTAAAGAACCAACCAATATTTACTTGGGGAGGTCATCCTATTTCTAGCTCAGACTCTTAAATGGAAGATTCCACGATTGGTGCTATGTCTCGCCTCCAATCTAAGTGGATTCCCAAGTACCCACTAGCAATTTCACATCCACAACTACAAAATTCTCTCTCGAGCAACTAAGTAGCCAAGTAAGGTAAATTCATGTTTGCAACCACAAATTATTAGATTAAAACATGGTGAAATTACTAGACCCACATCAGATAAGCAATTATAAGAGTGATTTAGCAACACCCACACCTATTAGCTACACACACATCATCAATACATCCCTAGACAAGAGAAATTAGCCGCTCATAGAAGGGGGAGAAGATATATCAGTTGGGTAAATCAAATTCCCATCTATTGTAGTTGATTCTCAAGTTCTAGAGTCAAATTAGCACACAATTTGTTAACCAATGGACTAGATTAAAAACCCTCTCTCAATGGAGATGGAGAAAAGTGTTTACAAGCCAAAAATATCTCCAAGTTCTCTCTCAAAATCTCTCTTCTGAATTCTATATGCAAAATAGGCCTAAAATTGCCTTTTATATGCTCCCAAATTGTCACATAAGCTTAGGACAAAATTGCCCTCTGGGTGGTGTGCGATACGACATGCGGTTCGCACATCACAGTGTGTGCGTTGCACCCTACTTCAGTTTAGACTAGTGACTTCAGCCGCAGAGGAAGGCTTTATGTAAAGGTGGTGCATTTTGCACCACAGGATGTGCGCGTCGCATGTCGACCGCACTCCTTAGCAGAATCTTCAATCGTCTTTGCAGCATCATACGGAGGATGTGCGAACCGCACCTCGGCTTGTGCGTGTCGCACAGCCACCGGATCTCGTAACAGATTCTCTAGCTCTTTCCAACTCTTCACACTTAGTTCCTTTTTAGCTGCTTTTTGGGTCCATATCCTCATTTTTCATCTTCTAACCAAAGTACATGCATAGACATCAATAAAGGCCATAAGAACCTCTAAATCGATTCAAAATATAGCAATAATTCATGGATATAGGCTTAATAAGTTGGTAGATTACCGACTTATCAAACTCCCAAACTTGAACTATTGCTTGTCCTCAAGCAAGATACTTACAAAGAAAGGAATGAATTATGCTCAGGCTCAACTAAGGCACAAAAACTACTCTACAGTAAAAATTTAAGAAAAAGAAACAAACAAAAGACTCAACTACTATGCTTATCTCAATTTGGACCTCCACATGCTTAAGGCAATTGCTCATTTCAAAACTTTTTGTTTAAAGGACATCACATCTCTTTTAAAACTCAAGGGAATTTGCCATTCAAAATATGACATTTTAAGCTTCTCAAGTCATTGGCATGGACCTTCAAGGTTTGCCTCGAGATTCTCCACACAACTTGTCTCATTAATTCCTCTCAATTGAAATAGAGACTCATGTTTCAATTCGAGTGCATGATGCCACTCACCACAAGAGAGAATTTCACTCACAATCATTCCATTAACACAATATGGGATTATGGGAGAACCAAGAAGACTCTCACTCTCTCAAAGAAGTTCAAGTGCATGTGTATCGAACCATAGGCTTGCCCTTCATATAAATCGCCACTAATGTAGGGTAGCCAAGTTGGAATCACCAAGGACTTACGGGTTGTAATGTTGGCTAGGGCTAAGGTGAGGATATCATTTGGTTCAAGTGACTACACCTCCCTAATGCTCTTTGTTTTCTTTTTCAAACACCACTCACATCTTTCGATTTTCAACTTCACCTTATTTCTCCCTCACACAACCCACGATTTCTCCTTTTAACCTCATGACCATTCACACCTTATCTCACCTTCACTTGATAGCACCTATTTTTGCTTTTCAATTTACTCATTTGGATTGATCTTCTGGAGCAATTTTCAATTCTCTATTTAAGGTGCTACCTTGCACGTGAAGTGCATTCCTTTTCTTCTCCTCATTTGATCACATGCACCCCCTCCAAACTTAGGCATTTGCCTATGTTATCTTTTTGTTTCCCCCCCTCCCCAAACATAGGCTTTTAGCCTATATTTCATTTTCAAGCAATTAGGGAGGATGGGTGCCAAGGTAGAGGTTTCAAAGAGGTCAAGGTGTTACAAAGGTGTCAAAGAATGGTCACAAGCTCAAGGGGGTTCACTAGGGTTTGATGTCATTGGGAGATCACTTGAGTGAAGTGGGTATCAAAAAAGGCCTAAGGTCATTTTCTAAGCTTGGTTACACCTAGAATTTTGCCTTGAATCACATTCGGGGAAAGTTCTAGGTGACACTTATGCACAAGAATCAAGGTAAAGCCTCACCGCACAAGGCATCATGCCACAAGACTTCATCCATTAGTCCCACAATTAATTGGGGCAAATGACTTTTGACAAGCTATTCCGAGTTCATAACACACTCATTTGTGATCCAATCAACCCAAAGCGAGAGTGTGCAAGTCATGACAGGAGAACACTTTTTCTCAATAATTCATTTCCCTTCTTCCTTTCCTTTTCTCAAAAACAATTTACCAAGAATTTTTTTTGGTGGGCCCATTTTGAGACAAGCATTTACGAACTCAATTCTAAACTAAACTTGGCATTTTCCCTTAAGAAAGTCGCCTCTCAATCTATCATAGGGAAACAGCAACCCGGTTCGACACACAAAAACAAAAGAAAAGAAAAAGAAAATTAATCAAAACTTTTGCCCCTTGGGAAAGAGCCGTAGTATGAAGAAAACCCTTGGAGTTTATTTCTACTTTACTATGAACAAGGCGATCCATAATTTTTCGCGCTCATGAATCATTCAAGAACAAGCCTTGGCGAAGGCATTTAGCGCATTTGCAAGGCGCGGGTAGTGGAATAATGGAGCATGTAAGACCAACCCAACGCACAATCAATCAACATCAAACCCAGAAAGGGCACAATTAAGCTCAAAGTAAAACAAAAATATAATCTAACTAAGAAAAATAATAGCATCACAATCAATTATCCAAAATGTGCCTGACAAGGGCCAAATCAAACTAAGACTAGTCAACTAGTCCCGACAAATGCAATAAATTGTCTCAAGCCCACTCACGGGCATCAAAAGCAAGTAAGTAAAGAAATTCACCCCCCCCATGAAAGAAGCATTGTCCTCAATGCTCATAGTAAACTGGGTAAGGGTGGAACTCCCTGTAGGATCTAGTCCTCATCATCACCACTATCCGACGTAGCTTCTTCTTCCACATTCTTTTGAAATACAGGGTTCTCATCATCTTCTGCTTCCTCCTCCTCATGACCTGGAAACTCCTCGGATGCATACAAAGCAAACAAGTTATCTAACGGCCCGAGAATCCTCCTAGGTGGAGGCAATATGGAAAGGTCCTCTTATAGTATTGGTACTTTCCCTTTTTCCTTGTCCATGTCCGACCGAATGGACTTGAGATCCCTCTCGCATACATCCACTCATTTCTATAGGTTGAGAGTACTCTCCATGACTTCTTTCATGGCTACTTTGACTGCCCTCCCAATCAGTCTGGGGAGGTCATCTGACAGACTCTTCAACTGCCTCTCATGATTATATGCTTTGTCAACCATATCTTGGACGCTGAGTGGTTCTCTGGGCATAGTAGCTGGAGGAGTGTGTCCTTGTGAGGTAGTAGGCGAAGGAGGAGAAGTATGCATGTCGACCTCTGAGTCATCATCCTCGGCTTCCACCGATGCTTCAACCCTAGGCCTTTTGAATCTGGAAGCGTCATGGTCAATCTTTTTTTTAAGATCCAACACACCAATAGTGGAGGTACGAATATCACAATCGAAGAAGGGGACACCGACATGTGCACATAATTTGCTGATCAAAACCAGGAAAGAGAAGGCATCACTACTCCTTCAGGACTTCCTTTTTATCAACAAGGCAATGACCTCTCCCACATTCACATGGTCTCCTATCATGATTACAGCTGTCAGCATGGCGCCATCGTGTGTGATCTTTTGGTCATTCTGAGATGGTATACGACGGGTGTGCACAAAGTCATACCACAAGCGAGCCTTGAAGTACAACATCAGGCGAGGTATTTCACCTTCCATAGTGGCCCAGGAAGGGGTATCAGGAGCAATGATAGGATCAGCCCATTCGAGAGGTTTGCTCCTGAGAAGTAACTTCTCCATGAGGATGGGCGCTGAATCAATAGGATTGTTCCATTATGTGGCATTAATTGCAGCTGGGGTGATCTGGACTTCTTTTCCCCTAACCATAACTGAGTCCAATGCAGTAAATTTCTCACAACCCCCTTTGTGACCCTTAGCATCTTGAGTGGCTTGGTATGAAGTGAAAAATTCCCTCACCAACTCCTTGTAATAGTTCTCGGGTACCTCATGAAATGGTTGCCACTGGTGCTTAGCAAACTAAGTGGGGATGTTGGGAAGATTATCCCCCATTGCATTCAGATTGCAGCTCTGCTCCTTATTGAAGGACCTTCCCCTATCACGATCATAGATCACTTTCATGCCCTCCACTCCAAATCAAACTCTCTCCTCCTCTGAGGCTTGATCATGGGCCGATGAGACTTTCTTTTTTTCCTTTTGAAGTTGGCTTGGAGGAGGAGGGAGCGTTTGGCCTGCATGAGCTCCTCTCGGTGTTACCCTTGTTAGAAGACATAGTCTGTATCCAAAGATTGTCAGCCAAAAGCAAAAACAAAATCTAGAAAGAAATTAGCAACTAAAAATGGAGGAATGTGATGGATTAGAGAAACAAAGTAGGTATTTTATGTCTTATGCGGACCACGTGCGAAACACACTTGGAAGAGTGCATGCCGCATGTGCTATCACACCAGGCAACAGAACCTTCAGAGATTTTTCTACCTTGAGGCGCGATGCTGATGCGATCCGCACCATCAGAAGTGTGTGTCGCACCAAGCTTTGCCCCTCAAATCAGTGATCTGCATTTCTTTTTCACTTTGGTGTGATGCCTTGTGCAACCCACACATCAAGATCTATGTATCGTATGCGAAACGCACAAAAGCACAATTGGAACTTTTAATTCCTTGTGTTCTTGTAAGTTACGCATATGATCCATATAGCAAGATATGCTTCGGCTCTTAGCACCACACACAACTAATTTATAACAACTATGGGGGTAAGGGGATTCATGACTATAACTTCCAGGTACTCAGACTTCCCCGGATTTCCATTAACACAAACCCAACAAGAAAGGACTAAATGACTTCCCTTAAGATGGATGTTACCCCGTCTATCATCAGGCACATCAAGCCTTCTTTGCAACAGTGGGCACCAACAAGCATAACAACAATTAACCTCCTCCCGGCACAAGATTATACACCCCACTAGATTTTCAATAAGGATCACGGGCATACAATCAGCAATATTTAACCTCAGTTGTCGACTATCAATCAAAACCCTATGACTAATGATGATCTACCCTTAAGAACGACATCACCCAATCTATCATCGGGCCAAATCAAGCACTAGTCACAAGTGGGTTACTTATACTTCACCCCAACACAGATTTTAAGGCTAAACATTTCTATCAATCAATATTCATAGTTAAGATTAACAATCTACCAAGTTGACATCAAAAGAATTCATCATTACAATTCAAAATTTGGGACCCAATATTTTTGGATCTCGCCCAATATCAACATGGCTAATCTACTAAGCATGCTTCACATTATGAGTTCCCAACAATCATAAAAACAACTATTTAACGTCTGGTAACTTACCACAAGTGAAGATTATGAAGGAAGGAATGGAAATCAAAGCTTTTGATTTCCAACAATGGTGACCCACGAGACCTCCCGGAGAATAACGTCGGCAATATGGAGAAGTGGTAGAGAAGATTGGGTGAGAAGAGGAGAAGATTTTATGGGAGTTTGAGGGGTTCAGTGAGAATTTTGGTGGAGGATTTGTAAAGGTGTGGAGGAAGATGGTGGAAAGAAGAAGAAAGAGAGTCAGTTTAAAAAGAAAAAGAAGAAGAAAAGTCGGTTGGGTCATCTCCGGGTTGGGTCAGTCAATTAAAAATTCAGATTTACCTCTTGTGCACCGCGACATGCGATTCGTACCAAGTGAGGTGCGGACCACATGGCATATCGCACATGCCCCTTTTTTTCTCCCCTAAGTTTACCCATGCATCTGTTTACACATGCGACTGAGGTGCGACATGCACTTGGGCTTGTGCGGTCTGCACAACCCAGCGCACGTCACCTCAATACTTTCATAATTCCTCCAGGCTTCCTGTTTTGATGTGTGGTTGGCTGTGCAACATGCACAGTTACTTGTGCGGTCTACACAGTCCACCGCACGGCACATTTGTGCCTTGCTTCCCTTATTGAGTTTTTCATTCCATGCACTCCCTACAAAACATCAAAAACAACAAACAATACAAAAACCAAAGAAAGAAAACTTGGGTTGCCTCCCAAGCAGCACTTGATTTAATGTCGCGGCACGATGATATTGCCTCAATCCTCATTCATTTTTGGGGTTATTGACGGTGTCTCTAAGCAGCGTTCCCTTTATCCGTTGGCTCATTTGGCTTGATAGGTGGGTCATTTGGGCCTCAAGGTGCTTGATAGAAGCACTATGGGAGCTCACCATTTGGTGAAGTGTAGAGACCTCACTCTTTATCTCACTCATTCCCGAGTTTGTAGTGTCCACCTTCTTAAGCACTAAGGACAACATGTCCTCTAACTTGGATTGTACGGGATTGCTTGTGCCCGGCTGGTATAGAGAGTCAAATTTGTTTTGGGGAATGTAAGGATTCGAGCTCCGGTGATTGAAATGATCACCATCTTTATCTCTTTCACACCAATTGCCCTCCCTCACTTTGTCTCTAATCTAACCTTGATTCTCTTCTCGTGGGCGATAATACCCTGGGTGAGAAACCTTCGATTCATATCATAGCTTACCATCAACCTCAGTCATAAGCTCAACATTATTCACTTTCTTAACACCAGCTCCCATCACATGCTTGGCCATCAAGTCAATTTGTGTCATCATTTTAGCCAAAGCTTCATCTCGCTCCTCATCTTTTCTCCTCCTTCATTTGTCAAGATTATTGAGGGCGTTCCCAAAGTTGGCATATCCGTTTCTCTTGTATGCCAAGCTTGATTGGTTTTAGTCATTCGCTCCAACAAGGTCGAGGCTATGTGAAACTCCAAGTCCATGAAAGTACCACCTCTAAGATTATCAGCCACCGATTTGTTCGTAGAGTTCAATGATCGATAGAAGCTTTGTAATAACACATTATTTGACAATTCATGGTTTGGACAAAAGAGAAGCTTCTTCTTGAATCATAGCCAAACCTCATGTCAGGGCTCATCGGGGAGTTGCTTGAAGTTTGTGATCTCATCTCTTAACTTCATCATTCGGGATGGAGGAAAGAATCTCAAGGTAAATGCCTCAACCAACTCGGCCCAAGATGTGATGGATTCATCCGATAATTCCTCCAACCATGTTGTGGCTTCCCCCGTCAAAGAGAAAGGGAAAAGGCACAATCGGATGGACTCTTAGGAGATATTGTGGATCATGAATAGTTGGCAAATATCTAAGAAGTTCTGAATATGCCTATTGGCATCCTCATGGGCAGCTTTACTAAACAATACCTTCATCCGAATTAGATGGATCATGGTGTTTGTTAGGTGGAATACAACATTTCCCACCGTGGGGGGTAGGCAGATTGCACCTACACCTCCATGTATGATTGGCTCAGCAGTGTTGGCATTTTCGAAGTTGCGAATGTCCTCATTGTCCTTGGCTTCTTCCATATACGACCTACTCAATCAACACTCAAAAACAAAAAAAAGTAAAAGAAAACAAGCACCCCCAAGTTGACTTCACAACAACAATAAAAAACTAGCTAATACTGAAGTCCCTAGCAATGGCGCCATTTTTGGTGAACGCTCAAATCATGCTCTCTAAATAAGGAGGCCACGACGATCACGTAGTCAAAATAAATTTTATAACCCAACGGATGTCGGGGTCGAACCTAAGGGACCTGATTTAGCTCATTAGAGATTGTGCAAAGCAATTTCGAAATAAGAGTAGTTGTTCTGCAAAACCAAAGCAATTAAATGGGGGAATTGAGAAAGTTGTCACTGCTAACTCAATTCAAGTAAAAGCTATAAAATCGAGATGGGTGTACAAAATAGAACTAGATGACTAGGGGTGCATTTTCGATGGGGCATTTGCTATAGGATAGGGTGATCACTAATTAACTCAAATTCTCACCTAGTAATATGGGTAGTATTGGTCATAAGTGTGGAATGTTATCTCTCGATCAACATCCACATATCTGATGATTTTGGTTAGAACATCATTCGGTGGGCTAAAGAACCAACCAACATTTACTTGGGGAGGTCGTCCTATTTCTAGCTCAGACTCTTAAATGGGAGATTCCATGATTGGTGCTATGTCTCGCCTCCAATCTAAGTGGATTCCCAAGTACCCACTAGTAATTTCACATCCACAACTACAAAATTCTCTCTCGAGCAACTAAGTAGCCAAATAAGGTAAATTCATGTTTGCAACCACAAATTATTAGATTAAAACATGGTGAAATTACTAGACCCACATCAGATAAGCAATTATAAGAGTGATTTAGCAACACCCACATCCATTAGCTACACACCCATCATCAATACACCCCTAGACAAGAGAAATTAGCCACTCATAGAGGGGGGAGAAGATATACCAGCTGGATAAATCAAATTCCTATCCATTGTAGTTGATTCTCAAGTTCTAGAGTCAAATTAGGACACAATTTGTTAACCAAAGGATTAGATTAAAAACCCTCTCTTAATGGAGATGGAGAAAAGTGTTTACAAACCAAAAATATCTCCAAGTTCTCTCTCAAAATCTCTAATCTGAATTCTATATACAAAATAGGCCTAAATTGCCTTTTATATGCTCCCAAATCCTCACATAAATGTAGGACAAAATTGTCTTCTGGGTGGTGTGCGATGCGATGTGCGATTCATATGTCACAGTGTGCGCGTCGTACCCTGCTTCAGTTTAGATGAGTGACTTCAGCCGCATAGGAAGGCTTTGTGTAAAGGTGGTGCATTTTGCACCACAGGATGTGCGCATCGCATGTCGACCACACTCCTAGTAGAATCTTCAGCCATCTTTGCAGCATCATGCAGAGGAGGTGCGAACCATACCTTGGCTTGTGCGTGTCGCACAACCACTGCACCTCATAACAGATTTTCTAGTTGTTTCCAACTCTTCACACTTAGTTCCTTTTTAGCTCCTTTTTTTGTCCATATCCTTGTTTTTTATCTTCTAACCAAAGTACCTGCATATACATCAATAAAGGCCATAAGAACCTCTAAATAGATTCAAAACATAGCAATAATTCATGGATATAGGCTCAATAAGTTGGTAGATTACCGACTTATCAAGGTTCAGAAGGAAGGGTAAGCTCAATCCTAGATTTATTGAGTTGTTTAAGATCCTTTGTCAGATTGGATAGGTAGTATATGAGCTAGCCTTGCCTCCTTCTCTTTCAGGTGTTCACCCTATTTTCCATGTTTCTATGTTGAGGTGGTATGTTTTGGATGAGTCGCATGTGTTGCAGTTGGATTCAGTTCAATTGAATGAGTCTCTAGCCTTTGAGGAAGATCCAGTTGCTATTTTGGATAAGTAGGTTAGGAAGTTGAGGTCCAAGGAGATTTTGTCAGTTAAAGTTCAGTAGAAGCATCATTCTATCGAGGAGGCTACTTGGGAGACCGAGACAGACATGATGACCTACTATCCTTTCCTTTTCAAGCCTTCAGGCTCTTTAACTTTTGAGGTGGAAAGTTCTTTTAGTAGTGGATATTGTAATGACCCTCTAAGTCATTTTCTTGTTTTTTGTGTTTTTTCCATATTTCGAGCTTTTTCACAGCGGCTGCAGGTCATTTATAACTTGTTGGGACTGACGGTTTACTTCCCGGGCATGTAATTTGTATTTTAAGCCCATTTCCTTATTTTGTAACTCTTAAAGCTGGTAGAGTTGACTTTGGTCAACATTCAGAGAAAATAGCCTCGGATTGAAATTTCATCAGTGTTGTTAGCTCCAAAACGTTGACTTTGGGCTAGAGGGACCTTTGGTTTGGATTCTGAAGCTTTCTGACTCATTTGGGCTATAGGATTCCTTTTGGTTAAAAGTTGGTTGTTGGGCGTGGGGCCTATTTTTTATCAAAACAATATTTGTTGGGGATTTCATCAATTCCTTTGAGTCCGAAATGCTATTTTTGGTCGGGTAGCATATCTAGTTTGTGTTCATGATGTTTCGAATGAATCTCGAGGGTGCGGTCGGAGAATTTTGAGGTGTGTTATTACAGCTGGTGCTGCTGGTTTTTGTGTGGCGCACCTGCGCTGCCGCCCTTGCAGTCACCAGCCGCACCTGCAGACCTGGGTGATGTTGGTAGGGGGAGTCCCTGTTCTCCTTCTTCTGCCCCTACAGTGCCGCCCCTGCGGCTCAAGTGTCGCACCTGCATCATTTTGACCGCAGGTGCATCGATCACAGACAATTTTAAAAAGAGTTTCTTCTTCATTTCACTTCATTCCAACAACTTTGTTCTCCATTATTGAGCTTGGCTAAGAAGGAAATTTCCTTTTTCTCGTCGATTCTGCATTCTCCTGAGGTAATTCTCCTTCCCTCTTTATTCTAGTACTTGTCCTAGCCTTATTTTTTGTGTTCCTTTCCGTACATTGATTCCAATTTGCATGCGTTCCTTTGAATTAAAGTGGACTTCGGGGCTGTTTTGGGTGCCGTAACGAGTCCTATTTGTGCTCAAATTTTAGGCTTAGGTTTATGAACCCACTACAAATATAATTGTAAAATTTATTTTCCATTTCATTGTGCGAGCCCCAAGGGTCATTTTTTGACCTGATTTCTGGCCTAAATTTTTGTATAGCAATATGGGTGTCATTCTTCTCATTTTGATACCTAGTTTATGTTCTTGATAGCGTGCATGGCAGAATTTTGAGGCTATTCAGAAGGGGAAGGCACACGAGTGACAGTTCGTGCTTATAGTTATGCCCCGAGGTAGGTTACGATTTGTTTATCTTAGACTTGGCTTAGTTAGATTTTATATGTTATGAGTTGCATAAATGTTAGGCTAGGTTTTAGGTTAGAACTAGGCTTAAATCATGTTTTCTGCTTATTTTGGCCATTTTCAAGAATGTAGAATAGCAATATCATGTTTACCCTTAGTTTAGGATCTTGTAATTTGTTGTGGCTAGCCTAGAATCCTGAGAATAATTTATGTAAGTTTTAGAGGTAGAGTAGGTGTTTTTACTTAATTTTTGGCTTTGTTACTATTTTTTCTCATTTAATACCGTTATTGTGTAGCTGTGGGCCCGAGGCCAAGCATGGATCAGATGGAGTTCCAGGTCATCTCTTATTTGGAGGGTGTTTTTCCCTGTTTGCTTTGTACGTATGCTATGTTCTCTGAATTTGTAAATTTACATGTTCATACTGCATTTGTATGGATAGTGTTATGAAAATAAAGGAAAATACGGGATTTTTTATTTAAATTTGAGATTTTCTACTTTTAATATGATTTTTGGATCTCAAAGAAATTATTTCATATTTCATCACTGGTTTTGGAAAACAAAGAACAATACCACTTTTTATGCCGGTCCGAGGGATGTTTCCGGACCTTTTCTTCATTTACTTTCTATTTATGAGTCCAATGTTTGATTCTGGGCAACCCGATAAGAACATATCTGGGTTTTACTTTTATGCATATGTTGATGAGTCCAAGGATAAATTTCAGGCGCTGGGGTACCAGATATCGGGTTTTACTTTTCTGCATTGGCCACATTCTGCATCATATCATATCATGATACCATGCGTTGCTTATGTGTACTTGGAGTGCCTTTGCCTTTATTGTCATTATTACCTTCACCGTCATCTTGGGGTGTTTCATTTTTCATTGACAACTAGATTTAGGTGGATCCCTGTAGTTAGTTTAATTTCTTGTGCCTTGTAATATATATTATCTTTCTGAGTTCGGTCGGCCTATGATGCCTACTGGATATTCATTGTTTTGGTACTCATACTACACTCTGCATCTTTTTCTGATGCAGCACCTAGTACGAGCCACCCTCGTTGACTCTCCAGTCGTTCGTGGCCAGCTGTTGTTCGGATCGCTGTGAGCTCTCGACGTTTGGAGATCCTCTACTTCTTTCCATCTACATTTCTGTCTATATTTTTTGTATTTTGGATAGACAACACTTATTCGTACTTTAAATGCTATAGTACCTGTGACACCAGGTATGTGGTTGGTCTTTGTTTATATTTGTCTTTCTGGTCACTTTGGGATCATTTTTATCTATTTTTTTCTGTTGGTTTATATCTATACTGTTGGCCCCCTTCTTGTATGTTTTCCTTCTACTTTCCATTAATTAAAATGTTTTACTGTACTTTCGCATTCTTGGGTTGGCTTGCCTACCGGAGAGTTATGCAGGCGCCATCGCGGCCCAATTTCGGGTTGTGACACTGGTGTTGTTTCTATGGGACTCATACAATTTATATTTCTTCCTTATTTATCAAACTAGTTAAATGCAATGCTTAGTACGTATACATCGTGTTAATTAATAATAAATATATACAAAATAAATAAATTATTGTGTGTAGATTATATTATTAAGTATAGAATTTTAAAATAATAATTTAAAACTTTTAAAATAAAAAGTGTACTTAAAGATATGTTAGTCTTTAATTTTACATATATTGCTCTTTAAGATAAAAAATTATGTCTTGCACTAAGATGAACGTAAGTATACTTTAAAAATATTCTAATTCTGTTAATAATAAATAATTAATGAAATTAGATAATTTGAAAGGTATATAAGAGTTGAAATTACGTACTTTGAAATGTATATAAGAGATTTACACAATAACTAATATATAGTATTAATAATATTAATCTATTGAATTACGTACTCAATAAACAAAAAAAAAAGAGGAATATACTATAGATGCGGAAAAAAATTATATTTTTTTTACATATTGCATAACCTGCCTCTACAGATTCGTTAATAAATTAATAATGTAAAGTGAATTTGGTTAGAGCTACACAATGATCTCTTGTTCACCTCCTCTTCTTTTCCGGAAGATTCCATCCATTGAGTCCAAAATCTTGATGTATCCTTAGAATATAATTGAACTCAAATTATGAGCATGTTGTTGGGATCGAAGCTAACAAAAAAAAATCAAACGATGATAATAAATATAAATTATAAAAAAAACTCATAATATATTAAATTGATTTGGTCAATTGACCTACATATGAATGATATAAAAATAATCAAAAAAAAATATTGGGAGAAGAATCTCCCCCTAAACAATAATTTATTTGAGGACTATATTGTGAATATTATTGTATTGTAAAAGAATGACTTTCAATTTATAGAAGTCTAAAACCTTTTCCTCCAATAATGAGTTACCTAAATATGGGAAATTTTAATTTTCTTCTATAAATTATTTAACAATACTAAAATAATATGGGTTTCTAATAAGTTAAACTCATACAAATAATGTCTAATATTAAAAGTTTAGTACTAATACGTTTCCTATTTATTCTTCCATTTAAGCTTCTCACCCCTTTGTTTTAACCTACGACAATATTTTGACTACTAACTTATTTGTTCTTCTTTTTCCTTTTTATTAAAAAATTTCTTTCCTTATTTTAACCTGCGTCAATATTTTTTGACTATTACCCTTCTTTTTTTCTTTTTTATTAAAAAATCCTTTTTGACTACTAACTTACTTGTTTCCCCCCCCCTCCCTTTCCCCTTGTTTTAACCTACGATAATATTTTTTGACTATTAACCTACTTGTTCTTTTTTTTCCTTTTTTGTCATGTGAAGTTTTATTTTTATTAAAAATAATCAAATAATAATTTTAGAAAAATAGTAATAGATAATTTTGTCTATTGTATAGTCTTTAAATGAAGGGTAAAAAGTTCAAACCACATTATAATGTCCTTCACACTATTAATATAATATAGATAACTTTCATACCTGTCACGACCCGATTTCTCAGGTCATGATGGCACCTACAACCCCCCAGTAGGCAAACCAATCCCCCTAGCCCAGAATGATTAGTAATGGGCTACTACCTAACCAATACACACCATAAGCAGAAATAAACAGAAACAGAATATAAAGATAGACAAAGCGGAAGCAATAACCTGACTATATACAAAAAGAAACTACACCAACCCCAAGACTTGGTATCGACGGTACATAAGCTTCTAATAGAATACAAGTTCTAGAAGTAACAAAGTGATAAGTACAACTGTGTCCGAATATACAAAGAGTAACAGTATAAAAGATGATATATGGTCAAGCCCCGACCGTCAGGCGCTCACCCTAATCTCAAATATCCAAAAGTTGCACGAGTCTCCAACGCGATCAACGGCGAAAGCTCAATTAATATCTGCACCAGAAAGATGCAGAAGTGTAGTATGAGCACCAATTGCAAAGCAACGGGTACCCTATAGGCATCATCGGCCAACTGAGTGCATATAAAATATAAAAGTCATAATAAGCAGAATACAATAATATAGTCACAGAAAACAAGGAGGAAGCACAAGGAACTAGCACAACGAATAATCAACCAAGAGTTACAAGTACAACATGCTAGCACAAAACATATACATACACGGATACACAGGTGAATGAAGGAGGAAGGACGCACCTGGGATCCTTGCAACAATAGTAGATATAAAAGAGAGTTTAAAGAGAAGGGCGGTATATCGGTAACCTCAAAAATAAAGGGGAAGAAGGAATGCAAGCCACAATCGAACTAGAAACCATATGCTAACAGAAACATGCTTAACACATTACATACCAAGATAAAAATAGACGAATCAATTCACAAGTCAATGCCTAAGATGGAATAACTAACCCACAGGTATCCAAATCTGCTAATCAATCCAGAATAAAAATAGGAATCAATACCCCACAAATGCTCAGAAAGCTACACAATCAGTATCTCAGCAATGCAGGCCCCACTGGCCTCTCAATGCCCATAGTCCCAAAGCAGGTGCCTCAATATGATAAAACCACTCATCCAGTCGGTACCAAAGGTCAATACTAGCTCTACCAAATGAAAGAAGAAGTATAATCTACCTACAGTCCCAATGGCTGCCCATACAACCGAGGAACACAATTAAGTGAAAACAAACCCTCCGGCCGCCCATAAAACTGGAACGTACACTGAGCACACAGCAAACAAGTATAGAATCAGAATACCAAATGCATGATGATGATATAATGTGAAAGTAACCCGTATATTCCCCCTCAGGTACCCCAAGGTCCCATATAGAAGCAGGACCTATGGAAGGACTCTACCCGTGTACCTCTGTTAGGTCGTACACCCCTCATCTGGTACATGTAGCCCAAGGTCTCAGGTCCTGGATTGACAGGGTCCATAGAGGTCTGCTCGAAGACCACATACAAAACCACGCAATCTCGTATAGTAGCTCAATACTCGAAACCTCGTGGTATATGCCCAAAATTGAACCGGTCTAAAACAGTAGTAGTAAACTCAATAAACCCTCTCAAGGGTGCCCGAAGTAGACTCGGGTCTAAATCAGTGATAAAAGTCTCAATAACCCTCTCAAAGGGTGTCCAAAGCGCATCTGATTCTAAATCCATAATAAAATCAAGTCTAGTGCTACGGCCCTCCGAGCCTAGTATCAGTAGGAAATCAAGTCTAGTGTTATGGCCCTGCCGAGCCTAGTATCAGTAGGAAATCAAGTCTAGTGCTATGGCCCTGCCGAGCCTAGTCTCAGTAGGAAAATTAGGTAGGGTGCTACGGCCCTGCCGAGCCTAGTATCAGTAGGAAAATCAGGGTGAAATCATCCAAATCCTGTATTATCATCATTTATTCTAAAAATGGGGCCCCCGGGCCATGCAAGGTTTTGAAAATCATCTATAGTAGGCCCAAAGCCAAAACAGTAGTAAAACATGCAGGGAAAAACATTTTCATGGATGATATGCTCGTTAACAATATAAATTAGATCAATGGCTCACAAACATTCCTACCGGCCCTACACAGGCTCAACAACTCTACATCAAACATAACCAGCCTAGGATAATATATCTATGTCTGGGACTCATGGACATTCTCAAATAACCCATCATCTATGTTCCAGAGTCAATACAAGGCTGCACAGGACCACAAGGATAATATATAATACTATGCAAATACTACAAACAACGTATGAGATAAATGGACAAAAAGAGACGGACAAGGTCTAAGGTACCAACCTATAACAACCCACCCAAGGATACTAATTAGAACAGTTATAGTCTATATACACAGAGTCTAGATAGCGTAAACCATAACCTACCTGTCGTTTGACGACTAGCTGTGAGAACGGCTTCGTCCAAGCTTGAACTGCTCTGGGAATATCCAATTCATAAAAACACTATCAACACAATCATCTAGGAATCAAAAGGAGACTAACGATACCCATAATGCTAAACACATAATTGGGTCGAAATCCAGGTCACAAATGGGCCCGTGGGCCCCGTAACCCAAAATTGGAAACGAAAAACACGTATGTGTTCCTTACCATCCCGGGAGCACATGCTCAAAATTTGAGCAAAAATGGACAGCAATTGAGGCATCAAAATAGCTCACCAAGTATGGATTTAAGGATGCAAAATTCAAGAAATAAATCCAGAAATTAATCAAAAGATATTGACCACAATGAGAAGACAAGCTAAGGAGGTGAAAAACTCCGAACCCACGATCATGAAAAGCTCAAGAGGGTAGTTTCTACAAGAAAGTCCAAGCTTGAGAATTTTCCAACAATGGGGGTTTTTAGGAAAAAGAGAAGAGTAAGCTTAGGGAAGTAGACTTACCAACTATCGAGGGAGCACGAATTTTTGACGAACAAACAATTTCCCCAAGTCAACGAAATGATAAGAGAAATTTGGTAGAGAGGATTTTCAGTTGGGAGTTGGGAGGAAACAAGAATTAGAGCAGAAAACTCGAAGTGCCAGCAATAAAAAGTTGTTGGTCGCTGGTCAGCGCTATCGCGCTAGACCAGCACCATCGCGCTAGAGGAAGCCAGGCGCTAAAGAGCCATCGCACAAAAATGGAGCAATCGCGCTAGCTGGCATAATACGCGCGCGTGCAATCACGCTAAGGAGCATTATTGGCACTTGCAGGCAGGTGATAGACTAGCGCTATCGCGCTGCTAGGGCATTGATGGCGCTGAGGAAGCTGCCTGCAACAAAATCTGCAAATTTTTAGAAACTCTACGGGGCATTCCGGGCACAATCAAAAATCGATACTCAAAAACCAATAATGTTGATAGAGTGGAAACGACGCTCCGGACTCAACGAAATTGACGATACTTCCATATGAGGTCGTTTTGGAGGAATGTTGACCCAAGTCAACACTAACTAAAGCCAACCGAACATCCAAAAATGAGCTCGGCTCACCCGAGACCTAAACCAATGCTCCCTCTAGTCTAAACTCGACATTTTGGAGCTAACGTCGCTGACGGAATTTCAACCCGAGGCCGTCTTCTCCAAATGTTGACCCAAAGTCAACCAAAGAAGCCCAACTAACTTGAAAACACATAATGAGAGAGATTTCCAAGCTGAATAGCTCCCAGATCACGACTAAAGGTCCAACTAGACCAAAGTTCATGCTCCAGAGCGAACGGAACTGTCAGATTTGATTCTGAGCAAGATAGCTAAGAATGTTGACCGAAGTTAATGATTTCCAAAGTTTAAGCTCTAAAATAAGGAAATGCCCATAAATACCAAACAGATGACCCGGGCACAAAACTACCAGTCTCAGCAAGTCATAAATGACTTGAGGCCGCTATAGGCAAGCTCTACCAGTACAAGAACGGCAAAAACACGAGAATGACCAGAAGGGTCATTACATCATCAACCACTAAAAAGACTTTCGTCCTCAAAAATCAGGAAAGAAGGAAAGACTAAAGACTTGAGAACAGCAGATACAAGGTCCGCACCACTCTCTCGAAAACTCGGGTAGCCTCTGCGATCGGATGGCACCCAACAGAACAGAACCAACGAAAGCATCCAAGCCTTAACTTCATACTAGCCAAGCTAGATTCCAAACTTAAACTCCTAAATTCCAAGGGTCTGCCAACCCAAACTGAACCTCTAGAATCTTAATCGGGAAGCATCGACACACCACCGAAACTAGAGAACCAAGGCTATCAACACACAGAATTCGAACCCTCAAAACCACAACCAAGTTCACCAAGAAGCCATCAACCCAAACACTAACTCATAAACTTGCTAATCCGCAAAAACCCTTTATTCTGAACTGAATCCTTTTGCATCACCAACAAAAAGTTTCATATCAGTTGAACACTCAAACCACCCTCGAAATATCAGCTGAAACACTGGAGATCCACGGTTCCTACTTACACTCCACCATGAACAAAGTCACCATTTTTACTCAGATTTAATCCAAACTAAACTATGGCTTACTATCCTTGACCTCCAACATACTAACCCGAAGCGCATCCTCGAAAACTATAGTAGTTTTACCTCGACCGGCCACCAAAGGGCGACTACTTTTGCTAACACCAGCCTCGTCACCTGAACCCATCTGGACCAATCGTCTGAACTAACCATCTGAACTCGACTGAAGCTAGAACACCAGGGTCGCAAAAGGCATGTATGAACACCCTATGACAACGGAGAACCTTCTGACTATTAAATGGACCCAACCTCATCGAACCGCGCCAAGTCAGAAATAACAGAAATGGAATGAACTAGGGCAACCTACCCAAATGACCCAGACCAAAACCAAGACCTTGCAAGGAGTGTGGTAAGACTACCACGAGGTCTGTAACCACCAACTAAGCTTCAAACACTCGAACACTATATAATTTCTAAAATCACCTTACTAGTCTCAACTTAGGAAGAAGTCAACCACGCTGTGAATATCAAGTGAGAATACCCCATAGGCAAGGAAAGGGTGCCTGAAGTCCAAGACTGCTATCTAGATATAGAAATTTTCATAACCCATCAATTCACCTCTTTGGCTCGAATCAACCGTTCTACTGCATCAGCACACCATACTACCAACTCTGAAGCATGCAACATACCAAACTGCTAGTCCTCGCTAGCCGAGTCTAACCAACACTGGAACCCCACATAACAAACAACCCTTAAAGAACCTACAAACCAAGCTTTCAAACCCTCGGGATACAAAGGCAACCACCAACCTCAAAGTATCATTAGAATCTACAGTAGCCTGGCTAGTCTCAACCCACATAATTTGATCACATATAATACCCTACTACTGAATATCGAACTTACGCCGCGAGTCTGTCCAACCATGGTAGAAGTAGCCTCATACTATTTAGAACACCACACAAATCTGGAATGTCGAGCCTAGCTCAAAGGTTAGACAAGGACTAGGTGTCCAAGGCCAACTGTCACTCCATAACTGAAATAGGGAAGCTAAGTTATCCAAACTCATTGCCTTCCAACTCAAGAAGCTGCAATCAAAAAGAACCAACCACGAACCATCTAGAGTAGTTTGCTAGACCATGATTCTGAAACCCAATACTAGTTGGCCACCAATACCTCTGTCGAACCTCTGCATAGACCCATACACTATCAATGAGGAACTAGAGTCAGCTAAACTCTGAACAAACCATTTGCCCAAACCGTAACTGCTACTGAAACCTCAAACCAACCAAAGGGAAAAGCCACTACAAATCAAAATTTGGTCAAAGCAAGTCACCAACACCCAAGCAGAGTAAACTCTCGATTGTCACCTCCACTAGCTTGTTAAAACACAAAGCGCGAGCAAGGAGTCAGCACCCTCCTTCGCAAACCCAACAAGACCCTTTCCAAGGAAACACCAAACCTAACAAGCTCTCTCTCAAATTCAACCTGGAGCTATTCCCTTATATCCCACAACAACTACCGGCAACACTTGATATGGTAGAATGAGGGTAGGCCGAATGCCTAACTCCCCCAAAATGCTATAGCCAAACACTCTATTACAATGCCACAATCAAACTCAATTCTATCAACCAAAACTGGGGAGGGCAAAAAGAAACTCATCTAGACTTAGAACAAAAGGAACCACAAAAACAAACCATACCTGCTAACTTACCAAACCCAACACTAAAGAAGGTCAATTTAGATCACTAGAGAAAAGCAAAACTGACCAATGCTCACCAGCATAACCAACACCACTTGATTTAAAACATGAGCTCTCTGGCACTACCACTGGGATCAGACCAAACCAACACAAGAATCTCTAGCCATGCTAGATAACGACCTAGGAAACAACCATCTAGGACCGCTAGAAAGGAAGACCCAAAGCAAGCCTAGAACCACAACGAATAGAAAGCGAGCTTAACAAAATCTACCCACGATCTACCACCTCGTGAAAACACCTCTCAAGGATAACTCACCCTATCCACTACTAAAAAGAGATGAACTACTGAAAAACATGCAAATAGAACTACAAATTCAAATAGTAAATAAACTAAACAAGTAAAATATAAAAGCACATAAGCAAATACATAAAAAGGAGAGAATTGCGACGCGAGCAAGGATATCACCAACCGAAGGTAAACAGATTTATACCTGGAGCAACAACATCAGAAACCTCTATCTCTGGCCCATCAAGAGGGGCATCAGACTGATGGTGCCTATCACTGGACTGGGTAGTCAATGTAGAAGGCTCAACTATCCCTCGCCAGGGATAATCTCCAGAATAATGACCGATCACCCCATAATCATAACAACCATGCTGACTGTGATGTGTAATCATGGGGCAATCCTTAACGCAGTGGCTATTTTCACCATACTAGAACCAATTCCCTCTGAAAGAAGCCGAATATAACGATCTCACTAAACCTGATCGGCCACCATGGCCTACACACTCTAAATGCAAACCTCGAAGAATCTGACCAGTACCCTATCTACTCTGCTCAACATGCCCTACACAAACACCCTCTGCAACCTGTGGAGCAACTGAAACTGGCTTGCTAGATTAGAAGCAACTATACCGAGCTCTAGCACATAATACCCTACCTAGAGTCTGAGAACCCTGAAAACTATCTTGACAACGATGCTTCTTACTACCATCTTAATATGCCTCATGCCATAAACCCTTAACAGCCCAAGCATGATCAACTACCTGAAGAAAGTTTGTCCTAACTATAACCAGGTGCTCGGTCGCCAAAAGGAGCGGCAAAATCAAGCCTCCAATAAAGCTCTAAACCCTCTCAAATTTGGTAGGCACATACTTAGAAGTACGCCTAACCATCTCATGTACGCCTAACTATCTCATGAAATCTCGCCTTATAGTTTAACAATGACATACAACCTTGCTGTAAAATTAGGAGCTCAACCCTAACTGGAGCACCACTCATAGAACCGGGTACGGAAACACCCACTGAAGGACTCAGAGTCCTAGCCATGGTGTCCTATAGAACTGGGGTAGCTGTGAATCCAATCAGAGGTTGGGCTGACCCTACACCCCCTATCTGATGCGGTAAAATCTCACTTTGAAGTCCTGGCGCTGATGGAAGCACTAAAGCAACAGGCACAAAAGCCTCAACACCAACCGTTGTTGAACTCGACTTAGGCATCTGAGAAGGAATGAAACAACCAAAGTTTAAGAAGCCAATAGAGACATGAATGCACGATAAGGAGGTATGAAGATGAAACTTTTCGTAACAATGCCCTGTAGCCTCCCGTAGATAGGATACGTACGTCATCATACCAATCCGTAAGACTCTACTTAGATACTTACTTTTGTACCATGACACTGGTGAACCTAGAGCTCTGATACCAAGCTGTCATGACCTGATTTCTCAGGTCATGATAGTACCTACAATCTCCCAGTTGGCGAACTAATCCCCGTAGCCCAGAATAATTAGTAATGGGATACTACCTAACCAATACGTACCATAAGCAGAAATAAGCGAAAGCATAATATAAAGATAGACAAAGCGGAAGCAATAACCTAAATATATATAAAAAGAAACTACACCAACCCTAAGACTTGGTACCGACAGTACAGAAGCTTCTAATAGAATACAAGTGCTAGAAGTAACAAAATAATAAGTACAACTGTCTCCGAATATACAAAGAGTAACAATACAAAAGATGAGATATGGTCAAGCCCCGATCATCAGGCGCTCACCTTAGTCTCGAATATCAAAAAGTTGCACGAGTCTCTAATGCGGTCAATGGTGAAATCTCAATATCTACACCAGAAAGATGCAAAAGTGTAGTATGAGCACCAATTGCAAAGCAATGGGTACCTAATAGGCATCATCATCTGACTGAGCGCATATAAAATATAAAAGCCATAATAAGCAGAATATAATAAAATAGTCATAGAAAATATGGAGGAAGCACAAGGAACTAGCACAATGAATAATCAACCAAGAGTTACAAGTACAACATGCTAGTACAAAAGATATACATACACGAAAACACAGATGAAAGAAGAAAGAAGGACGCACCTAGGATCGTTACAACAACAGTACATGTAAAAGAGTTTGAAAAGAAGGGCGGTATATCGGTATTATAAAAACTAAAGGGGAAGAAGAAAGGCAAGCCACAATCAAACTAGAAACCATATGCTAACAGAAACATGCGTAAGACATTACATAACAAGATAAAAATAGACGAATCAACTCACAAGTCAAAGCCTAAGATGAAATAGCTAGACCATAGGTATCCAAATCTGCTAATCAAGCAAGAATAAAAATAGGAATCAATACCCCGCAAATGCTCAGAAAGCAACACAATCAAGTGAAAACAAACCCTTCGGCCACCCATTCAACTGGAGAGTACACCAAGCACATAGCAAACAAGGGTGGAATCAAAATACCAAATTCATGATGATGATATGATATGAAAGTAACTCGTATATTCCCCCTCAGTTACCCCAAGGGCCCATATAGAGGCAGGACCCGTGGAAGGACTCTACCTATGTACCTCTGCTATGTCATACACCCCTCATCCAGTACATGCAGCCCAAGGCCCCAGGTCCTAGATCTTCAAGGTCCATGGAGGTCTGCTCGTAGACGACAAAAAAAATTATGCAATCTCATATAGTAGCTCAATACTCAAAACCTCGTGGTACATGCATGAAATCAAACCGGGTCTAAAACAGTAGTAGTATTCTCAACAGACCCTCTCAAGGGTACCCAAAGTAGACTCGGGTCTAAATCAGTTATAAAAGTCTCAATAACCCTCTCAAAGGGTGCCCAGAGCGCATCCGAGTCTAAATCCATAATAAAATGAAGTCTAGTGCTACGGCCTTGCCGAGCCTAGTAAGTAGGAAATCAAGTCTAGTGCTACAGCCCTGCCGAGCCTAGTATCAGTAGGAAATAAAGTCTAGTGCTACGGCCCTGCCGAGCTTAGTATTAGCAGGAAAATCATGTCTAGTTCTACATCCCTGTCGAGCCTAGTATCAGTAGGAAAATCAAGGTGAAATCAGCCAAACCCCGTATTATCATCATTTATACTGAAAATGAGGTCTCGGGGCCATGAAAGGTTTAGAAAATCATCTATAGTAGGCCCAAAGCCAAAACAGTAGTAAAACATGCAAGGAAAAACTTTTTCATGGATGATATGCTCGCAAACAATATAAATTAGCCCAACGGCTCACAAACATTCCTACTGGCCCTGTACAGGCTCAACACCTCTACAACAGACATAACCAGCCTAGAATAATATCTCTATGTTCGGGACTCATGGATATTCCTGAATAACCCACCATCTATCTTCCAGAGTCAATACAAGGCCGCATAGGACCACAAGAGTAATATACAATACTATGCGAATACTACAAACAACCTATGAGATAAATGGACAAAAAGAGGCAGACAAGGTCTGAGGTACTAACCTATAACAACCCACCTAAAGATACTATTTAGAGCAATTATAGACTATATACACAGAGTCTAGATAGGGGAAACTATAACGTACCTGTCGTCCGACGACTAGATGCGGGAATGGCTTTGTCTAAGCATGAACTACTTTGGGAAGCTATAATTTGTAAAAACACTATCAACACAATAATTTAGGCATCAAAAGGAGACTAACGATACCCATAATTCTAAACATATAACCGGGTCAAAATTCGGGTCACAAATGGGCCCATGGGCCCCGTAACCTGAAACCGAAAATGAAAAACACTCATGTGTTCCTTACCATCCTGGGAGCACATGCTCAAAAATTTAGCAGAAATGGACAGCAATTGGGGCATCAAAACAGCCCACCAAGTAAGGATTTAAGGATGGAAAATTCAAGAAATAAATTCGAAAATTAATCAAAAGATACTTACCACAACGAGAGGACTCAAGAGGGAAAAGAAGGTCCAAGCTTGAGAATTTTCCAACAATGGTGGTTTTTAGAAAAAGGAGAAGAGTAAGCTTGGGGAAGTAGACTTACAAACTATCGAGGGAGCACGGATTTTTGACGAACAAACGATTTCCCCAAGTCTACAAAATGATACGAGCAATTTGGTAGAGAGGATTTTCAGTTTGGAGTTGGGAGGAACAAGAATTAGAGTTAAAAACTTGAAGTTCCAACAATAAAAAGATTCTGGTTGCTGGTTAGCGCTATCGCGCTAGACTAGCGCCATCGCACTAGAGAAAGCCAGGCGCCATCGCGCTATAATGGTGCAATCGCGCTAGCTGGCAGAACGTGCGTGTGCACGATCGCGCTAAAAAGCACTGTTGGCACTGGCAGACGGGTGATAGACTAGTGCTATCACGCTGCCAGGACAACGATGGGACTGAGGAAGCTTCCTGCAACAAAATCTGTAACTTTTTAGAAACTCTATGAGGCATTCCAAGCATAATCGGAAACCGAATCTCAAAAACCAATAATGTTAATAGAGTGGAAATGACATTTCGGACTCAACAAAATTGATGAACTTCCATACGAGGTCATTTCAGAGGAATGTTGACCCAATTCAACACTAACTAAAGCCAATCGAACATTCAAAAATGAGCCCTGCTCACTCGGGACCCCAACCAATAGTCCCTTTAGCCTAAACTCGACATTGCGGAGCTAACAACGCTGATGGAATTTCCACCCGAGGCTGTCTTCTCCAAATATTGACTAAAGTCAACCAAACAAGCCCAACTAGCTTGAAAACACAGAACGAGAGAGATTTCCAAGCTGAATAGCTCCCGGATCACGACAAAAGGTCCAACTAGACCAAAGTATAAGCTCTGGAGCTAACAAAACTATCAAAATTTAATTCTGAGCACGATAGTTAAGAATGTTGATCGAAGTCAATGATTTCCAAAGTTTAATCTCTAAAATAAGGAAACGACCATAAAGACCAAACAGATGGTCGGGGAACCGAACTACCAATCCCAGCAAGTCATAAATGACTTGAGGCCACTACAAGCAAGCTCTAATAGTACAAGAAGGGCAAAAATATGAGAATCACCAGAAAGGTCATTACAATACCATTTTTCATTGCTTATTTATCAACTTAAAGTTGCAGAACGCTTATTCCTACTTGGATAAATACCTTTAGATTTGTTTTGCTATGCAAGATGCCACAAGTATTTTTGGTGAGTATCATGTTGTACTATACATAAATTTAAAATTTTATTGCAATTCTTAATTCTCCATATTTATTCCGACCCACTACATGATTATAAAAAAAAGTGCACTTAAATGTTGAGATTTAAATGATTAATATCTGAATGATCAAAATTCAGACTTTTATAAGGTACAAATAAATAATGCATAAAACACATAAAAAGAAATTTTCTCTCACATTTAAATATAATTTATAAATTTTAATTTTACTATTCTCTCCATTTCAATTTATGTGACATCATTTGACTAGGCACGAAGTTTAAAAAGAAATGATTTCAAAATTTAATATCTAAAATAAGCCTCAAATATTTGTATAGTTAAAAATTATTTCATTAAGAGTAAAATA
The DNA here is from genome assembly GCA_003996215.1 of Jaltomata sinuosa. Classification (NCBI taxonomy): domain Eukaryota; kingdom Viridiplantae; phylum Streptophyta; class Magnoliopsida; order Solanales; family Solanaceae; genus Jaltomata; species Jaltomata sinuosa. The sequence continues at coordinate 86,615 of QJPP01003663.1, forward strand.
AAAATTATAAAGTTAAATTATTTCTAAATATATTAAAGTGACATACTTTTTAAAATGAAGTAAAAAAGAAAGTGCGCCATATAAATTGGGATAGAAAGAGTATTAATATTAAGTTTGTGCTTAACACGGGTCATATGCCACTAGTTATCATAATGACATCCATTAAAGAGTGTATTGACTAGATCTGTCATTATTTTAGAAATTGCGATGTTGCAAATGTCGGAAATGATTAAAACTACATTTTTCATTAATTGGGGTCGACGCGACAAAAAATTTACAATTTTTGAAATGTGTTCCTGCTGACGTCACTCTGCTATAGCGGTATTTATTTTTGCTTTAGCGCTACTGCTGTAGTGGATGGCTGTCCTCTATAGCGGAATGACGGGAGGTAGTAGCTTATTATGTGATTTTAATAAAAGAACTTCTCCTCAGTTGGAAAACATTCGAGGGTTACTCCAAAAACCCACCTAGACTTCTCCAAGGCTTGGGAGCCATGGGAAGGAGGGATTCTAGCTAAAAGGATGTGAAAACTCAGATTTTAGGCTTGTCATCCAGCAGGAACGCCTTTATGGAGCCAAAAATTGCTCCTTGCAATTACTAAGCGTCCAGGTAGGATAGGTTTTCTTTACTTAGTAGATTGAACTATTTTCATTTCATATTCATTGTATTGGCGGAAAAGGAGAATCCATGTCTAGGCCTTAGGGCATGGAGTCTGGAGGATAATTTTCATTTATAAGTATGCTTTTGTTCATGTTTGTAATTGATTGGATTTGGTGTGACATTTGGTTGGCTCAGGTACCACGCCTGGTACAGGTTACTTATCGGTTGGCTCGGGTACCACACCTGGTACGGGATACTATTTGGTTGGCTCGGGTACCATTCCTGGTATGGGAATTACAAATGGTTTTCTTGGGTACCATACCTGGTACGGATTTGCTTTACTTGCATTGGTTGTATTTTGGAAATGTGATTTATGTCTATGGTCCATGAGAGGCTAGGTGATTTATTCAAATATGAGTTTAGTCATAGTGTAGGCCGAGATTATATGTTGAAACATGGTTAGTGTCCTAGGGATTCTTGGTGGTCCAAGTTATATAAAAAGGATATATGTTTATTGTCACTGGTATTGTCAGTGGTTACTAATGGGTTACACGTGGTGGGTAATCTAAGGAGGAGCCTTATAGTTTGGTCATATTGTTAGTTACTTGTCCATATAAATAAGGGTTGAACCTATTCCATATGGTTGGGGTTAAGAGGTAGGTGGAAAGCCTGGGGGATATCCCTAGTTGTTGCAATCATTTGGGGAAAATATCCTAGAGATCCTTGAGGGGTCTGTACAAATGTAAGTAGTAGCATAAATGTGGATAGTCTAGTTGGGGTAGTGGAATTTTACCCTTGGTGGTTAGGTCATAGTGGTTGACTTGCATAATGGAATGGTAGTTCGGGTCGGTACTTAATGGTTGATCTAAGGGTAATGTGACTTGGGAAATCTAGGTGATAAGCGTGACTTGAGAAGTCGTAGGTGCTGGTGTAAAGTTAGAAAGAGGGAGTTGGCAGCGGAAGGGTTAGGAAGGCTGCGTTCGAAGCGGGATTTTATAAAGGTGGTTGTTGAAGGACCAAAGTATTATAGTTAAATGTGTATGTCCCTTGATTCTTATATGATAGTATGGAATGGATTCGGGTCAACCGATGATGCCTACCTGTATGTGCGTTTGTACTGATTTTACTCTTACTATATCTTGTTGGGTATAGTCTGGTTGCAGGATTGGTGATATTTCATAGGTACAGGATGACGGTGATTCTCTGGAAGCTTCTACTTTTTGTTCCATGGTGGGAGTTGTGTCCTCATACATTCCTATTTCATTTCTATAGCAGCTCTTGTACCTGTTTAGACTAGATCCGAGGAAGGGTGTTGTATTTTAAAAAATAATTTCTGCATTAAAGATTGTACATGTTTTCATGTTTTAAAGAAAGATTTTATAGTTTTCTTGAATTTCTGCTTTTACCTGTTGGATCGGGTGGTAAGGGTTTGTCTATCTAGGTGCATTAGAGTAGGCGCCAACACAGCCTGGTATTTGGGTCGTGACAGGTGGTATCAAAGCCTAGGTTATTGATCTACCAGTACAAGGGCAAAATGTCGAATAGAGTCCTGCGGATTTGTGTGTTGACATCCACATCTAATCCTCAGGAAGCTAAGAAGCATTCTAGGAAACACATCCTTTTTCTTCACTCATTTCGTGCAGTTCGTTTACTTACTTGTATGAGTTGAGTCCAATTGGTATCTCTCGATTCCAATTGGTATCTCGATAAAGTAAAGGATGTCGTTGGACTCTGGTTGTAATGAAATAAGCAAGAGAAGTTAGAACCAGGAAGGTTCTAATTGGTATCTGGCCTGAGAGGCTGTAGTAAAACATGGGTGACCGACTAACAGTCATCCATGGGCCGAATAAAGAGTAGTGTGTATGACTTGATTCTGTTGTAGTTTGAAGCCTGAAATTTTATGTGTTGCCATGCTGGTATGACTGAAATTGTTAGTATATATGGTTCAACTATGTCATGGTGTGAAGCCTGAAAACTTGTGTGTTACAATGTTTGTGTGACTAAACCATTGGCGTAGGACTAAATTCTTGACTATGAATATATGGGTCTGAATGTAGTCATAATTTGAATGTGGTATGCTCTGGTTGGCGATAAATTATTGTGTGTGTGTATTTGAATTTCATATTACTTTCAAGGAGGGGCTCATCATTGGTTAAATGGTGAGGGGACAAGGCGTATGACTATAGGGAAGCTTCGATTTCAGGACAGTCCGGACTTAGTTGGGAACCATAGGAACAATGGGGTAATTTTGCATGATAGCAGGATGGTCTCATTACGAACAACTTTATTTTGTATTTTGGGTTGATTTGGTGACATATTGGTGCTAAGTTTTGACATATGCATTGCTAAGGATGGTCTGGGGGTGTTGTTCAGGACCACGGTGGGTTCCATGGGGTTAAACCATGATAACCAAGTAGGGGGATTAATTTATTTTACTGAAAATTAAAATTTTTTGGACTGGTAACATCAGGACTGCCATAGCAGAACCATATCGCTAAGGCGATCCTGCTATAGCGGGATATTCTCGGCTACAGCGGTATCGCTGTAGCGAAATGGAAACCGCTATAGCGGAAGGTGATGGGGCAAAATGCCTGCCCTGTTTTCCCCTATTTTTCATTTCATTCTCGAGGGGTCTAAAAGTTATAATTAAGACGTGAGCCGCTATATAAACCAAGGAAATCATCTATGGAACTAAGATAGCATGTATAGAAAGGCAATTGTCTGGAAATTAGCATCCACGTTCTTAAAACAGAGGGATAAAGGGTAAGGGAATATTGTCTAGTACATGCCCCAAACGAGGGAAAAACCCAAAAGCAGTAAATATCTTAATAAAAAGGGGAGGGGGGAGGAGTGATAACGATCTCAATCGAAAATGATCAAATACGATATCGAAAACACAAAAACAAACAACACAAATTGAAGATAGAGGGATAGATTAGAAAAAGGGATGAGAATAGAAGAAAGAAGGGTTAATTGAATCCACAATCAACCAAGGGAGAAGAGAAACTCAATCTAATACCCGAGAAACCAAATTGAATCCATAAAATGATAACTCGATGATCGATCAAGCAAAGAAGATAACACAAGCAATTTGGGAATCCACCCTAATCACTCGATCTAAGCTAACAATTGGAATTTAACTCAATCACTACCCTAAGCTAAAGTAACTAAATATCAAGTCTATTCAAGAAAATTCAATCATCAATAATCTAAGTATGAAAATGACTAAGGCAACTATTTGTAGTTATTGCCTTTACACAAATAGCCTATTACAAAAATAGCCCAAAAGTGACTATTTTGGAAATAACCCATAAGGGCCCTTCTTGATTGTCCAAATGGCATCTTGATCGCCCATGGCCTTGTGTATTTGTTGCTCCATGGCTTCCTCCGGGCTCTAAGCTATCATCCATATATAAAATCTCCTCCTAATGTGCTCCAAGCTAACCATGATTGTATCATCCTCCCCTTCTTCAAAAGGATTCGTCCTTGAATCTGAACCTTACAAAAATATGAGGAGGACAAACAACAAATATATCCTCATAGCATGAGGGTTAGCACATGGGTTATCAACTATACCAACTTGCCAAGGAGGCACACATTTGAAATACAACCAACTATCCTTTGTGTCAAATAAGATCAAGGCATTGTAGAACATAAAAAGGATCCGACTATGATAAATATCATGGAATAAAGAGGGTTCAAACACCCATGAGGATTTACCGGGGTCAAAGATATGAAAGTCCCACATAGTTTGGTCACAAAAGCAAATGGACCAACCCAAGAAACCCCTACCTCTATATAAAATAAATTCCATACATACATGGACATCATCATATGCAAAGAGGTAGTAGAGAAAGGTGTTACTTAAATGAACTTCATTCAAGGTGTTCCCACATATAGAATCACCCTTTGATCCACAAGCATTAAGGCCTTGATCAAGGATGGGGTCACACAAGAATGGATGGGTCATTGGAGAACATACACCCATTTCCTTTTGACCACTAACCCCTCTAATAGACGTACTATCATCTTTCAAGAAGAGAGTTTCATCTTTGGAAAGTGTTTCATCATGCCATAGTAGATTTTCAAACAATTGGTAGCCTTCAAGGGTGGCTACACTTTCAACATTCTAAGACACACCACAATCTTCATCATTCATATTAGTCATGTCATCATTGAATAAGGGATTATCCCTAAGTACATACTCCACCTCAAGATCCTCATGATAAGAATTAGAAATGGAATCAACACTCAAGGAATCATCATCTCTAAGTAAAGATCCTACATGACTAACTATATGACCAACTATATCATTACCATTACTAAATTGAGGTTCATTTATCACATCACACAACTCCTTAATTAGTAGGTCATCATTACAAGCAAGTTGGTCAATACCATAATAAACACTAGTTGGTATCATATCAAGCTCAAAAAAATCACACATATGATTACCACCATTATAACCAACTGGCATTTGACTACCCTTATTACATGACAATACATTTTCACTCAAGTCACAAGTGCTAACACTAGATGGACTCAAATCGATCTTACAAGAAGAATCAATCAAGTCATCTATAGGATCAACTAGTGTTTGGGCAATCACAACAGTGACATCATCATCATGCAATAAAGTGTCATCAAGATCATCACAAGGTAAATGCTCTTTAAGATCACACATATACAAGCCATCACTTACACTAAATTGGCCATTAACCACACGAGGATCTTCTACTTTCGACAAAGTGTAAGATTTAGCTTTGTTACTTTGTAGCTCATAGAGAGGATTGCATTCACCTTGTCTTTCAACATTGGCGCACATTTGCTCCTTTGGAAAGCTTTTTAACAACACCTCATGATTTTTCATTGCTTGAGGTGGCTCACTAGGCTTGCTTCCAAGTATACCTGCACAAGAATCAAGACAACTAGAAAAAGAAGAAAGGTTACAAAAGTTAGTATAAGGTTGTGACAACCCTCTCACATCACTCCACACAACCTATCCTTTTTCCACTCTAGAGTTGTCACTTATCACACCCTTACTCCTCTCAATCTTTTGTCTCTCAATTTCATTGGAGTTCATACAAGTGCCAAGTATCCCTTGTGAAGGGTTAGATGATCCCTTCACTTCAAGCTTCCACTTTGGTGCACAAGGTGTGGATGTGTTGACTTCCATGTTCAACTCTTTAGTGCTAGCATCACAAGGAGTAGCTTGCCTTGCTCTCAATGGCAACTCCTTAGGTTCATCTTCATGAGGAGTAGTTTTCTTCAACATCTTTTGTAACTCCTCGGGCTTAAGATTGACAACCCATCGAATGACCTTGTCAACTCCTCTTTGTATGGAATCCCCTAATTCATTAATTCTTAAAGATTCAAGATCCCTCACCGTAAGGGGCTCATTTGATTTCACTCTACTTTCATGTCCTACTGATCCTTCCATCCTACCTCCAACATCATTTTCATAAGGAGAACAAGTCACATTAGAAGGAGAATAAGAAGTATAAGTTCTTGCATTCCAAGAAGTAGAGAATGTTCTTCTCCTATGGTTCACACGACGTTTTCGAATTGGTTCCACCCACACATATATACCCCCTGGACTAAGATAGGAAGTAGCACAAGACAAGGATGGTAATTCATTTTCACAATATTCCCTTCTATCACAATCTTCCTCAAATGGTTCATAAGAAATATGGGAGAAAGCATCGTACCTCACATTGTCTTCATCACCATGGTGTGTAGTATGAGAATCCCCATACTCTTCATCTTCACTATCGGATACACCATAAGATACTTCTACTCCTTCATATTCATTATAAGAGCCATAAGCTCCATTCATTTCACATCTATCTCCGAAGTAGTAGTTTTCAACACCATATGTCTCAAGATCATGGCTATTATCATAGCCTCCACAATCCCCATCATCGTCATACTCATAATAACCTCCATTGCTACAAGCATAGTCTCCCATTTCATCATCAGAAGGATCCGAAGCTATAGATGACATACTTCCTTATAGCTCCTTTTGCACCTACAAAACTAGCAAACAAGTTAGTAATAAAATTCTCACGCCACTCTTTATGTGACCTCTCAACTCATCTTCTATGGCTTCTTTCCCAAATTGATAGTGTTACTAGGTTTGCTCAATCAACTCAAGGTTATCTATCCTTGTGGAGGAATGGATCCTTGTGACTCTTGAATTAAGGACGACTCACATAAAATCAAAAAGACTTGAATCAAGAAATTAACTACGAAATAAAACGAGAAAAGCACTCAAAGAAACGCACAAGAAACAAAAATGGACTCAAAAAACTTGATAATATTTAGTAGGGTAATCTACCAATTAAAATCAAGTTATGAACCTAAAAGAAGGTAGATTTAATGAAAAAAAAACTAATTTACCAAGATTTGTACCAAGAAATCATTTGGGAAGAAATTTGGTTGAAATCCATGGAGAAAAGCTTCAAAAAGTGAAGAAAAACTTAAAAAATAGCTCTAAAAGGGCGCTGGCTGGGCGCTGGAGCTGTGGCTAGAGCGCTGGAGCTATGGCTGGGGGGCTGGAGCTGACTGAAAGTGTGGAAGATGCAGGCTGAAGGCGGGAATGTGGCTGGAGCCGAAAGCCGTTTTCTCATCGGCTGGGGCGCGAAAGCCGTTTTCTCATCGGCTCAATGCGGAAGCCAGCTTCGCTGAGCTGGAACTAGCTCCAGACCCGGCTGCTGACTGGCTCGTGGGCGGGACCACTTATCCAGCTGGCAGCCTCTGTTTGGTCCCACGAAATTGCTGGAAATTTCCTTTTTTTTTCAATTTTCAGATTTTTGTACTTCTTTGAGACCACAAACACCGTTACACCTTCTCCTTCCTTTCTTTTTGGATTAAACACTACCTTTTTTAAGATTCTTCCTCGATAATTTATTAATTTTAATGAAGAACACTATGACCATTGATGAACTTTAAAAATTCATAATTCCTTCAATTTAACTTCAATCTTCACCAAATTTTAAACACAAGCTTCTTTCAACACCATGAACAAATTTCAATAATTTTTAGCCCTCAATTTCAAGTTGAAAATAAACCCATTTTCTCCATCTTCAAGCTATAAAGAACACCATGAACAAGTAAATTTCAAATCTTCATAACTTCTTTGTTTTAGTTTCAAATTTTACGAAATTCGAGATTTAAGCTTCCTTTGCTATAGAGAACAAGCTCCAATTTAGCCTCAAATAACAAACCCACTTCACCTTCTTCAATTTCAACAATGGTGAAATTTTAAAACACCTCCAAATCAACTCGAAATCGTCTCAACTTTTAGGAGAAGCTTCCTCTTAAGCTAGAGAACAAATCCCAATACTTTTTCTAGGTCGAATTTCTCCTAATCTTCAAGACCCATTTTCAAGTTTTCAAACCTTCAAGCTCCTTTAATGGTAGAATCTTCCCTACAATTCAAAATCACTTGAAATCTTGAATTTAGACTAAAAAAAACACTAGAGAATACGAATCTAGTGTCAAAAACAACAAATCAAACACACAATTTTTCGTTTTTTTTTTAATTTTTGGACGATTTTTTTTTTCAAATTTATGAACCTAAGACCTAAGAATTGATGGAACAACTCTTAAAACCTAAGCTCTGATACCAAGATGATAACGATCTCAATCGAAAATGATCAAATACGATATCGAAAACACAAAAACAAACAACACAAAATTGAACATAGAGGGATAGATTAGAAAAAGGGACGAGAATAGAAGAAAGAAAGGTTAATTGAATCCACAATCAACCAAGTGAGAAGAGAAACTCAATCTAATGCCCGAGAAACCAAATTGAATCCACAAAATGATAACTCGATGATCGATCAAGCAAAGAAGATAACACAAGCAATTTGAGAATCCACCCTAATCACTCGATCTAAGCTAACAATTGGAATTTAACTCAATCACTACCCTAAGCTAAAGTAACTAAATATCAAGTCTATTCAAGACAATTCAATCATCAATAATCTAAGTATGAAAATGACTAAGGCAACTATTTATAGTTATTGCCTTTACACAAATAGTCTATTACAAAAATAGCCCAAAAGTGACTATTTTGGAAATGATCCACAAGGGCCCTTCTTGATTGTCTAAATGGCATCTTGATCGCCCATGGCCTTGTGCATTTGTTGCTCCATGGCTTCCTCCGGGCTCCAAGCTATCATCCATATATAAAAGCCCCTCCTAATGTGCTCCAAGCTAACCATGATTGTATCAAGGAGGTCCTAGGCCTCATCATAACTCAGGAAGAGGAACTCCTGCCTGTCTTCAGGCTCAAGTGTGGGGAGCTCCTGACCAGGGGCGACGTAAGAGAACATGACCTTGACGGTCTTCCACATCCTGGCAAACATGTGATCCCAAGAACGCCTCTTCCTCTTCTCTTTCTCTAACTCCCTGCAGAGTGCAGCAAAATCTTGAGCAGAAGGGGGATGGGTTGTCCCTCCAGTGGCAGTGCCCTCCATGAACCTCTGGACCGTGGCCAGAGTCTCCTCAAGATGGCGCTAGTAATCAGGGGCTGAGGCTGGGAAGGAACGGGAGTATCATCCTCATTATTATTATCTACATCTTCAGCAGCCTAGCTGCTCCCGACCTCATCTACCTTCATCTTCTTCTTGGAGGTAACCACTTTCACCTGGAGAGGGTCAAAGTCATTATCCATATCCACCTCATGGTCGGTATGATCTACAGGCACCCCAACCCGCCTGCACAGCTCAGACACCAACCCAGGAAGAAAGGGGCCTCTTCTAGGACCCAGGTAGAAGTCCTTTCACTCCGAAATGATCTGGTCCCCTACATTCATAATGATCCCCTGCATAACACAAGCAATTACCAGGGCCCGAGCATAAGTCACGTTAGTCTTATTGCCTGACGGGCAGATTCTCCGAGATACCAAATTGAGCCACCTCCTACGATCTGCAGAGAATAAGCACTAGTGATGCCCTCAAGATCAGGCCACTAGACCTGATCTCTGAACTCCTCCTCTACCAAAGTATCTCTCACCCAAGCCATATCCCAAAGTCAAGACTTGGCCTCGTATGCATCATTGGAGACATGAGGAACTCTTAGCACCTCGTTAATTGTCTGAGAATCCACCGGAACATCTTCCCCTCAGATGCGGATAGTGGGGTTGGGATCATCCCAATGGATAGTGGAGAGGATACCATAGAACTCCCGCACCTAACCTGTATGAGCAGGAGGGGGAGCCACCATCAATGAAACCCAATTGAACTCTTGAAGCCGGCGATGGAAGGCGACTGCTTTTGCATCCATCCCGACCATTTTTCAACCCCTTTCAAAACAAAATCCAAGCCGATGATAGTCCCGAAACCTCTCCTGACTATAATCGTCAGGGAACCTCACATAATCATACTCGGGGTATTGTCCTTCAACCATTGATTTTGTTAACTTGGAATGTAGCCAAGAGCGAGATTAGAACTTGTTTTAGCATGAAGGGATGAGTTCAAAAAGGGAAAAAAATTCTAAGTATTAGCCTAGTGAGGCTTCTTTTTTGCGGTCTTCCGCTATAGCAAATGTTTGTCTGCCACAGTGGAACCGCTATAGCGGAAATTTCTCCACTATAGTAGAACTGTTGTAGCGGTACCCAACCGCTAGCGATCTTCATCATCCTAGAATTTCAAAGAGGTGCTTCAATGGCACCCCTTGACCCAAAACTCTATTTTTAAGAATTCAAGTTCAGATCAGTGCTCCTAAAGTGTCTTGCTACTGTTTTCTACAAAAAATTGGGCATTATAACCTCTAAATTTTATTCAAATCACAAGTTTTATCCAAGAACAACCCTTCACCTCCCCCCACCATTTTTGGCCCATTCTTAGCCAAAAGTTGCAAAATTCATATGCCCAGAACGCTGTGGAGGCATTGTAAACGTAAGGGAAGCATCCATGGTTCAAAAAATTGACAAAAATACAACCTATTTTTCTAGTTCAAAAAGCAACTACAATGTCTACCCAAAGTCATTATTTTCTACCACAATCCTACCTAAATTCATGCAGGAAAGTAAAGGATTAAGTAGGAACAATTATTACTTGGTAATTCTGATGTCGAGAGCGGGGTGATCGGGAGAGGAGGAGAGTTTTCAAAAGAAAATAGAAGAGAATGGGATGAAAACCTATTTCTCCCCTATTTCAACTGTTGCCAACCGCTATAGCGGTCGGCACCTCGCCATAGCAGTACTGCTATAGTGGTGCAATGTCCACTATAGCAGATGTGTCATTCAGTTTTAGGAAAGAAAAGGTTATCCCGGGTCTTTTCAAATTCTTTCATTCCGACAATCTGCGAGGGCCCAGATTTCTTGGATACTCAAAAAGGGTCATGGGAAATTTTCTTTGGGTGGTCCAGATACTCCTTATCATTGCGGAACATATTATTTTCCTAATTGGTTCGAGTGCAATTAAATAAGAAGAAGGTCTAATATTTTATGTAGGTTCGTAAATACGTGATCACGTGGGACGGTGAGAGTCCCAGACCAGTTTCAATTTTTCCCTTTTTCCTGTGGGATCATTCGAGAATGAATAATGGGTAAATTGGTATCTGTTATAATAACCAGATCCATTGTTATTTTAGAAATCGCGATGTTGCAAATATCGAAAATGATTAAAAATACATTTTTCATTACTTAGGGTCAACGTGATGGAAAATTTACATTTTTTGAATTTTGTTAAGGCAGACGTCACTCTGCTATAGCGGTATTTATTTTTGCTATAGTGCTACCGCTATAGCAGATGATTATTCGCTATAGCAGAATGACGGGAGGCAGTAGCCTGTTATGCAATTTTAATAAAAGAACTTCTCCTCCTCAATTGGAAAACATTCAAAGGTTACTCCAAAAACCCTCCTAGGCTGCTCCAAGGCTTGGGAGCCTTGGGGAGGAGGGATTTTGGCTAAAAGGATGCAAAAACTCAGATTCCAGGCTTGTCATCCAGCAGGGAATGCCTTCACAGAGACGAAAATTGCATCATACAGCTGCTTGGCATCCAGGTAGGCCAGGTTTTCTTTATTGAGTAGATTGACCTATTTTTATTTCATATTCATTGTATAGGCAGAAAAAGAGAATCTATGTCTAGGCCTTTGGGCACGGAGTCTGGAGGACTGTTATGATTGGATTGGTTGAACTAGAAATGGGTTGATTTAGGATTAGGTGTTGTAATACTCTGGGTTGTTTATGATTAATTATGTGTTGTAATATTCTGGGATTTCAAATTTATTTATGTGTCAGTTGGTGAAAGGATTCAGGGATTGAGATGTCGAAAAGGATCGGGGAACCATAAATGCTTGGGTAACTAAATGACTAGGTAAAAAGGGAGTCTTTGACAAGGATTTGGTATAAAAAGGGTAGAATAACAATGACAGTTGGAGTACTAAGGTCTGGGGATGCCCTTCCCCGTATTGTACTTGTCATAGGAGAAGTTTTGGGAATGAATGTATCTTCTAATCATATTACAAAAAAAAAAGGTGAATGGAGGTTTAGTCTTCGAATGGTATTCAAGGTGGAGCTTATGTAATCGAGGTTGGGTAGGTTATGGTTATTTATATTTCCAATATGCAATATGTGTACATGTACTATAGCTTAATATTGTGTGAGTTGCATGCTTAGGGAATAAGGTTATGAATATCTACTTATCCGGTTATCAGTCTTGTGAAATGAATGTGTTTTCTTGCTTGTTGGTTTACAAGTATGCTTTTGTTCATGTTTGTGATTGATTGGATTTAGTGTGAGATTATGTTGGCTCGGGTATCATGCCTAGTACAGGTTACTTATCGATTGGCTCGAGTACCACGCCTGGTACGGGATACTACTCGGTTGTCTCGGGTACCACGCCTGGTACAGGTTTTCTTTATTTGCATTTGTTGTATTTTTAAAATGTGATTTTTGTATATGGTCCATAAGAGGCCAGGTGATTTATTCAAATGTGAGTTTGATCTTAGTGTAGGTCGGGATTACATGTTGAAACATGGTTAGTATCCTAGGGATCCTTGGTGGTCCGGGTTATATAAAAATGATATATGTTTGTTGTCACTGGGTATTGTTAGTGGTTACTAATGGGTTACACATCGTGGGTAATCTAAGGAGGAGCCATATAGTTTGGTCATATTATTGGTTACTTGTCCTTATAAATAAGGGCTGAACCTATTCAATATGGTTGGGGTTAAGGGGTAGATGGAAAGCCTTGGGGATATCACTGGTTGTTTCTATCATATGGGCAAAATGTCCTAGGGATCCTTGAGGGGTGTGTACAAATGTAAGTAGTAGCATAAATGTGGATGGTCTTATTGGGGTAGTGGAATTTTACCCTTGGTGGTTGGGTCATAGTGGTTGACTTGCATAAGGAAATGATAGTCCGGGTCGGGACTTAGTGGTTGATCTAAGGGTAATGTGACTTAGGAAATCTAGGTGATAACCGTGACTTGAGAAGTCGTAGGTGCTGGTGTAAAATTAGAAAGGGGTAGTTGGCAGCGGAACGGTTAGGAAGGCTGCATTCAAAGCAGGATTTGATAAAGGTGGATTTTGAAGGACCAAAGTATTAGAGTTAAATGTGCATTTCCCTTGATTTCTTATATGATGGTATGGAATGGATTCGGGTCAATCAATGATGCCTACCAGTATATGTGTTTATACTGATTCTACTCTTGCTATACCTTTTTGGCTATAGTCTGGTTGCAGGGTCGGTAATATTTCATAGGTACAGGATAACGAGGATTCTCCGACAACTTCTACTTTTGGTTCCATGGTAGGAGTTGTGTCCTCATACATTCCTGTTTTATTTTTGTAGTAGCTCTTGTACTTGTTTAGACTAGATCCTAGGAAGGATTTTGTATTTTAAAAGAGACTTTCTGCATTAAAGATTGTAAATGTTTTCATGTTTTAAAGATAGATTTTATAGTTTTCTTGAATTTCTGATTTTACCTGTTGGATCGGGTGGTAAGGGTTCGTCTATCTAGGTGCATTAGAGTAGGCTCCCGTACGGCCTGGTATTTAGGGCATGACATAGAATTGAGCCACTCAATTTTCAAGTGCATCATCATCTATGCTGGTTGATGTGCCACCAATTTACGGCACTTTCGACTCCTTTTAACTAAGAACAATCGTACGTTTTCAAGCAACCGTTGTCGTTTTTGATGGTTTTATGTTATATTTGTAGGAAAGGGAGACAAACATGGAAACGGAAGGAAATACGAGCAAAAAGACATTCTGGATAAGAGTGACGGTCCGAGTGACGGACCGTCAAGCTAGTGACGAGCCGTCAAGGCAGCCGTCAACTTAAGGTAACACACTGCCTAGTGGTGACGGCCACCGTGATGGGCCGTCAAGCTAGTGATGGTCCGTCACCCAAACCGTCACCCTGAGGCAGCACCACTGCCTAGTGGTGACGGCTACCGTGACGGTCCGTCAAGGTTGTGACGGTCCGTCACCCCAAGCCGTCACACTTAGGCAGTCGGTTACGCGGGATCCGAGCTTTTTTGGGATATATTTCCTAGACTTCTATAAATACCCTATGTTAGGTTTATTTTAGATGTGAAGCTTTTTACATACATTACCCAATAATTTTAGGAGTTTAAAATCGAGATTTGAGAAAGGAAAACACGCAATACACGTTTTCTTCCTCCTCAATCTTGTTCTTGATTTGTTCTTGAGTTCTTGGTTTCTTGTTCTTGGAATACTTGAAGATTGTTTTCATTATATTGTAAGGATCTTTTCCCTTTATTATGATTATGACTTTCTTTTCTTCTTCTTCAAGCATGATTAACTAAAACTCTCACAACTAGGGTTGTGGGAGCCATGGCAAACGTAGCAAGATAGATTCCGGGTAGCGTCGAGTTCAATATATATGTTGTCACGTTGTTAATCATTCATTATGTCACGTTTTCTAGTGGTTGCAAACATTAGAACTTGCCTAGGTTTAATTTGCTTGAGTAAAGAGATTAAAACCGGGAAACTTGATTAACGACGAGGATTCGAGACTACTAACTCTCGTCTTATGATTAATGCTGTAACTAGATTAATCTACTTGATGTTTAGGATTGAAATCTAAAAGCACACCTTTTCAAGTTAGAGAGAATTGAAAAGTAAATTTATCTATTTGGTTGAGAAACGTTTAGACGATACCATTAATTCAATCGCATCGTGACACACATATAGAAAGAACCCCGTTAAGCCTAGAATCGACTTTGTTACTAACGCCATGGTAAACACTTCCCTAGTTCTCTCTCTCCTATTGATTATCACTCATACATTAAGTGTTTGTTTGTTTACAATATTGATCACAAACCCCCCCCTATTTACCGGAAACTATTGACGACTAGTCACATACTTCACTAAAGGCTTAATCTTCACCATATTCTCTGTGGGATTCGACCCCAACCTTTGTTGGGTTCTATATTTGACTACGACCGCTTACGCTTCGTTAATTTGAGGTGTAGTTTGGGCGTTATCAAAAAGTGGCGCCATTGCCGGGGAATACGGTTGTTAATTAAGTCTTGTGTGTTTATCTGACTCTTAGTCATACTTTCCTGCTTTACATTTTTTGTTGTTTTTGTTTTTGACAGGGTACAGAGTTGTGCATGCCAAGTACCCGGCGCTCGGGTGAATCAACATTACCTTACGACCCCGAGCTCGCTAGAACGTTAAGGCGGAATATGGCCGCACAACTAGAGGCAGCAAGGCTCGCTGCAGAACTGCAGGCCCAATAAAATCTGAATGCTGGTGGTCTGCAGGATGAGATCGCACGGAATGATGAGGATCTCGACTTAGATGGAGCTGGCGCTACGGGCGCCATTGTTCTTCCACCACTACCGCCCAGAGCCAAGTTCAACATCACTAGCACGATGATTCAGCTGTTGAACTTGAGAGGAGTATTCCGTGGAGCAGCTGGTGACGATCCAAATCGTCACTTAATGAACTTCGTGGGGATCTGCAAGTCGTTTGAATTGCCGGGCGTGAGTCAGACAACGATCAGGCTCAGGTTGTTTCTGTTGTCTCTGTCTGATGAGGCAGCGTTATGGTTGACAGAACTGACCCCCGACTCTATCGCAACTTGGGGAGAGTTGAAAGGAGCTTTCCTAGAAAGGTTCTTTCCTCCCTCTAGGATGATACAGTTGAGGAACGAGATTAGCAACTTCAGGCAGCAACCACACGAAGCATTGCACGAGACCTGGCTGCGATTCAAGAAGAAGCTAACACAATGCCCGAACCATCAGTTGAACGATGAGTTTTTGATGCAGACATTCTACAGGGCACTTAATTCGGCTACCAAGCCGATGTTGGACAGCGCAGCAGGTGGAGCATTTATGGGTCGCACTTTTGCCGACGCCACAGCTATTTTGGACAGGCTCACCAAAACCAACAGGGCCTGGCACACACGAGATTCAGAGGTAGCAGCTAGCACTTATGTAGTTGGTGTGTCAGCAGAGTAGCGCAGAAAAGAGGAAGAACGGGACCAAGACATGGCCCATCTAAAAACGCAAATGGACCTCTTGACGAAGCACTTGATGTCAGGAAGTATCGAGAAGGTGAAAGCCGTGGGTTCGCAAGGTAGAGCAGCAGGGGTTGAATCTGAGGAGGAGGCTAACTATTTGGGGGGTTTCCAGGCCAATGGCCAGGGAAACCAAGGTCGGAACTATCAGAGAGACAACCACTATGAGAAAGGCGGCTACAAAGATCGCGACCAAGGAAACTGGAGGAACAACACCGATAGAGGTGGTTTGTATATACCACCTGGTAATCGGGACAAAGCTGGCAACGAGGCAGAGACGTCCAAACTCGAGAACATGATGGCTAAGATGCTGCTAAAGGTGGAATCGACTGACTCTAGGGTAAAGGCAATGAGGACTGAGTTATCAACATTGAGTCAGGTAGTGGAGTCACATTCCACCGCGATCAAGCAATTAGAGCAGCAAGTGGGTCACATCTCGGCATCTCTAAACCCAAGGAAGATAGGTACCTTGCCGAGCGATACTGTTAATCCGAGGAATGACGCGAGCTGTATGGCAATCACAACAAGAAGTGGGAAAAAGTTACCGGAATCATATCCGGTAATTCAGACTCAAGGTGATGTTGCAGATGATGAAGAGGCAGTAGAGGAGGAAACTCCAAAGCCCGCGGAGAAAAGCAAGGAAGCTGAAAAGCTTCCAACTATGATGCCTCGACCACCACCCCCTTTCCCACAGCGTTTGAAGAAGAAAGCTGACGATGGTAAGTTCCTGAACTTCATGACCATGCTGAAGCAGATTTCAATAAACATACCATTGGTGGAAGCGCTGGAACAAATGCCCGGTTATGCCAAGTTCATGAAGGACTTGATTACAAAGAAGAGGTCGGTAAGTTTTGAACCGGAAGACAACCTCCACCACTGCAGCGCTATTTCTTCAAGATCGTTAGTCGAAAAGAAGGAAGATCCAGGTGCTTTCACTGTTCCTTGTACTATCGGGAAGCTCAACTTCGGAAGAGCATTATGCGATCTTGGTGCTAGCATCAACTTGATGCCGCTAGCGGTCTACAAACAATTGGGTTTGGGAGCTCCTAAACCGATGTCCATGAGAGTGATGATGGCTGACCGTTCGGTAAAGCGACCTGTGGGAATATTGTCTGATGTGCTAGTAAAGATCGGTAAGCTTATATTCCCGGCCGACTTTGTGATCTTGGATTGTGAAGTAGATTTTGAAGTTCCCATAATCTTGGGACGACCATTGTTAGCCACAGCAAGAGCACTGGTCGACATGGAGAGAAACGAACTGACCTTCCGATTGAACAATGACGTGGTCAAGTTCGATGTGTCCAAATTAATGAAGCAACCAAGTGACATGAGGGTGGTCGCGGTCATCAAGGCTATTGAGGAAGTCCCTGCGGATGTGTATCTTAAGGAGAAGGGTTGTGTTGAAACCCGAGCTGTTATGAGAGTAAGGTCGCGATTGCAAGAGGACGAGCAGGTGAAGGAAAGCGGTGAAAATAAATCAAGAAAATGAAAACACCACAAGAGAATCTGCAAAGAAAGAGCAAAGAAATTGTCGCGACTAGCGATGGAGCCCAAAGAGGAAGCTGGAACGCCACACTCCATCGAGTTCTCCTATTTTGGAGACCCTGGCGGTCTCCAACATCGTTCCAGAATCTGAGTCATATCGACTTCATAGGTATTCCTTTATTCTCACAGTTTTTAGTTTTCATATGTATGCATTGGGGACAATGCATGAGTCTAAGTTGAGGGTGTGGGGAAACCTGTGAGTCACCACCAAGGGTTTTTGTTGCCGAGTTCTTTTCCCTCCGGTGTGCTATCTAGTAGAACCGGCATGTTTAGGTTGTTATTTTTTAAATTTTTTTTAGTGTCTATAGCAAGCATGGCGTTTTTCTTGTTTAAAAATGAGGCCCCTCTAAAACTTTTCTGGTTTTGTACTTATGTTGAAACGATTGACTGTCTAGATCCTTGTATGTCATTGTGTGATTATGATTAGAATAAGTATGCTTAAGCCGAGCGGTTGTTTGATAGTTGGTAGCAATATAGTTTCTTGGTGCCAAGAGTGTGTGAGATTATTGTTATAAATTCTTACTCTGTGCATGCATCTAGAACTTCCCCGGTCTATTTTGTTAAGTTCGAAGTTTGGTTGCTTAGGAAAGGATCACAGGCCCTTTTTGTGTGCAGTCCACTTAACCTAAAAGACCGTCCAAATATAAATAATCCCTTTTTGATCCCTGTTTGAGCCATAATTAACCTTGTTCTTTCAAACCTGTCACCATTCCTGTTTAACTTTGAATCCCTATTCTGGCCCTGGTCCTTCCTTGGACATCGTGCACCTCAACTCAGGCAATCAGCCTAAGTTGAGGGTGGCTACTATAGAGGTAAACCCTATTTTGGCCCTGGTCCTTCCATGGACATTGTGCACCTCAACGCAGGCAATCAGCTTAAGTTGAGGGTGGCTACTACAGAGGTGAATGATAAGAAAAAGAGGATGAATGAGATTGGTTGTGAATAGAATAAAAATTCGGGTGTGTGCCTAAGAAAAGAAAGATAAAGAAACGAAAAAGGAGATGAAAGAATGAAAAAGAAGTAAAATAAAGAGGCCTCACCTGTAGCTAGAAAGAAAGGAAATAAAAAGGTGAATAAGGATGGACAAAGTAAGGATATGTGGTAATGAGATGTCGGTGGTTCCAAGGAGGGCTTAGTCACTAACCCCTAAATGTATCCTACCTGCACCCGAAGCCTCATTACATGCCTAAACAAGTCCTGTAGTGATCCTGAGCGGCTTTCTGAAGAACTGAAATAGAATAGTAAGGGCAAGCCTATGGTATCGCATGTGCATTGTTTGAAATCGTTTGTGAGTGTGAGCGCTTACCTAGTCCCAAATCTTGTGTGTGGGATTTCTTTGTGGTGAGAGCACCAAGGTTTCTATATTGTCTATCGACTGTCAGGATAGCTGCGTATGTGTATGCATAACATTCTATCATATCGGAATGACATGTTTGGATCCATGCAAGTTAGTGTTTCATACATTTGTGTGCTACGAGGGAGCTTGAATTAAAATTGAATAAGATGTTGAATGACCATGAGTTGCTAGAGACACGAGGTTGTTTTCTTAGTTGAGTCGTCGTGTTGTTTTTCTTTTATGTTATGTTGCTTGAGGACAAGCGAACGTCTAAGTTGAGGGTGTTGATGTGCCGCCATTTTACGGCACTTTCGACTCCTTTTAACTAAGAACAATCGTACATTTTCAAGCAACCGTTGTCGTTTTTGATGGTTTTATGTTATATTTGTAGGAAAGGGAGACAAACATGGAAACAGAAGGAAATACGAGCAAAAAGACATTCTGGATAAGAGTGACGGTCCGAGTGACGGACCGTCAAGCTAGTGACGAGCCGTCAAGGCAGCCGTCAACTTAAGGCAACACACTGCCTAGTGGTGACGGCCACCGTGATGGGCCGTCAAGCTAGTGACGGTCCGTCACCCAAACCGTCACCCTGAGGCAGCACCACTGCCTAGTGGTGACAGCCACCGTGACGGTCCGTCAAGGTTGTGACGTTCCGTCACCCCAAGCCGTCACACTTAGGCAGTCGGTTACGCGGGATCCGAGCATTTTTGGGATATGTTTCCTAGACTTCTATAAATACCCTATGTTAGATTTATTTTAGATGTGAAGCTTTTTACATACATTACCCAATAATTTTAGGAGTTTAAAATCGAGATTTGAGAAAGGAAAACACGCAATACACGTTTTCTTCCTCCTCAATCTTGTTCTTGATTTGTTCTTGAGTTCTTGGTTTCTTGTTCTTGGAATACTTGAAGATTGTTTTCATTATATTGTAAGGATCTTTTCCCTTTATTATGATTATGACTTTCTTTTCTTCTTCTTCAAGCATGATTAACTAAAACTCTCACAACTAGGGTTTTGGGAGCCATGGCAAACGTAGCAAGATAGATTCCGGGTAGCGTCGGGTTCAATATATATGTTGTCACGTTGTTAATCATTCATTATGTCACGTTTTCTAGTGGTTGCAAACATTAGAACTTGCCTAGGTTTAATTTGCTTGAGTAAAGAGATTAAAACCGGGATATTTGATTAACGACGAGGATTCGAGACTACTAACTCTCGTCTTATGATTAATGTTGTAACTAGATTAATCTACTTGATGCTTAGGATTAAAATCTAAAAGCACACCTTTTCAAGTTCGAGAGAATTGAAAAGTAAATTTGTCTATTTGGTTGAGAAACGTTTAGACGATACCATTAATTCAATCGCATCGTGACACGCATATAGAAAGAACCCCGTTAAGCCTAGAATCTACTTTGTTACTAACGCCATGGTAAACACTTCCCTAGTTCTCTCTCTCCTATTGATTATCATTCATACGTTAAGTGTTTGTTTTGTTTACAAATATTGATTACAAAACCCCCCCCCCTATTTACTGGAAACTATTGACCATTAGTCACATACTTCACTAAAGGCTTAATCTTCACCATATTCTCTATGGGATTCGACCCCAACCTTTGTTGGGTTCTATATTTGACTATGACCGCTTACGCTTCATTAATTTGAGGTGTAGTTTGGGCGTTATCACTGGTCTCTCTCTCTATTTCCTCATATCTGAATTTAGGTGTAACGACCCTCCAAGCCGTTATGGAATGGCTAGGGACAAATTACCCTATTAGAGT
The DNA here is from genome assembly GCA_003996215.1 of Jaltomata sinuosa. NCBI lineage: Eukaryota > Viridiplantae > Streptophyta > Magnoliopsida > Solanales > Solanaceae > Jaltomata > Jaltomata sinuosa. The sequence continues at coordinate 107,392 of QJPP01003663.1, forward strand.
TTTTCCTAGTGAATTGAGTTAATAAAATCTCAAGGTGGGGTGGTTTAAGTCTGAAAATGTGTGTTGTGTTTAATTATGGTGAATTATAATTTGCTAAGTTTTATTTGGTGTTGTCGTGATCCGTTAGGAGGTGACCTAGTAATCTAGAACTTCATAGAATTTTTTTGGTTTGCGAATAAATTTGTAGCATGTGTTTATAGTGACTGTCACAATTAGATTATTTCATGATGTCTTAAGTTCAAAAAGTGTGTTTTGAAATAGAGCTGTTGAACATAGTTCTTAAGTTACTAGTTCAGTTATCGCTGCAGTGCCATAGCGGTCGGAGTCCCGCCATAGCAGAACTTGGCGAGTCTTCAGAGCTCGCCATAGTGAGTCCAATGTCACTACAGTGGTCTCTCTATATCAAGAAAAAGGTTGCTGCAGCAGATGATGGGGAGACAAAATGCCTGTTTATGTAATTTTTCTGATTTTTATTTCATAAACTCCAAAACTTTATCCCAGAGCTCTAAAAAGGCAAATTTTTCCAATGCTAGGATGATTTTCTTCGATTGAGGTAAGTTATTCCATCAACCTCTTCACTTCGTAACCCATTATCATTGTAGAATCGCTAGGGAGATTGTTATAAGGAGATTTTGGGTTAGAACCCTAGGTTTATGATAGGGTGAGAAGACTTATGGGTATACGAAATAATCATCTAGAATGCTTCTAGCGTATAGACTAACACTTCCTAGCATGTAATTGTTGTTCTAAAACATGATTAATGATGAGTAGGAATCTTGAGTTCCATAAAAATGTGACCTTTAGCATAAAAGGCTTAAAGGGGAGAAATTAGAGTAAAAACTCCATGAATGATAATAATGTGAGACTAGTTAATGGGTAATTGGCCCTTGGGGAAAGCCACAGGCCTCGAATAAGGGTAGAGTTAGTGGGTTGAGTTCCCAAGACTTGAATTTGAAAGAGAATATGATTAATTACTCTCAATATTGTTTGATTTTAGACTTTGAATGTTCTGATGCGTTGAAGAAAGGCAGCGCTTTTGCAAAGTAGCTTGTTAATTCAGATTTTTTGATTGAGATAGGTTACGGTTTTATGTGGAGTTAAACTTAATATATTCTCTTATATGTGTTTTGGATTGATAGCATATTGGTTGGTCTTCAGACATAATTGGTAAACGATTAATTATTTTGCTTGACATTGCCTGCATAAATAAGCTTAACTATTGAAGCTTGTCTTTAAATGACTTATGATTATGAAATGCACCTATTATTGATTGTGTACTTGTGACATTATCCTGAGAGATGATTTAGATGAGAACATACTAAGACATGATGAGAGTAATAAAGAATATACATATTATTCTGTTTTTGAGTGGCTCGAGTATGATGTGAGCTTACGAATGAGCATTTACATGGTGGAGCAGGTACCACGCTGGTATGGTGCATGGACCTTAGATTATCCCCTGCAGGTCATGACTATTTGGGTAAAAATAAGACCCTTTAGCATGTGTGAAAAGATTGAGTGATTATTATGAGACTGATGAGGTACAAAAACTACATGTCTGAGAGATCAGTATGGGCATAAACCCATGTTTGTGATGTGACAGCATTAAATTTTTAGGTTTACTTGATGACTTTTATATCTGTGTTTGTGACTTATATGCCTTTTACTCATTGACATTGATATGTATGAACTTGGTGATTTATCGTTGATGTAACTACGTGATTTTGGTGACTATTTGATTAATCAATTATTTGATTATGTGTTATTGTACTTGCTACATGTTTTATTATTCCTGGCATATATTTGCTATTATTTTGAGCCAGCCTATGATACCTATCAGTACATAGCATTTATACTGATGCTAGTCTTGTACTTCCTTTTTTGAGTGCAAATTGTGTTCTAGAGGCTTTGACAAGGTCTCACATCTAGTGTTGTGAGCTACTTCCTTCATGGCTACCACAGACCATTCCTAGCTCACACATGTCTTCTATTTTCAGACATTGTTATTTATTAGTATTTTTAGATTATTCTTAAACATTATTTTTTAGCGTCCTTGTACGATGACTTTCAGATTTTTAGGATGTATTAGTCAGACTTTCACATTTTTATTCATTAAATTTTTTAGATTTAATTATTATGTCTTGTTAATTATTTTGTTTTGTTAAATGAACTTGTTAAGGCTTTGGCTAGATGGTAATACTTGGTTCACCCATTGGAAGGTTAGTGAGGGTGTCACTCATGGATATTTGGGTCATGAGAAAGTTGCTATCAGAACTTTTGGTTCGTTGATCTCGTCCTACAAGAACATGTCTAGTACAGTCTTGCAGAGTGGTATGAAGACGTCTATACTTTTCTTTGAGAGACTGCAGGGCACTAGGAAAACTCAATTCCTTCTTTATTTTATTCTATCGCTTGATTCGAATTGGTATCTAATAATCCAAATTTGTATCTGACCTATTACACTCTTTTCTCTCATAAATAGTGATTACACATGCAACAGAGGTGAGAAAGGAGGCACCTGAGCAGTTCATTGGGGTTGTGGCTTGAGGTAGAGAACACGTCAATGAAGGTGGTAGAGGTAGTGGATGTAGAGCAACACCCACCTGAGGCAGAGCTGCAGCTGTTGGATAGGTCCTCTATAGATTAGAATCCCCTCCCTTGCTAGAGGATCATGTTGGGATAGAGGATCACGCTGGTGTGGCAACAGAAAAGGCAGCAGCACCTTCCCAAAGAGGTGTTGCGCCTGCTCTGGCTTTTTTAGATGTACTACATTAGGTTTTTACACTATTGGGTAGTTTAGCAGGGACTAGGGTAGCATTTGTGATTCCTACAGGTCAGAATCAGGGGGTACAACATATTGTTGTTGTTGTGGATCCATGGATGGACGAGGCTTCTAAGGTAGGGATATTTCCGAGATAGGTGACTAGGCCAGTGTTGACTGGAGAGGAGCACAATTCATTTTGGAGGTTCACTAAAATAAAGCCTCCCTGGTAGGAGAGGCATACAGACCACTCCATCTCCCACCAGTCGCCACCTTCACCAAAACTCCCTCTGTCTATCATCTCCCCCCCGCTCCTCCATCACCACTCCATCTCCGGCGAAGCTCCAGCAGACACCGCCACCTCTCTTCTCTCCCTCCGATATCACCCCCACCGACCACCTCGCTTTTTCTCCTCTCTCGTTGTTGTATCACCACTGAGGTGGCCGGTGAAACCAGCCATTGCCTCTCCCTTATCTCTAGCAAAATCTCACCGGGAGCCACCGCAAACTACCATGAACCCAACTACCATCTCCCTCCACCTCTTACACTCTTCTCTCTAGTCTCTCTCAACCCCCACTGCCTCCACCGTTTCCGGCCACCCTCATCGCTGAACCAGCGAACACCGCTGCTCCACCATCATCGGTGAAGCGGCCACCAACAAACCCCTCCCTTTTATATTCTCTCTCTTCTCATTACCCGATGCACCTCCATCTCCGAACCCACCATCGCCGCCGCCCTTCACTTCTACTCTTTCCTCTCCCCATTCTCCCTTTCCACACCTAAAAGACCTAAAATTTCTCTAGTCTTCAGTAATGTCCAAAGATGTTGCGATAAGATGGAGCTATAGGACACCACTGGTTTCTCGTGACTAAGTTCTAGATGATCAAAAAGCTTTGTAGTCAGCCGCTTCATCTTGGTTTCTATTAAATCTCTGAGGTTTCAATTTTATGGCAGATTCTTATGAATTTTTCATGGGTATGATTTCCCTCGTGTTTAATTTCTACCCCTTTTTGAGATAAAATTTGTGCAATATATGTGATTAATTCTCGATTATTAATTGCCTGTACACTTGGATTATCATACATAACTATCTCTAATTTCCCATGAACTCTAATTTTGGCCTGATTTAAGTTAGTACGCCTAAACTATTTTTTTGATTGATACATGTTTCATACTTGAAGCTTTGTATATTTTCTATACTAATTTTGTACACGTAGATCAACTTGTTTTGCTCTAATCAATTGGATTCAAATAATTTCGGCAACCAATATATTCTCTTCCTTGTGTGATTTCATGACAACTTTAATTCATATGTTACCATACCTTGCTTGGATAAATCCCTTCACTCATGGGATGACTGAGATCTCGGTTTAGTTGAAATGGTAATTTGTCTTCTGATTTAAAGGAAATTTCTATAATTTATGCATCTTCCCTTTTGTTTCCTTTAATTAATTGACACGACTTTAGTACTTATTCAGTTATGGCAAATTGTGTTTGCTCTCTCTCTGATTGATTCTCCTTATACTTGGTGGACAACCTTAGTACTTGATTAAGTTTGGTAAACTTTGAGCTGTTATGTAACTAATTTATTTTTCTTACCACTCTCATTAAGGAAATGATTTTCCTAATTGTTTCCCTTGAATGCTTATTATCTCCCTTTTATTAGTTGACACGATTTTAATACTTCACTAGTTATGGTAATCTTGGCGTACTCTGCTCCTAATTGATTTGGCTAATTTGTTTAAGGAAAATGCTCCCTTCAATTGATTCACTGAATATTTTTTCTCTCTCAACTAATTGTCACAACTTTAGTACTTGATTACTTATGGTAGATTTGCATATTTTCTTATTCCTAATTGATTCAGTTTGCTTTAATTAAGGGAAGACTTATGTGATTGAAGATTTGTCTTATTGATTGAGCATGACTTTTTCACTATAAAAGCAGTCCTCCTCAACTATTTCCAGAGACTTTACATATTATTACTCTTATATTATTAAAGAATTCTCTTCTCTGCGGACAAGTTTACTTATTGATAAGTGTTGAACCTCGTATATTTTCTTATTGGTTGCGTCTAAGAGTGGCACCAGAACCGGGAGGTGCCGGTACCGGTTTTGGTACGTCCTGGTCCGTTACCGGTCCGGTTCTGGTCCGGTAGACTCCGGTTCCGTCCGGGGTAGGGGTTGGCCGGTAGGGGTAACGGGACGGAAGGGGTAAAATTACCGGATCGTCCTGGTCCAGTTCGATCCGGTGGGAAACCAAAAAGGTTTTTTTTTTTAAAAAAAATAAAAATTAAGTAGCCGTTGGCAATGGCCAGTGGGCCCCACCCAACGGCTATTTGAGCCAAAACACCCCCTACCCCCCAAACTTTTTTTAATACCCCAAAATTTAAAAAAATACATTTTAGTCCTAAATTTTAACTATAAAAACCCCCCACCCCTTCATTATTTACTACACAAAATTTCTTCTTCTTCATCTACTCTCTCAACTCTCAATCTTCTACTCTTCTACTCTCTATTCTCTAATAGTCTCTATTAAATTGTTAATTTTATTTGTTGGATTATTTTGGAGCAATTTTCAAGCTTCAAGTTTCATCTATCAATTTTGGCTTTTGGTTATACACGTCTGTTTTTACGCAGGCGTTTGGTACATTCGTTCCAACTTTCATCTCTTTACTTATTTATTTTTTTGCATTTAATTTTTGTATTTATTTATTTGCTTACTTTTAATATTTTAATATGGAATCCGGTGATAAAAATGTCGGCCAAGGTAAAAAAATACTTTTTGGTAGGTTGACTAACGCAGTAACCGAAAAAACTAAAGTCTGTAGTTCTTCTAAATCTAAATCTAAAACTAAACAACAACCTCAATTAAGAATAAATACGGATGATTTTACACATGTTGATGAAACTCCTTTTAATACTGATAGTAATACTCAATTAGATCATGAATCTTTACAGACAAGGTTTGGTAATTTTAATGAAGAACTAGATGAAGAAGTAGAATATGATAATGAATATGATGGTAATGATACTTATGATAATGATGAAACAGAGCCGCCTACGACTACTAGTCCCACTCCTGCTCCCGCTCCCGCTCCCACTCCCCCTGTACATCCTACTAGGGCTAAGCCAAAGGCTGAACGTCCTAAAAAAATCTGTTGTGTGGCATTTTATGATTCAAAGTGAGGATAAAACTCAAGCAATTTGTAAAATATGTAAATATATTTTGAATCATAAAACTACGGAAAAGTCGGGTGGGACGGGACATTTAAGAAATCATTTAATGGGATGTTGTAAAAATGAATTTTTGCAAGCTCAAGCTATAGCCGATGCAAAAAAATATGGTACTCCCCTTCCCGATGCATCTGTAGGAGTAGGGGCCTCTAACATGATCCAAACACAGTTAAACCCTTCTAATGTTTCTGGCCCTAGTACACATCGCAGTTATAGTAGAGAAAGAGATTTTGAAGAATTAGCTAAAATGATTGTTCTTTGTGGCTTGCCTTTTAGTTTTGCTGAAAATTTTGGTTTTGTTCATTATATTCAAATAGTGTATAATCCTTCTTTCATAGGTTTTTCAAGAAATACTATTAAAAAAGCTATTTTTGATTATCAAGGACAACATGTACAATATCTTCGTTGTTTATTTAACTATAATACTTGTAGAATGACTATCAGTTCTGATATGGGTCGTAGTCCTAATGGTAACGATTATTTCATTATTACTGGTCATTGGATTGATGAAAATTGGAACATGCAAAAAAGAATTTTAGGTTATAAATATTTTGAAATGCTGAAAATCGGTAGTTACATAGCTCAAACTATTATAGATGTTTTACAATTTGATGGAATTGGTAATAAAGTAACTAGTGTCACCCTTGATAATGCTTCTAATAATACAAATATTGTTGATAAACTAAAACCGATAATTTGCCCTATTTATAATGACGATTTTCATATTAGGTGTGCTGCACACATATATAATTTAATTGTTAGAGATGGTATAACAATGTATAATAATGGTTGTATAAAATGTAAAGTTGCATGCCATTTTATTTTTAAATGTCAAGTAAAGTCTAGACGTGTAGAGTTTGAAAATCGGTGTCGTGAATTAGAACTCCCCCCTAGAAAAATTCCAAAAACAGTGTCTACTAGATGGAATTCTTTATATGAAATGCTTAAAGTTGCTTATGAATATAGAAAGCCTTTACAAATGGTTTGAAATTCAAACAATTCAGATAATGATTATAGAATTACTGACACTGATTGGAAAGAAGTATATGAACTTAAAGAATTTTTAAAAGTTTTTTACTTAGCTACAAAACAAATATCTGGACAAATATCTGGACTTTATTATCCAACTATTTGTTTAGTTTTACCAAATATATGTGCTATTTCTGATAAATTTTTTCAATACAAAAATATTCCACGATTTAAAGATTCTATTAATGCAATAATTAAAAAATTTAGAAAATATTTTATTCCTATTCCTCAAATTTATTTAACTGCTTGTTTATTAAACCCAACTTACAAAGAAATAGGTGCAGCACGAATGGTTGAAAGAATATTCAAATTTATATATTTTAGAGATTATATATCAGCAAAGTATCCAAGGTGACGAAGTTGCCGAAGAGGACAAAATACCTATTTTGTCCGATGTTAAAGATAGCATAAGAATTGAAGCTAGAAAATTGTATGACTTGTATAATTCTAGTAGAATAAATGATGAAGTATGTAATGTAGAACCTTCAAGTTCTAGGCGTAGATATTCAAATGAAGATGATATTGATGATATGATGGAAAATTATCTTGGTCTTACTTCTAATGAAAGGAATGATTTTGATGAATATCTTAATCAGGGAATGGAAAGCATTAAGGATGCACAAGGCAAACCTCAACTTTTGGAATGGTGGAAGACTCGCGGCAGGTCATTTCCAAAACTTCAACCGGTGGTTCGAGATTTGCTAACTATTCAAGCATCTTCAGTAGCTTCGGAGGGCGCTTTTAGTGCAGCAAGATATCAAATTGGGGAGCATAGGTATTCATTAGCATCAGACAGCTTGGAGATATCAGTATTGTTTAGAGATTGGATCAATGCCGAGCGAAGGAATTATGGGCGTCCTAGTTTACCTGTCCAATTTGAATATGATATAGATAATATTTTGGTAAATTCTAGTGAAGACGGCATGGATGCATTGGAGGATCAAGCACAACAACCACTTCCAGAAAATGTTACCAGGGAATTGTTAAAAACTCTACGTCAAGACTATTTTCAAGGATTCAAATATTAGTATGATAGTTCGAGGCCTAATTCAAACAGAACCCTTCCTAGAAGGTGGCTGCGTAGATTAGGTCCTCTTCTAATATTTGTAATACAAATTGTATTATTTAATTTTTATGAATAAAATTATAGGCTATTCGCCTTAATTTTTTTAATTATTGTCTTCAATTTAATACAAGTCTTTTTTATATATTTCAATTTTTAAATGTTTCAAACTTAAGTTACAATTTGAAATTTAAAAAAGTTTAACAAATGAAAGTTTGATATAGTTTAAAAAGTTTCAAACTTAAGTAAGTAAGTTATTAAGTTAGTTATAGTTTAAAAATTTAAATTTAAACTTTTAAGACTTAAGACTTAAGAGTTTGAAATGTTTTTAAGAGTTTAAAATTTGAAATTTAAAGTTTTAAACTTTTAGAGTTTAAAATTTAATCTCTAAAAAAAGTCTAATTTATTAAGTTATACTTTTAAAAGAAATATAAAATAACTTATATATTTTGAAACTTTGTCAATTATAGATAATCAAATTTTAATTCAATTAAAAATTTTAAAAAAAAGGGAGCGGGACCCGGTATACCGGTCCGGTTCCGCTCTGGTCCGGTTCCAGTAGGTACCGGTCCGGGACGAAATGGGATAAATTCCCGGTACTACCGGTACCGGTACCGTCCCGGTTCCCGGCCAACCGGCTGAAGATTACTCTGGTACCGGTCCGGTTTTGGTTATTACCGGTCCGGCAGTCCCGGTACCGGTGCCGGTGCCACTCTTATTTGCGGCTAACTGATTAGTTCCTATTGAAGTAAACTTCAATTCATATGTATGATTCCTTGTAGTTTAGGATACATTCTCGAGTTCATCTATGTTTATTTGTAAAAACTCTTGACATATATGTGTATAAATTCATGAGTCGATAGACAACCTCCCTATAGAACTTATGCTTGTATTTTGCTTCTTGTCTGCTTGATCTGTTTTTTTCCTTTTGTGCCTTTGCCATGAACTAGTGTCACTGGTAAAAGGACTAGATATTTCTTGTTTGCACGATTTATATGACTATATGTGGCTCTATTTTGGTTGGTTTTCATGGTATTCGGAGGAATACGAAAGTCCTAATGCATCCCTATCACTTGACATAAGTATTGCCTAGGATCCATGAGATTTTCAGGAACTTGACATGTCAAGAATGATTTTAGGGGTTGCATGGGGGTCTTCCAAACTCTATGTTTTATTTGACAAGGTTCTATTAGAAGGTGGTTATACAGTGAAGAGTTGCCTGAGATTTGGGAGTCTCCAAAAACTATTAGATCTGTTTTACCCTTTTATTTCTCATTTATTTATTTGGTTTGTAATATTTATTGTATAAACTTCGATAATAAATGAAAATTTAGGGGATTGCTATGAGGGAGGGGAACTACTTGCTACTTGTTACTTCTTCTGCCATGCCACCTTGTTCAATTATTCTTTTAGACACCATGCCAATAGAATTTTTAAACATGCTGATTATGCCCAACTTTGATCACTAGACCTCTTGTGAATATAATTGTTAGGGATCATGACTAAGTAAGTACCGTAATTGAAAATCTGTAAATCCATGTATTGTTAATTGATTTTTCAACATGCTGCCTGATCTAAGATTATATTTCTAAATAACTTTCACATGATAATTAACTTTCATTAATTAGATATCATGTCCTTGCAGCTTTAAATCATTGTTAGCATGTCAAATAATTAAAAACGGAGCATTTTTGCCTGATAATCAGAATTAATCTAGAATCCATGCCTATATGATTTAAGCATGTTGCAGCATAGTAATTTATCTAGCTATCGCGCCTATAATTCCGGTCTAATTAATAAACTTAGAATTTTATTTGTCTAGACCAATATCCAAATTAGCAAGTCTAATGCCTCTTGGACACTAGACTTTTTCATTTTTTTAGTGCACTCTTAGATTTAATAACAACCTTAATAACTAACCTAGGTGGGTAGTTGGAGATGATAGTTTGTGCTCGTTGATTAATACGAACAATCCTTAAGTGGATTGTCAAGTATTAATTTATGTTGCATGAGGTGATCCTTTAGGCTAAAAAATTCCTCCTCCCCCAACTTGCCTTCTTCCTACGTAGAGAGTGATCTACATGATACACTTAGAGCTTGATAGTCATTGCACTTTGACTAAGAGGTCTTTTAAGATTTTGCACATGGTTGAATGATTACTCCCCAAAGAGGTCTTTTAAGATTTTGCATATGGTTGAGTGATTACTCCCCAACGTACTGGCTTTTAGTTTCATTTAATTCTTAGGGTAGTATTAATTATATCACTTAGTAATTAGTTTATCTTTGTTACATCACTGTTTCAATTTTATTTTCTCGCTTATCTGATTCTTTTATTTATTTATTTATTTATTTAATTCAATTCTAGTTTACATGCATAATCCTTTTCCACCTAGATTTATTAGTAATTAAATTAATTTAATTTACTTGCTTGTTTTTTAAAAATAAAGTTTTACTCGCTTATCATGTAGTCATTTTAGTTTAATAAAATATTTCGACCCTTTGCTTATCACGTAATCTCCCCCACATAAATAATGAATCCGGCAGGAATTCACATTTGTGGACCTTAAAAGGTGTTTAACACCTTTCTTTCGAGGTAACTTGAACCCTTACTCGATTATCTGGTTGTGTAGACCTTAATTTAATTTAGTCATAATTAGTTTAGAATAGTGCCCTAACGCACCTTAATTCGTTAGGTGGCGATTCTTTATCCTCTTTTATCTTAAAAAGAGTTGTCACATTGAATATCACTTTTCGCGAGGAAAATGGGGCGAGACAATGGGTACCACCTTATTTGATCCAGGATCCACCTTTTCTTATGTGTCTACCTATTTTTTACGGGATTGGACATGATTTGTGATTTATTTGATGTGCCTGTACATGTTTCTACTCATGTTGGTGATTTTGTGATAGTAGATAGGGTCTACCATTCTTGCCTTGTTACTTTCATGGGATGTAACACTTGTGTAGATCTAGTGATTCTTGACATATAGCAATGCCTGGTATTTCTAGACTTGAGTGGAGGGGTGACTGTAGCCCCGTTTCTATAAAGATTATATTCCTTATTCGTGCTAAGAAGATGATTGAGAGGGGGTGTTTGGAAGTTTTAGCGAATTTTGGGACACTAGTGTTGAAGTTCCATCCATAGGGTCGACTCATGTGATCTGTGATTTCTTGGAAGTGTTTCTCATGTGCTTACCTGGCATGCCACAAGACCATGAAATCGACTTCTGCATTGATTTAGAGGCTAGGACTCGTACTATTTCTATTCCTCTTATAGGATGGCACCTACTGAGTTGAGAGAATTGAAAGCTTAGTTGCAGGACTTGCTTTGTAAAGGATCATTCATCTGAGTGCCTCTCCATGGGGAGCTCCTGTGTTATTTGTGGAAAAGAAACATGGAAGTATGCGTATGTGTATTGACTATTGTCAGCTGAACAAGGTCACTATTCAGAATAAGTACCTTCTTTCCCACATAGATGACTTGTTCGATCAACTTCAGGGTGAGTCAGTCTTCTCCAAGATTGACTTGATGTCTGGGTATCATCAGTTGAAGATTCGGGCTGATGATATCCCTAAGACTGTGTTTTGAACCAAGTATGGGCATTATGAATTCTTGGTGATGTCTGTTGGGCTAACTAATGCCCCAACTGCTTTTATGAGTTTGATGAATGTAATCTTTAAGCCGTATCTGGATTCTTTTGTAATTGTATTTATTGATGATAATTTTGTATATTCAAAGAATAAGGAAGAGCATGAGAACCATTTGAGGGTGGTGATCTTGGGCATATTTATATGCCCGTTTATCGTATTTTACCCATGTTTACCTTATGTTTTAAGAACATTACTTACTATATATTGTGTGTTTTGAGTTGAATTGCTATATGTTGCACTAAGACACGTGATTAGATACTTGCAGGTGAAATGACGCGGAAAGTAACCATGGAAAGATGAAACGGAAGAGTGAAGCATGAAAGTGACGTAGAGGAATGCTTGGGAGCAACCAAGGAAGTGAAAATAGGCCGGGGCAGCCAGGCGCACGCCTGGCGCGGCGCCCAGGCCCCAAACAACCGTAGTGCCATCCTAGCGCGCCACCCCAGCAGGAGAACTACCGAAGCCCAGATTGGGCACATCAGTGGCGCAGCGCGCCAACGCCCAAACTACCGCAAGGTCATCCTGGCGCAGCAGGGGCGCAGTGCGCCAAGACCCAAACAACTGGGAACCCATGCTGGCACATCATAGGCGCGGCGTGCTAGGTGCTATCCCGACAGAAAATTCAGCTTTTCTCTAGTTCAATTTCAAGAAGGAAAAGGGGTTATTTCCCAAACCATATAAATAGAACCTTGTGTGTTTTTTAAAGGGTTCCGTCATATTTTTGGAGAACAAGAGGAAAGAATAGATTTCACCATTAAGTTTCTTTTCTTCTTCCTTTTCTTAGTCATAACTTTGGATGAAAACAATATTATTTTTGTTTTTGAGTAGTATGAGTGGCTAAGAACCCTTGTTCTGGGGTTACGGCTACAAACGCATGAATATTTAGTATAAAGTTGGATTGATTATTCGTTTGCCATTATTAGTTGTTCTTATATTTCTGTGTTTAGTATTTTGATGCTTGGCTGCCATTAAGATAAATTTATAACCTTGTTGTGAACTTGAGAGAAGAATCAACAAGGTAGATCGAGGAATATAAGGAGCAAGACCTCTCTTTTGTAACATAAGGGGGATGTTAGCGACTAGGATAGAGATATACCTAGAACGCCTTACTTGGTTAATACGGGAAGAAATATAAATACTTTTAAAATAAGATGTCACATCCCCACTCAACGATGTAGTTGTGATGCTATTTTGAATAGGCAACTAGAGGCTCGAGAGATCATAGTTGTAATATCAACACCGGAATCACCAACTAGGTGAACGAACAAGTCGATTCAAATGATTACTACTTACGATTGCGTAATAAAGCTGTAACCCTGGATTCTCTCTAAACTTGGAACCATAAAATCATTACTTACCTGCAATTCATTCTGTCAATTTACTTTAATTCATCAATTACTACAAAATCATATTTTAGTTACTTTCATACTTGTTTATTTTGGCTGCATACGAACGAAGTGGAACATTTGCTAAGTCATAAGTCTCTTGGGTACAATATCCGGACTAATCAATATCTATTACTTGGATGACCACGTACACTTGCGTGTGAATGGAAAATCGCCTAACAAGTTTTTGGCGCCGTTGTCGGGGACTTAGAAATTAGCAAATTTCTAACTTTTCTTATACGACTTTATTATTCAAGTATTGACAACTTTATCTTAGCGTTTGGTAAAATCTGCAGGTATAAACTTTGAACTGTCAACAAGCTGGAAAGAAAGAAAGACTTAGTAGAGACACACCCTGAACCTGAACGATTATTCCATCAAAGGAGAAGGGCAGCAACACTTTATCCTATCAAGTTTCAGGAGGTGGCTGAGGACACAATCCAGTTAGTTGAACAACCAGAAGTTGTTCTCGCAGAAATGGAAGCACCAAGGCTAGTGCGCGATGTGGCAATCCCACTCGTGACTAATGTCACCAATAGCATCTGGAAACCTAAACCGGGCGGTCATTTCTAGCTCAAACAGTTATGGTGTAACTATTGCACACCAATGGTCAGTTCATGGGCTTATCGCATGAGGACCCGTAGACACACATCCAGAATTTTCTGAAAATCAGTGATACATTCATACCAACTAGGGTCGCAGTGGACTACATGAGACTGACATTGTTTTCGTTTTCTCTACTTGGGGAAGCAAGGAGATGGTTGAAAGCAGAGCCACTGAACTCCATCACTTCATTGGATGATTTGGCCCGGAAATTTTTGACGCATTTCTTTCCCTTCGGGAAGACAACCAAGCTGAGGAGCGAGATTCTGAGTTTCAAGTAGAAAGATGGTGAAAATCTCTACACGGCTTGGGAACGATTTAAGGCCCTCTTTATGGCATGCCCTCATCATCATCAGACAAATGAGGTGTTGGTATATACGTTCATTGAAGAGCTTGAGCCTCATTCAAAGATTCTACTAGATTGTGCAACAGAAGGGCAAGCACTTGAGAAGACGTATGATCAGTTGTATACTTTTCTGCAGAGGATGGCACAAAGTAATTTGGAATGGAACAGTGATGTTAGCTGAGCCACACCTAAGAAGGTAGTCGGAATTCTTGAAGTAGATTCCAACATGGCTTTATTTGCCAAGGTGGAGTCTATGGCTAATCATATGAGCAACATAGCTATGATTCTCAACAAATTAGCTCTTGGGAATAGTCAGGCGTAGGTTAGTGCAGTACAGCAGGCAACCATTCAATTTTGTGATACTTGTGGGGGAGACCATCAATCAGAAGATTGCACATCAAATCCTGATTTTGTAAACTTTGTTGGGTATGCTCAGAGAGGTGGAAATCAGAATTATGGGAATGCATATAATGCAAACTTGCGAAATAATTTGTCATATGGGAACAACCAAGGCTAGAATCAATTTCGGCCACAAGTACAGAATCAACAGTTTACTGGAAATAACAAGCCTGCGGCCGTGCCTAGCAACATAGATGACATGCTGAAGATGATCATGGAAACCCAAGCTAAGTATGAAGCAACTGCCAAAGATCAGCAAACTGCCATTTGGAATTTAGAAAAGCAAACGGGGCAACTAGCTGGAGCACAAAATACGATACCACATGGTAGTCTTCTAGGTGATACTGACCCAAATCTAAAGCAGGTGAATGCAGTCACTACTAGAAGTGGGTTAGAGCTGAAAGAGTTGGCACCAAAGCAAGCAGACCCCAAGGTAGTTGAGGTTGCAACCGGAAAAGCTAAAGCTAGGGCAGAGACAGAGGTGAAAGAAGATGAAGTTATTGTGAAGCCTCCTCTACCGTTCCCACATAAGTTGATCAAACAGAGAGAGGAGGCTGGATTCAAGAAATTTCTTGACCTTTTAAGGCAGGTACACATTAATCTCCCCCTCATAGATGTTCTTTAGGGAGTGCCAAAGTATGTGAAGTATATCAAAGACATTGTGGCAAACAAGAACAGGCTGATCGAATATGCCACAGTAGCTCTCACAAAGGCATGCACGTCTCAGATTCGGAATAGGTTGCCAACCAAACTGAAGGATCCGGGAAGTTTCACCATTGAGATCACCATTGGCCAGAAAGTTATAGCTTGAGCACTATGCGATCTTGGGGAAAGTATCAACCTAATACCATCTTCAGTCTTCAAGAAGATGGGGTTAGGTAGTCCTCGCCACACTACAATTGTTCTGCAGCTGGCAGACAGATCCTTGGCTAGACCTGAGGGCATTATAGAGGATGTATTGGTGCAGATTGGTTCGTTGATTTTTCTGGTGGATTTTGTGATCTTGGATTTTGAACCAGACGTCGAAGTTCCATTTATTTTGGGACGTCCTCTATTGGCTACAAGGAGAGCATTGATAGATGTGGCAGCAGGGCAGCTCACCATGAGAGCACATGACAAGGTGGAAGTCTTCAATGTGTACAAGGCAATGAAGTTGCCTGCGTTATATGAGGACTTGTCAGCTATTACTGTGGTGGACATAGAGTCAAAGATATCCCTCATCACCTCCGCAGATCCATTGGAGAGGGCACTCACAGGGACAGATTTGTATGGAGAAGGAGCGGCGCATGAAATGATCCAATGTTTGGAGGCAGCTTGTGCATTGTTGAGTACTATTGAGTTTGAGCCTCTTAATAGACCATTGGGACCCTCTCCCAAGCCGTCTATTGAAGAAGCTCTGAACCTAGAGATGAAACCACTCCCTTCTCATCTGAAGTATGCTTATTTGGGTGATGATGATACACTTTTGGTAATCCTAGCAGCCAGGTTGAATGAAGCATAGGTAAAAGAGGCCCTAACAGTGCTGCGAAAGAGGAAGAGAGCAATTGGGTGGCAGATGTTTGATATTCATGGGATCAATCCATAATTTTTCATGCATACGATATATATGGAGGAGGGGTACAAGCCCATAGCACAACATCAGAGAAGACTGAACCCTCCTATGAAGGATGTAGTGAGAAAGGAGGTAATCAAGCGGCTAGACGCAGGTATTATTTTTCCCATATCATATAGCAAGTGGGTCAGCCCTGTGCAATGTGTCCCCAAGAAAGGGGGGATGACTGTGATAAAAAATGAGAAGGATGAGCTAATTTTGACACGTACAGTCACTGGGTGGAGGATTTTCATGGACTACCGGAAATTAAATGAAGCCACCCGGAAAGATCACTATCCCATCCCATTCATTGACCATATGTTGGACCAATTCGCTGGCCAGGAGTACTTTTGCTTTCTAGATGGATATTCTGGCTATATTCAAATAGCCATAGCACCAGAAGATCAAGAAAAGACGACATTTACCTATGCTTATAGTACATATGATTTCAAGTGTATGCCCTTTGGACTTTGTAATGCGCCGACTACATTCCGGAGGTGTATGATGGCTATTTTTTCTGACATGGTGGAAGAGATCGTTGAGTTATTCATGGATGACTTCTCAGTTTTTGGTAAGTCATTTTATACTTGTCTGCAAAATCTGGATAGGGTATTGGTGAGGTGTGAAGAGACGAATTTGGTACTTAACTGGGAGAAGTGTCACTTTTTGGTCACGGAAGGCATTGTACTTGGCCATAAAGTGTCAAAGATGGGGCTTGAAGTAGACCGCACAAAGATAGAGGTTATTGAGAAACTACCACCTCTAGTCTCTGTGAGAGGTGTACATAGTTTTCTTGGACATGCAGGCTTCTATAGACGCTTTATTAAAGACTTCTCCAAGATATCCAGGCCAATGTGCAAGCTACTTGAGAAAGAGGTGAAGTATGAATTCAGTGACGACTGTGTGAAGGCGTTTGAAAATTTGAAGAAGCGCTTGATTGAAGCTCCTATATTGATTGCTCCAAATTGGGAGCTGCCATTCGAGCTTATGTTTGACGCTAGTGATGTAGCGATTGGAGCTGTGTTGGGTCAGAGATTCAACAAGGTATTTCATTCTATATACTATGCGAGTAAGACACTTGATTCAGCTCAAACAAACTACACAGTCACAGAGAAAGAGATGTTGGCGCTAGTCTTTGCTTTTGACAAGTTTTGCTCCTATCTTGTGGGAACGAAAGTGATTTTTTACACTGATCATGCTGCTATCCGATACTTATTCAACAAGAAGGATGCGAAGCCAAGACTTATTCAGTGGATTTTGCTGTTGTAGGAGTTCGATTTGGAGATAAGGGATCGAAAGGGCACAGAGAACCAAGTCGCGGATCATTTGTCTAGGCTTGAGGATTGGTCTCATGTGCCCAATGATGGCCATATCACGGAAAAGTTTCCAGATGAACAACTCCTAGCCCTGAGTATTACTGAGCTTCCATGGTATGCTGATCTTGTCAATCTAGTGGTGAGTGCGGTCTACCCCTCGGAAGCCACTACATAATAGAAGAAGAAGCTGTATCACGACTCTCGATTCTATCTGTGGGATGAGCCTTATTTGTTCAAGCAAGGTTCGGATCAAATAATTAGAATATGCATTCCGAAAAGTCATGTGAGGGAGATCTTAGAGAGTTGTCATTCTTCTCCTTATGGGGGACATCATGGAGGGGAGTGCACCGCACATAAAGTGTTACAGTCGGGCTTCTATTGGCCTACTATATTCAAAGATGCAGCAGCTTTTGTCAAGGGTTGTGACCAATGCCAGAGGACTGGAGCTATATCGAGAAGGCATGAGATGCCTTTGCAGAATATCCTTGAGGTGGAGATTTTTATGTATGGGGGATCGACTTCATGGGACCATTCCCACCTTCCTTCGGCAATAAGTATATACTTGTTACATTGGATTACGTGTCTAAGTGGATAGAAGAGGTCGCCCTTCCAACCAATGATGCAAAGGTAGTATTAAAGTTTGTCAAGAAGAACATATTCACAAGATTCGGTACTCCACGAGCTATAATCAGTGATAGTGGGATGCATTTCATCAATAATTGGTTCAACAAATTATTGGCTAAGTATGGGGTGCGTCACAAGGTAGCTACTTCATATCATCCCCAAACGAGCGGGTAGGTTGAGGTATCAAATAGGGAAGTGAAGCAGATTCTGGAGAAGACGGTGAATGCACAGAGAAAGGATTGGGCTGAGAAGCTTGATGATGCACTATGGGCATACCGAACTGCCTACAAAATGCCCATTTGAGCTTCTTCGTATTGGCTTGTATATGGTAAGGCTTGTCATCTGCCAGTCGAGTTGGAACACCAAGCCTATTGGGCTATAAAGAAGCTAAATCTGGATGATGAACTGGCTGGGCGAAAGAGGCAAATGCAGCTTAATGAACTTGATGAGTTTTGGTTGCAAGCGTATGAGAATGCAAAGCTCTACAAGAAGAAGATGAAGAGGTGGCATGACAAGCATATCCTTCTGCACTCGTTTGAACCTGGCCAAAGGGTCCTCCTATTCAACTCAAGGATGAAGCTTTTCCCCGAAAAGCATAAGTTTAAGTGGTCGGGACCATTTGAGGTAGTGCGGATGACTCCGCATGGCATAGTAGAACTCTGAAAGGACGACGAAACAAGTACATTCTTGGTAACTGGTCAACGGGTGAAGAACTATTGGTCTGAGGATGTGGATAGGGAGAAAACCTCAATCACCCTGTCGGACGAGTGATTTTTGAGGTTGCATAGTGCCGCGACATTAAATCAGGCGCTGCATGGAAGGCAACCCACGAATGTATAGTAATAGTTTAGGAAAAAAATATCAAAAAATACAAAAATATGAGTCATGCCACGACCAAAACTAAGGCGCTAGGTGGGAGGCAACCCACCATTTTTCTAATGGTTGGTTGTTTATGCAGGGAGGAAAAGGAAAATGCTAGCCAAGAACGACATGGGGAGAGGTAAGTAACTAAAAATTTGAGTCCCAGGGGTCTGGCGGAGCCTTGGTGCGCCGCCCCAGGGACCAAACTACCGCAGGGGTAGTTGGGCGTAATAGAGGCGCATCATGCCATGGCACAAACTATTGAAGGCCTCGTCTGGCGCGTCCTAGGTGCATGCGCCATGATGATACCCATACATGTGTGCTACAGGAACGTCGCCCCATGCTAAACCCCAGTTGGGCACAACAGAGGCACACCGCGCCAAGGGGGAAACTACCGAAGGCCTCATCTGGCGCGTTCCTGGTGCACCGCGCCACTGGCCAAACAATTAAGCACTGTCTCTGGCGCATCCCAGGAGCACCGCGCCATGTGGGAAACCAGCATCCAAGCTTTGGGAAAAATGGGGCGGGTCAAGTGTCGATCAACCCGAGGCCTCATCTGGAACCCCCCCCCCCTTCCTTCCATTCCCTCTCTCCCAAGTTCTCTCTTTTTCCTCTATTGTTGTCCATCCCAAGCTCAAACAAAGTTCATAACTTCTCAAGGTAAGATCTCCCTTTACTTTCTAACATTTTCCACTTCTTCTTTATGCTTTTCATGGTCAAGATTGCTAGGTGTAAACTTTGTGTATCTTTTTGGAATAATTAACCATTTTCCACCATTGATGAAAGCTTGAAAGCTTGAACTACACCCACAAAAGAAGATTATTTTTCGTAGTTACACTAATGTTGGTGAATTTTGAATTTTGTCTCTTATTTTGTGTTGGGCCTTGGTTTATGGAAAGCATAATAAGTAGTAGAAAGAGAGGGGTCACCCTAAAAACTTCAAGAAAAATTATGATAAATGACAGTACATGGAATGAAGTGGTGACCTTGAATATTATTTAATCTTGAAAAAGGGTAGAGAATCCTTGAGAATTGTTTGGAATGTACTTGTGTAAATTATTTGGTGGATATGGTGTCTTAGGTTGACGAAACTAAACTTGTGTTGAAAGAGGGAAGTCTGAGTACCTCATGTTAGCAACCTATAGACACCATTGCTAGCGAAATAAGTGTGGGGTTGTCATAATCTGATGAAAAATACTAAATTAGCTAGCTCTAATTGTACTGGGCTGATTTGTGTAACTTGTGTGTTGTAGGTACAATGCCTCCAAGAGGAAAAAAGCAGGCTACCAAAGGTACGGGGAGCAAAAGGTCCCGCAAAGGGGAATCATCAGGGACAACAACTCTCTCAAATCCGTGGGCACCCCCGCGATAGTTCGGGAAGAGAACAGTAGATGCTCAGGGGCTTGACTGGTTTGAATCCCAGAAAGAAGCAAAGTATCATGGAGAGGAGCATATTTATGAGGCACGGTTGCAAAGGGAATTTCCCCAAATTCATGAAATGGTCTACAGATTGGGCATACACTATATCTTCCAGGATCAAGAAGAGTGCAACCTTAATATGGTAAGGGAATTTTATGCAAACTGGCATACATGTGAAGGACAAAGCCAAAAAGTAGCCATTCGAGGGAAGGTCGTTCGGTTTACCACATGGTTCCTAAAGGAGTTCTTGGGGACACCACATATTGATGGAGCACCATACCTGGAAATGAGAGAAGAGCCTCTATATAGAGACATATGACACACACTTTGTGGGGTAAATTCAATGGCTCGTTGGGCACGAAGTACAGACAAGGGGAGACATGCCACCCTACATTATGCCTATTTTAGCCAGGAGGCCAGAGTTTGGTTGAAAATTGTGTGTAGCACTCTTCTACCGTGCAAGCACACTACTGAAGTGACCAAAGATAGGGTAGTGCTGGTGTACATGCTCATGAAGGGTATGCCAATCAATGTGGCTTTGGTACTAAGGCACAACATGATGAAGTTCCACAATAATAAGAGATGGCGCTTTTGTTATGAAGGATTGGTGATCCGTTTCCTAAGGCAACAAGATATTAAGGAAGCAATTCATGATATGGTGCCACTCCAAGTCCCGTACCTTGTAAGCCAACTGGTTGATGTGACGAAGACAAAGCCCCAAGATGCTACACACGGGATGGTACTTTCCAATGCTGACCGACATGCTCGAGATGAAACTTGGATGGGGAGAATGTATGGTATGACAGATCTACAGCTGAGAATTGGCGGTCAGCCTGCGATCGAGGAGGAGATGTTGGCATTGAATGATCGATACCCATTGACTGAGAGTGCGATATACATGTGCAAGATGGGTCCAACTTTTTAGGAGACCTTGGATGATGATGAGCCGACTGTACACGACATTCATGATGATGAGGATGAGGATAATAATGCTGGTACTGCACTGATGGCGGTAGATGATGAGACAGCTGAGCAGGATCAGGAATTCATTGCTGATGATGATGATGGCGACGCTTAGAGGCCCAGGGAGTTCCTTCTCTCACTCTTTACCTTTGTATTTATCTGAAGCACTGGGGACAGTGCCATGTTTAAGTATGGGGTGGAGAAGTACTTCGTATATTTTTCATTGCTATATCTTGAGTGAGATGAGCATCGTGTGACTGGTTTTAAGCTGATTGTTAGGTTTATTTCTGTTGATTTTTTTTAGGTTGGTTTATTTCTGTTGATTTTTTTTAGATTGGGTTCCTCGGCTTTTGTTTTCGGTTTTTTCCTTAGGATAGTCCCTTTGAACCGGGTAGAATGTTTTTTTTTAGGATAGATTTTTCTTTTAGGATTCGTCGTAGTAGTAATGACTTGTCCCGATGATGGATGGATGACGATCGTCTTAAGGGAAAATTAGTCATAGGAAGTAGGATTAGAATCCTTTCCTTTGGAATGTAGAAATCTCACTTGGAGATTCAGCTAGACGTCATGGGTAGTTCATGTGAATCCAAGCAAGTGAGTGAGAACCTCACAAGAGACACATAGGCTCTTTTACTAGACTCAAAAGATGGCGAAAACGGGCTTAATTATGCAAGTGCACTCAATATGTTTGTGTATGAGCATGCAAGTGTGATAGTCCTATACATGTATCATGGTGCCATATGTGTGTGAGTTTTTGATTGGTTTCTTGCATAGAATAGCATCTAGAACTTGCCCCGTGTGTGTGTAAATTGTACAAGCATGAATTCTATGGAATATGATTAAGGCATTTTCTTGAAAAACCCATGTTGTTAGTTTCTTTGATGATTGTTTGTGCCACCTTGACATTACCCCTAATGAAGCCCCTTTGAGCCTGAAGCCTATTTATTTGTTAAGCCGCATAATGAGCCTGTCCACTTTGTTGATACCCCATAAAGTTGATCCTAATGAAACTCCCTAATGCACTATGACTTCTAAATGGTGTGAAATAGAAGGAAAAGGGTAGATGAAAGTGAAAGGCGAGTGTAGTAAAAAAAAGATAGAGAGACCGATTAAAGCTTGTAAGTGATTGTTGTTAGATACCTTAAGAGTTTGATAAAAAAAGAAAAAAAAAAGAAAAAGAAAAAAAAACAAATGAGGTTTTTGCTATTAACAAGTACGCATCATATCAAGGGCGAATAATAGATAGAAAAAGTGGTAGTACAAGAGAGCGTGAACATAGGAGAAACTTAAAAAGAAGGGCGAAGAAAAGAGTGAAAATGTAATGTCATGTGCAATAGGGAAAAGAGTCACTTTGTACCTAAAAGTATCCTACCCATCCCGAAGCCGACATTACAACCAAATAAAAGTCCTTTTGATTCCATGAATGTGATTGCTTTGTTGAATTTACTATACACTAAGGGCAAGCCTATGGCATGTTGTGATATGTTTAAAACATCTTTTGAGAGAGTGGGAGCTTAAATGATTCAAAATGCACCCCCATTAAAGGAAAGTGTGTGATTGATAACAGGGGCAATACTAAATTGTGAGGGCACACATGACATGCATTTGGTAGTGTTATTACTTGCGTTTTTCACACATAGATATGTTGGCCCGATGTTTTGATAAAGAGTCGGTTATAGAGGGTGTGTTGTTTCAAGTGAAAGGTCTTAGAGCTAAGAATGGTGTTTGAATATTGCTTTCTTAATGAACGACAATAGCATGATTAAAAGTGTTTAGTTGCTCACAAGGGTGGATGAAAAGTTCCTCAGGTGTTTATGGTGAACCTTAGGATGGATGATAGTGATTTGTTCGAGGACGAACAAAGGTTTAAGTGTGGGGTGGTGATCTTGGACATATTTATATGCCCGTTTATCGTATTTTACCCATGTTTACCTTATGTTTTAAGAATATTACTTACTATAAATTGTGTGTTTTGATTTGAACTGCTATATGTTGCACCATGACACATGATTAGATAGTTGTAGGTGAAATAACATGGAAAGTAACTATGGAAAGATGAAACGAAAGAGTGAAGCATGAAAGTAACGTAGAGGAATGCTCGGGAGCAACCAAGGAAGTGAAAATAGGCAGGGGCAACTAGGCGCACGCCTGGTGCGACACCCCAGGCCCCAAACAACCGCAGGGCCATCCTGACACCTTCTTGGCGTGCCACCCCTGCAGGAGAACTACCGAAGCCCAGATCAGGTGCATCAGTGGCGCAGCGCGCCAACGCCCAAACTACCGCAGGGTCATCCTGGCGCAGCACGCCAATACCCAAATAACTGGGAACCCATGCTGGCACATCATAGGCGTGGTGCGCCAGGCACTATCCCGACAAAAAAATTAGCTTTTCTCTAGTCCGATTTCAAGAAGGAAAAGGGGTTATTTCCCAAACCATATAAATAGAACCTTTTGCATTTTTAAAGGGTTCCGTCATATTTTTGGAGAGCAAGAGGCAAGAATAGATTTCACCATTAGGTTTCTTTTCTTCTTCCTTTTCTTAGTCATAACTTTGGATGAAAACAATATTATCTTTGTTTTTGAGTAGTATGAGTGGCTAAGAACCCTTGTTATGGGGTTACGGCTACAAACGCATGAATATTTAGTATAAAGTTGGATTGGTTGTTCGTTTGCCATTATTAGTTGTTCTTATATTTGTGTGTTTAGTATTTTGATGCTTGGCCGCCATTAAGATAAATTTATAACCTTGTTGTGAACTCAAGAGAAGAATCAACAAGGTAGATCGAGGAATATAAGGAGCAAGACCTCTCTTTTATAACGTAAGGGGTAGGTTAGCGACTAGGATAGAGATATACCTAGAATGTCTTGCTTGGTTCATATGGGAAGAAATATAAATGCTTTTAAAATAAGATGTCACATTCCCGCTCAATGATGTAGTTGTGATGCTATTTTGAATAGGAAACTAGAGGCTCAAGAGACCATAATTGTAATATCAACCCCAGAATCAACAACTAGGTGAACGAACTAGTCGATTCAAGTGATTACTACTTAGGATTGTATAATAAAACTCTAACCCTGGAATTCTCTCTAAACTTGGAACCATAAAATCATTACTTACCTATAATTTATTCTGTCAATTTACTTTAATTCGTCAATTACAACAAAATCATATTTTAGTTACTTTCATACTTGTTTATTTTAGTTGTATATGAATGAAGTGAAACATTTGCTAAGTCATAAGTCTCTTGGGTACGATATCCGAACTAACCAGTCTCTATTACTTGGACGACCACGTACACTTGCGTATGAGTGGAAAATTGCCTAACAGGTGGTGTTGGGGTTGTTGAAAGAGAAGCAGTTGTTTGCTAAATTTCCTAAGTGTGAGTTTTGGATAGATTTGGTGTCCTTCTTGGGGCATGTGGTTTCAAAGGATGGAATCATGGTTGACCCGCAAAAAATAGAGGCAGTCAAGAGTTGGACTTGGCCTACCTCAAATTCGCAGCCTCATGGGGTTGGCTAGCTATTACCATCGATTCATAAAGGGTTTCACTTTTATTGCTTCCAAGTTGACTTGCCTAACCCAGAAAGATGTATCTTTTTAGTGGTTTCATGAGTTTGAGGAGAGCTTTCAAAAAATAAACACTTTTTTAGACTTTAGCTCCCATCCTTGCTTTTCCTATGGAAGGTAAGGACTTTGTTATTTATTGTGATATTTCATGTTCTGGCTTGTGTGTTGTTTTGATGGAGGATAAGAAAGTCATTGCATATGCTTTTAGGTAGTTACAATTGCATGAGAAGAACTATCTTACACATGACTTAGAGCTGTGGTGTTTGCTTATAAGATTTGGAGGCACTATCTTTATGATGTCCATTGTGAGGTGTCAACTGACCACCGCAGCTTGTAACATATGTTTACACAGAGGGATCTAAACTTGAGACAATATCGATGGATAGAGCTGCTCAAAGACTACAATATTGCTATCTTGTACCATTTGGGTAAGACGAATATGGTGGCAGATGCATTGAGCAGAAAGCCTGAGTGTATAAGTAGCCTGTCTTGTTTGGAGGCTACAAGACGTCCATTGTCTATAGAGGTTCAAACTCTAGCTAATATCTTTATGAGTCTTTATTTAACTAAGTCTGGTAGGGTATTGGCTAGTGTTGAGGAAAGGTCCTCTTTTGTAGAGCAGATTAAGGTTAGGCAGTTTGAAGATGCTAAGTTGAGCAAGATCCATAATAAGGTTTTGCAGCGAGAGGACAAAGAGGTTGTGATTGATGATAAGGGTGTATTGAGGATTAAGGGGTGTGTATGTGTTCCCTGTGTTGATGATTTGATCAAGACTATTCTTGAAAAGGCTCATAGTTCAAGGTACTTTACATATTCCATTGCAAGCAAGATGTATCATAATCTGAGATAACATTATTAGTAGGGTAGAATGAAGTGAGATATTGTTAATTTTTTTGCCAAGTGTCCAAATTTCCAACAGGTAATGTATGAGCACCAGAGGCCTGGAGGGGAACTTCAGAGAATGCCCATTCCTGAATAAAAGTGGGAAAGGATTGCAATGGACTTTGTGGTTGATCTTCCAAAGACCTTGGGTAAGTTTGATTCTATTTGGGTCATTGTTGAATAATTGATTAAATATGTACACTTCATTCAAGTTCAGGTGACTTGCAATGTAGAGAAGTTGGCCAAGATTTATATCCATGATATTGTTCGATTACATGGAGTTCCAATCTCTATTATCTCAGATAGAGTCACTCAGTTTACCTCTAACTTCTGGAGAACATTATAGGCTAAGTTGGATACTAGGTTGGACCTTAGTATGATTTTTCACCCTCAGACCAATTAGCAGTCTGAGCAGATGATTCAGGTTCTGGAAAATATGCTCCACGCATGTATGGTAAACTTTGGTGGTAATTGGGACCAGTTCTTTCCATTGGCTAAGTTTGCATATAACAATAGTTGTTACTTAAGTATTGACATGGATCTATTTGAGGCATTATATGAGAAGAGATATAGATCTCCCATTGGATGGTTTGATGCTTTTGAGGTAAGACCTTAGGGTACTGATTTATTGAGGAAGTTATTAGAGAAGGTGAAGTTCTTTTGAGAGAGACTTTTAGCAACCAATAGTAGGAAGAAGGAGTATGCACATGAAAGTCAAATATATGGAGTTCATGGTACGGGAGAAAGTGTTTCTTAAACTTTCACCCATGAAGGGTGTGATGAGGTTTGACAATCTAGGTAAGCTTAGTCTGACGTTCATTAGGCCATTCAAAATTCTTAAGTGTGTAAGGGAGATATCTTATGAATTGGTTTTGCCTCCAGGTTTGTCAGGAATTCACTCGGTGTTTCATGTGTCCATGCTGAAGAAATATCATGGAGATGAGAATTACATTATTCTCTGGGATTCGGTCCTATTTGATGAGAATATGTCCTATGAAGAGGAACCTGTAGCTATACTAGCTAGAGATGTCTGCAAGTTGAGATCTAATGAGATTATGTCTGTGAAGGTCCAGTGGAAGAACTGTCTCGTTGAGGAGGAAAGTTGGGAGATCGAATCATACATGCGCATCAACTTTCCCTAGTTTTTTGTTGAGTTAGGTATCTTTCCTTTGCATTCCCTTTCCTGTCTATTTGGGGATGAATGGTTGTTTAATTGGTATGTGATGTAATGACTCACCCAGTTGTTATGGAATAGTTAGGGCCTAAGTACCCTGTTAGAATTTCTCCTAGTGAGTTAAGTTAATAAAATCTCAAGATGGGGTGGTTTAAGTCTAAAAATATGTGTTGTGTATAATTATGGTGAGTTATGATTAGTGGGGTTGTATTTGGTATTGTCATGATCCGTTAGAGGGTGACCTAGTAATCTAGACCTGCGTAGAAAATTTTGGGTCTACGAATAAATTTGTAGCATGTATTTATAGAGGATGTTGCGATGGGATAGTTTTGTGATGCCTTAAGTTCAAAAAGTGTATTGTAAAATGGGACTGTTGAATAGAGTTTTTGAGTTAGTAGTTCAGGGATTTCTACAACGAAACCACCATAGCAGTCAAAGTCCCTCCATAGAAAAACTCAGTGAGTCACCAGAGCTCACCATAGTAAGCCCAATGTCACTACAGTAATGTCCCTACAACGAGAAAAGGGTCACTACCGTGGATGATGGGGAGATAGACTGTCTTCTTAAGTCAGTTTTCTGAGTTTATTTCATAAGCTCCAAAACCTCATTCCAGAGCTCCAGAAAGGCAATTTTTCCAAGGCTAGGGTGATTTTCTTCAATTGAGGTAAGTTATTCCATCAATCTCCTCTTAGTAACCCATTATCATTGTAGAATCTCTAGGGAGATTGTTATGAGGAGATTATAGGTTAGAACCCTAGGTTCGTAAAAAGGGTGAGAAAACCAATTGATAGATGAAATAATCATCTAAAATGCTTTTAGGGTGTAGACTAATACTTCCTAGCATGTAATTGTTGTTCTACAACATAAATAGTGATGAATGGGAACCTTGAGTTCTATAAAAATGTGACCTTTAGCATAAAAATAGTTTAAAAGGAGGAAATTGAAGTAGAAACTCCATGAATGATGATAATGTGAATAATGTGAGACTAGTTTATGGGTAGTTGACTCTTGGGAAAAGGAGCATACCTCGAATAACGGTAGAGTTAGTGAGTTGAGTTTCCAAGACTTGAATTTGAAAGAGTAGATAATTAGTTACTCTCAATATTATTTGATGTTAGACTTTCAACATTCTGATGCATTGAGAAAAGGCAAGGCTCTTAAAAAGTAGCTTGTTGATTCATATTGTTCAGTTGAGGTAGGTTACAGTTTTATGTGGACTTAGACTTAATATAATCTCTTATATATGTTTTGTATTGGTAACATATTGATTGGTGTTCGGACATAATTTGTAGATGATTAATTATTTGGCTTGACATTGCTTACATGAATATGAGTATTAAGTGCACCTATTATTGATTGTGTACTTGTGATATTATCATGAGAGATGATTAAGATGAGAACATACTAAGATATGATTAGAGTAATAAATAATATTTTGCTATTGAGTAGCTCGAGTCCGATATGAGCTTACAAATGAGCATTTATATGGTGGAGCAGGTACCATGCTGATATGGTACTTGGACCCTAAGTTGTCCGTCGTAGGTCATGACTAGTTGGGTAGAAATAAGACACTTTAGCATGTGTGTACATATTGAGTGATTATTATGAGACTGATAAGGTACAGAGACTATATGTCTAAGAGATCAGTATGGGCATGAACCTATGTTTGTGATGTGATTGCATTATATTTGTAGGGTTACTTGATAACTTTTATGTCTGTGTTGGTGATTTATATATCTTATACTCATTGACATTAATTTGTCTAGACTTGGTGATTTATTTGGTTGATGTAACTACCTGATTTTGGTGACTATTTTATTAATTGATTATTTGATTTTGTGCTATTGTACTTGCTACATGTTTTATTATTCCTGCCATATATTTGCTACTATTTTGAGTCGGCCTATGATACCTACCAGTACATAGCGTGTGTACTAATGCTACTCATGCACTTCCTTTTCTTAGTATAGACTGTGTTCCAGAGGTTTCAACAAGACCTCGCATCTAGCATTACCAGTTGATCGATTCAAGGGTGAGCTACTTTCATTTATGGCTGCCACGGATCATTCCTAGCCCACACATGCCTTCTGTTTTCAGACATTGCTATTTATTAGTATTTTTGAATTATTCTTAGACATTATTTAGTTAGTGTCCTTGTAGGATGATTTTCGGATTTTGGGGTTGGATTAGTCAGACTTATGTATTTTTAAATTTTTAAGATTTAATTTATGCCTTGTTAGTTGTTTTATTTTGCTAAATGAACTGGTTAAGGCTTGGGTAGATGGCAATACTTGATTTTCCCATCCGGAGATTAGTGTGGATACCCCCATGGTCAATTGGTTTGTGACATTAGGGTGGCATGTTCAGGGGTCCTCTATGTCTATGTCTTTCATGTAAAATTTTTGGGTCATTCAATAATGTTTTTCTTGAACAAGCACCCCCAACTTTTTGAATGATTGGAATTCGGATTACTTTTAATAATAAATAAACTCAAAATATTTGACGCCTTTGGGGTAATGATATTCCAATACATTACCATAGAGAAACAGTTATGCTCAAAACTTTTGGGTGATAGTTCAGGTAGGAAGTTCATACTCTGAATAGTTCAGGTATGAAACTCAAAAAGTTAAAATAGTTTTGGTGTATTTTTGACTCTTCACTCCAATAACAATGAAGTAGTGAACACATCTTTTACATTTGCTATCTAATAATCTTGAAACCGTGAAAAGTGAGAGAGGGAGTCGGGAGGTATGCTTATTAAAGGTAATGAAGCCAGTCAGAAGAGTAACTTTTTAAAGGGAAAATTTTTAATATATGCAAAATAGAACTCAATATTATAAAACATAGTGATACTTATTAGTTTACCATGTATAGCAGTAGTTTTCTTATAAAATATTATATAAAATTGAGCA
The DNA here is from genome assembly GCA_003996215.1 of Jaltomata sinuosa. Lineage (NCBI taxonomy): Eukaryota > Viridiplantae > Streptophyta > Magnoliopsida > Solanales > Solanaceae > Jaltomata > Jaltomata sinuosa. The sequence continues at coordinate 137,173 of QJPP01003663.1, forward strand.
AATTAAAAAATAGTAGATTAACTACAGTTAATAAATTAGGCGTAGATCACGAAAATAAAGTAAAGAAACTGATCTTCCCTTGTTTTCTCTCTTTTTCTATCTCCATTAAAAAAATAAGAGATATTATTCCCTGATTTTCTTCACTTTTTGCTTAAAAAGTCCATTCTAATTGATAAATCTCTCATTCAAAATTCATACCAATCAATTTTTTAAATATTGTTCCATGTTCTTTTAATTTTTTCCTCGATTCATTAATATCGATAGGCAAAAATACTCCCAATATCGATACATTGTCAAATTCTCAATTATTTGTGACTAAATTTTCAGAAATCATACATTATCAAGTTCAAAATCAAATGGATTAAATTTTTCTTCAATTAACGATGACAGATTCAATCCTTCACTCAATTTTGATACAAGATTTTAAAATTGTATATAAATTGTATAATATGTTTACATAAACTATATAATATATGATCACTTCTTCCCTTTTACTATATATATATATATATATATATATATATATATATATATATATATATATATATATCATTCAGAAAATAAGAAAGGATTAAGTTGAAACTCTTACTTGCAATCAACAACATATATATATATATATAATTGGTATATATTCAACTTAATCCTTTCTTGTTTTTTGAATGATATATATAAAGTTCTTGTTAGGTCTTTGAAAGAAAAAAAATTACTCTTCAAATCTCGTTCAAGGCTTCGAATTTCACTTATAATTTAGTGTATAAAATTGGTATAAAATATGTATATAATTGTATAAATTTTGTATAATGTTGATGTGTGATTCTCTGAAAATTTAATATAACTACATCACATTATATACAACTTTCATCTAATATTTATACAAATTTAGTACAACTACAAAAATATACAAACTTAAAATATAATTTTTATACAACTCAATATACAATTCTTTGTCCCAAAATTGAACCACGACTTGAACAACAGAGCCGCATCAATGTGGTCTTTGTCTGTCACCTTTTCGAACCTCCCATTGATTTATTGAGGGGATAAAAAGAAAAAACTTTTGAATCTAGGAGAAAAAAATAAAGAGCAATTTACATAAATCACTTTTATATTTCATTTTAGGGAATTAGTTAGGCACAGATCTATCATGACCCAAATGGTCATGAGTGTCACCCACACTAACCGCCCGGTGACCTAACCATGATTTACCCTCTAACTCAAGCCTTAACCAATTTATTTAGCAATAATAAAGAAATTTTCAAGACGTAATAATAATAATCTCAACTTAATGAAATAAATATGCAAAAATCTAGCTATTACATCCCAGAATCCAAAAGTCATCGTACAAAGGATGCTAACTAGTAATTTCTAAGAATATCCAAAATCAACTAATAAAAAAAATAATGTATAAAAGATAGACATTTATCACTATGAAGATTTATGGCAGCTTGAATAGGAGTAACTAACTCTCAAATCGGTCACTGAATTACACTAGATGCGAGGTCGTGTCAAAAATTTTGGGTCACAGTCTGCACTCAAACAAAACTGCAGGAGTAGCATCAATACAAACATTATATGATGGTAGGTGTCATAGGCTGACCTAAAATAGTAGAAAGTATATATCATAAATAAATAAAGCAGGGAGGAAGGTACAACAACACATAATTCAGAATCCAGTAATCAAATAGTCACTACAGTCAGATAGACAGTCCATATCCATACATATCTATGTCAAATAATTAAGGACATATAAGTCACCAAAAATAGACATATTAGTCATCACAGAACTCTGCAATATAAAGCAGTCATAACAAGAAATAGAATTGTCTTCACACTGATCTTGCAGCTGTATAGCCTCTTTATCTCCTCAGTCTCTCTTTGTATCATATCTAAACTCACATTAATCACTCATCTATACACACATGTTAAAGGGTCTTATTTCTTCCCAACTAGTCATGACCTATAGGAGACAACCTAGGATCCATGTATAATAGTGGTGTGGTACCCGCTCCATAACATATTTACCGTTAATTGGGTAACTATGGGCCCGAGGTCATAACTTTGGACTGGACGGAGTTCTAGGTGAGTACCTTGTTTGAAGGGCTCCTTGGCTCTATTTTTGTTGTGTATTTATGTATTTAATTAGGTACTATACTTCTTGTATTCATATTTCTGCAGTTATGGACTTGGCACATAAATTGGTTTTCTAAGAAAGAATGGTTGGTTTTCGAGTTTAAAATAAGGTTTTCACTATTACTACGCATTTCAAATTTTAAAAAGGATTTGTACTACCTTACTACTAACTTTGGATTTAAAAACTAAACACCTCCCTTTTACTAATTTGAGCTTCGTGGAGGGCATTTTCACTTACTGTATATCTGATGTAAGATTCCAAACTCATGTTTATTTATTGCACGTCTGATGTTAGATTCCAAACTCATGTTTACTTATTGCATATTCGATGTAAGATTTTGAATTCATGTTTACTTATTGCATATCCGATGTAAGATTCCAGTAAGATTCTAGACTCATATTGCAACACATCCATCTCATGCTGCACCATATTCTATTTTTATTGATTCTACTTGAACTGCCTGATTTCCTTATCAATGTTATCTTCACTATCTGTTAGATTACGCCTCTTTTATTTGATAACTAGATCTAAGTGGATCCTTGTAGTAATATTATTTTCCTGCATCTTATAATATATATTATCTTTCTAATCTCAGTCGGCCTATGAAGCCTACTGAGTACCCTATCATTTTGGTACTCATACTATACTCTGCATCTTTTTTGATGCAGCACCTAGTACAATCCACCCTCAGTGATCATCCTCTCATTCATGGCCAGTTGTTGTTCTGATCATGGTGAGATCCCCAGCGTTTGGAGACTTTTACTGCTTTCCATCTACCCTCCTGATTATATTTTGTATTTTGGATAAACAATACTTGTTGTATAGCTTTATCCCATACTTTAGAAGCTCTTGTACCGGTGACACTAGATCCGGGGTTTGTTTTTGTATATTTTAATCTTCTCGGTCACTCTAGAGTCATTTTTGTATATTTAATACTACTGGTATGTATCTATTTTGTTGGCCCCTATTTCATTATGTTCTCTCTTCTACTTTTCTTATTTAACTGCTTACTTATAGTATCGCTTTCTCTTGGGTTGGGTTGCCTACTGGGGTTTAATAGGCATCATCATGGCCCAGTTTTGGATCGTGATAGAGTGGTATTAGAACTCTCAATTCACCACTCTCAGCAGTACAAGAACAAAGTGTCTAGTAGAGTCTTATGGATCGGTACGATAACATCTGTATCCTATCTGCAGGAGGCTATATGGCATTCCTAGGAAATATTCCATCTTGTTTGATCCCTTATCGTGCATTCATGACTTTATCAACTTCTAAATATTTGTTGTTTCACTTTTTCTCAGATGATTTGGACGAGATTAGCAGCAAGTGAGGACGAGGCCCCTGCACCTACAGTTAGAGCCCCAGCTAAGGGATAGGGTAGAGGTTGAACTAGAGGTAGAGGTAGAGGACAGGCTGCGGTGCCAGCTCAGGCCCAAACTAAATTACCATCGTTAGTGCTAAAGGTTGAGATTGAGGACATACAAAATGAGCGGGAGGGTGAGGGGCCAGCCCAACCCTTGACAAGTTTTATTGCTACACCGGTTATCCATGACATTCTAGTTTATCTGCTTAGGATTCTTGAGGGCATGTCATAGCCTGCACCTTCACTCGGTATGATGATTGGCTCACGAGTCAGGAACGAGACTCAGACTTTATCTCAGGAAGCAACACAGGGTGCAGGAGCGTAACCTGCTACTGCAGCTCCCTATTTAGAGGTATTGCCAGTTCTTACAGTTGTTCTGCCTATTCCAGTTGGGCCTGTTATGGCTTCTGAGGAGCAGAAGATGCTTGGTAGGTTGCTGTAGTTGGGTTCCTCCAGGTTTTTAGGTGCTTCGAGAGAGGACGCGCATGAGTTTCTAATCAAATGCCAGGAGAGATTACATAACCTCAGTTTGGTTGAGTCATATAGAGTAGATTACATTGTGTTTCAGTTGGATGGCCCAACAAAATAGTGGTGGAGGTCTTATATAGCTTGCAAACTAGTCGGGTTACCACAAATCACTTGGGCTCAGTTCTCTAAGGATTTCTTTGCAAAGTATGTACCATGCAGCTTGAGAAAGTGATTGATGAATGATTTTACTAGGTTAGAAGAGGGCTCCATATCTAATATAGAGTATGAGATTTACTTCCATGAGCTGGCTAGGCATGCCACCATGATTATACCCACCGAGCAGGAGAAAGTGCACTGTTTCATTAAAGGGTTGACTTTGCAGCTCCATTTAGCCACAAACAGTATGGTAGCTTCGGGCTAGTCTTTCTTGGAGGTTGTGAATCACACCCATACTATTGAGGGTGTACTTCACGAGGCCCATGAGGGTAGTGATAAGATGCCTTGCCATTAGGGCAGTTACAGTGGGTTGCAAACTCGAGGTAAAGGCTTCTTTGGCTGAGGTCAGCATTAGCAGAGCTTCCAGCCGAGCTGGCTTGTTCAGGAGGCACTACATCTAACAGAAGGTCAGAGTAGCTAAAGTAGTTAGGTCTTGGTTTAGTTCTCTCGTGGTGCACATTCTAGGTATTCAAGTTGTGGTGGCAAGTATGGTTCAGAGGGTTCTTCTACTCGTACCTTGGCAGGAAGAGGTTGCTACGAGTGTGGTGAGTTGGGGCACTTTGATAAAAAAAAATTGAGGGTCAGACACAACAGTCAGCAGGTTCATCAAGTTCAGGCCCCCAGGGCTCCAGTGCCACCGGTCAAAGGCCTGGAGGTCCACAACGTACTCAAGGTGGTCCTCAATTTGGTAGATTAGGTGGTCATGGTGGTTAAAACCACATGTATGCATTTTCAAGCTGTCTAGAGGCTGAGGCTTCAGATGCTGCCACCATCGGTATGATCTCCATTTGCCATCAGTCAACTTCTGCATTGTTTGATCTGGGGTCTACTTTTTCGTATGCGTCTACTTATTATGCTACTCATCTAGAGTCTAATTGTGAGTTATTGCATGTGCCATTGTATGTAACTACCCCTGTAGGAGATTTCTTAGTAGTGGATCATGTGTATCGGGCCTGTTTGGTGACTATTCTGGGGTATGACACGTGGGTAGACCTGTCGTGCTAGATATGGTGGACTTTGATATGATTTTAGGCATGGATTGACTGTCTCCCTATTATGCGGTCTTGGATTGCTTTGCCAAGATTGTCACTCTTTGGATGCCTAGTATCCCTCTTATTATATGGAAGGGTGCCAATAGCCACGTGCCGAGGGAAGTAATATCTTTTCTGAGCACCTAGCGGATGGTTGGGAAGAGGTGCTTTGACTATCTTGCTTACGTCTGTGATACTAGTGACACCATACCTTCACTTGAGTCAGTTCCTGTGGTTTATGAGTATTCAGATGTGTTTCCCTCTGATCTATCGAGTCTTCCTCCAGATTGTGATATTGATTTTTCGATTGATTTCAAGTCAAGCTCTCAGACCATTTCTATTCTGCCATATTGAATGGCAACAGTCGAGTTGAGAAAGCTTAAGGATAAGCTCCAGAATTTGTTGAGTAGAGGATTCATTAGGCCTAGTGTGTCTCTGTGGGGTGCTATGGTATTGTTTGTAAACAAAAAGGATGGATCTATGTGTATATGTATTATCTATAGGCATTTGAATAAGGTGACCATTAAGAATAGGTATATAATGTCGCATATTGATGATATGTTTGACCAGCTACAGGGTGCAATAGTGTTCTCTAAGATAGACTTGAGATCCGGTTATCATCAGTTGAGGATTAGGGTTGCGTACATCCCAAAGACTATATTTAGGACTCGATAAGGCCATTGTGAGTTCCTAGTCATGTCTTTTAGGTTGACTAATGCCCCAGCAGCATTTATAGAGTTGATGAACTGAGTGTTTAGAGCCTACCTAGATTCCTTCATTATTGTGTTCATCGATGGCATCTTGGTATATTCAAGGAGTGGGTAGGATCATGAGCAACATCTGAGAGTCGTAATTCAAACCTTGCGAGACTATCTGTTATATGCTAAATTCACTAAGTGTGAGTTTTAGATAGAGTCTATGGCATTGTTGAGGCACGTGGTGTCCAAGGATGGGATTATGGTAGATTGGGCGAAGATTGCTGCAGTTCCTGATCGGGCTAGGCCTACTTTTCCTACAAAGGTTCGTAGTTTCATTGGTTTAGTGGGTTACTACAGATGGTTTATGGAGGGGTTTTCTTCTATTGCGGCTCCATTAACTAGATTGACTCAGAAGAAAGTCCCTTTCCAGTGGTCTGATGAGTGTGAGGCGAGCTTTCTGAATCTCAAGGCTTTATTGGCTTCAGCTCTGATTTTTACTCTTTCGGTCGAGGGTCAGGGGTTTACTGTGTATTGTGATTCTTCTGGAGTTAGTTTGGAGTGTTTGTTGATGCAGCAAGGCCGAGTTATTGCTTATGCTTCCAAATAGATAAAGGTTCATGAGAGGAATTACCCTACTCATGACTTGGAGTTAGCGGTGATAGTCTTTGCGTTGAAGATTTAGAGGCATTATTTGTACAACATTTATTGTGAGATCCTCACTGACCATCATGGTCTTCAGTACATTTTTATCTAGAAGGACCTAAATTTGAGACAACGCAAGTGGTTGGAGTTACTGAAGGACTATGACCTATCAATCCTTTATCATATAGTCAAGGAAAACATAGTAGCGGATGCCTTGAGCCAGAAGGTAGTGAGTATGGGTATCTTGGCTTTCTTGGCAGCAGAGGAGTGACCTTTAGCTTTAGACATCCAATCCTTAGCTAATAGGTTAGTTAGAGTTGATATTTTTGAGCTGCGTCGTATTCTTGCTTGTGTTGAGGATAGATCTTCATTGTTAGACTAGATTCAGGCACAACAGTTTGATGATGCGAGGTTGAGGATAAGTCATGATAAGGTATTGAGCAGCAAGGCTAGGAAGGAGACCTTAGATTTGAAGGGCATTCTGAGGATTGAGGGTCGTATCTGTGTTCTTAGAGTTGGAGACCTAGTCAGGTTGACCTTGGAGAAGGCTTATTATTCTAGGTATTCCATTCATCCCGGGGTAGCTAAGATGTATCGTGACTTGCTATAGCACTACTAGTGGTGTGGAATGAAGAGGGATATCTCACATTTCGTGTCTAGGTGCTTGAACTCTAGCAGGTGAAGTGTGAGCACCAAAGACCAGGTGGTTTGAACTAGAGGCTCCCCATTCTGGAGTGGAAATAAGAGCGAATAACTATGGACTTTATAGTAGGCCTTCCATGTAACTTGCAGAGGTTTGATTCTATATGGGTGATCGTGGGTAGGTTGATGAAGTCTTCTCACTTTATATCGGTTCAGACTTTCTATAGTTCAGAGGTTGGCTAAGATTTATATCTGGGAGGTAGTCTGTTTGCATGGGGTGTCCGACCTATCATTTCTAACCGTGGTACTCAGTTTACTTCTTGTTTCTAGAGGTCTGTTCAAAGAGAGTTAGGTACCAGAGCTGAGCTTAGGACTGCTTTTCACATATAGACTGATGGTCAGTCAGAGCGTACTATTCAGGTTTTGAAGGATATGTTGCGGGCTTATGTTATTGATTTTGGAAGTCAGTGGGACCAATTCTTAGATTTGGTAGAGTTCATATATAATAATATCTATCACTCTAATATTTAGATGGATTCATTTGAGGCATTGTATGGTAAGTGGTGCAGGTCTCCGGTGGGTTTGTTAGATGCCTTTGAGGTTACGTCATGAGGTACTGACTTGCTTCGTGATTCCATGGATAGAGTTCAGGTTATTCAGGAGAGGCTTCATACTTCTCAGAGTAGGCAGAAGATATATGCTAACCGGAGGGTTTGAGAGTTATAGTTCATGGTTGGTGATCGAGTATTCCTGCGGGTATTGCCCATTAAAGGCGTGATGAGGTTCGGGAGGAAGGGTAAGCTCAGTCCTCAATTCATTGGACCATTTGAGATTCTTCATCGCATTTGGGAGGTATCATATAAGCTAGCCTTGCCTCCTGATCTTTTAGGCATTCACCCTATTTTTCATGTTTCCATGTTGCAGCGTTATGTCCCAAATGAGTCTAACGTGCATCAGTAGGATTCGGTTCAATTGGATGAGTCCCTAGACTTTGAGGAGGAGCTAGTTTCTATCTCGGATAGGCAGGTTAGGCAGTTGAGGTCCAAGGATATTCCTTCAGTTAAGGTTCAGTGGTGGCATCGTCCTGTCGAGAAGGCTACTTGGGAGATCAAGACTGATATACGGACCCGCTATTCTCATCTTTTTGATCCTTTAGGTACCTTACTTTCTTTAAATTTCATGGATAAAAGTTCTTTTAGCAGTGGATGTTGTAATGATCCTCTAGGCCATTTTCTTTATTTTTTTGTGCTTTTCTAGCATGTCAAACTTTCCCACAGAGGCTACATGTCATTATGACTTGGCAGGACTGACGGTTCAATTCCCAGGCAGTTCGTTTGTATTTTAAGCCCATTTCCCTATTTTTAAACTCTTATAGCTAGGAGAGTTGACTTTGGTCAATATTCACAGAAGACAGCCTCGAATGGAAATTCCATCAACATTGTTAGCTCTGGAATATTGACGAGGCTTCTGATAAGTTGATAATCTACCAACTTATTGAGCCTTTAATCATGAATTATTGCCATGTTTTGATGAGATTTAGAGGTACTTATTATCTTAATTGATGCAAATGTAGATACTCTTGGTCAAAAGTAGAAAATAAGGAATTGGACCCAAAAGAACTCAAAAAATTTGAAGTGTGAAGGTGATCAAAAGAGAAGAAGAATCTACCAAGAGGTGCAGCCGCCGTGCGATGCACAGAACACCTGGTGCAGTCCGCACCTCCCATTGCACATCGCAGCTAAAGATACTGGAGTCACTGGCCTGAGAACTGGAGTCGTGCGATGCACACAATGTGTGGTGCGATCGCACCTCATGTCACACATGCCCGAAGGGAATTTTTGTCAACTTTCAAGTGATATTTTGGGAAATTTCTAAAACCCTTTTTGAGGTGTGTACCTGATAGTTTTTGACACATTATTGAATAGTTTTAAGCATAGAGAGGTTCCCAAGAAATATAGAGAGGGACTTTTATTCTCTTCATCTTCTAGCTTGAGAATCCACCATTTTTGTACTAACTTGATCTTGGATTTGGATATTGGCATAACTAGGAATGGAAATTTGAATTACCCAATTGGTATAATCTTTTATTTCCTTAGCATGAGTGGATAATTTCCTTGTCTAGGGTATGTGTATGATCAGTATTTGAATTTGGGTATGGGTCTTGCTAAATTGTATTTATAATTGATAAATTGACATGGGTTTATTGAATTCCTCAAGTTTTAATTCAAAAATTGATGGTTGCAAATATTGGTTGAATTTACTTAATTGTGTTCTTGCTTGAAAGATGGGTTCATAATTTGAAAGGAATTCAATAGTGAGAATTTGACGTTTCCACGTTAGATTGAGGCTAGAGATAGCTCAATCGACAGAAACTCTCATCTAAGAGTCTAAGATAGAAATAGTATGACTTCCCCAAGCTTGAATTGGTTGGCTTATGTTAAAATCATGGTGCTTGAGCAAAGACCATTGTATATATGTCTGGAAGATCGAGAGATTGACAAACATGACTGAAACTGATGCTACCGATATCATTTATTAATCATTTGCATCATTAAGCAAGTACCCTAACCCCCATTCGAATTCCATCGGAAAGATACCCCTAGTTGGCCTTCTCTCTTGATGACATATCTCGTATTTACGTTTCTTTCTAGTTTGAATTGTGATATTTCTAATTCCCCTTTCCTTGTTTCCCCCAATTTTTAATTTTAATTTATTGAGCATTTTCTCTCGTGGTGAATATTATTTCGACTGTCTCTTGGTGAATCATCATATCCACTCTCTGTGGGATCGACTCCGACACTCATCGAGAATATAAATTTTGTTTTGCTCTGATGATCGCTACAACCTCCTATTGGAGAGTGTTTTTTGATTATTATCAAAAATGGCATCATTGTCGGGGAGTGGTTTTTGAATCGCTAATTGATTGTCATCTGATTTCACTTTGTAGAGTGTTGTTTATTTTACTTTTTGTTGTTTTTGACTATTTGGACAGGGTGCCCATGGATGAAGTGGGAGAACAAGAAAGCATAGACGGATACATGGATGCGGATCATAAGCCCATAGTCTAAGGAGTGGTAGGTGCAATCTGCTTACCTCCCACGATAAACAATGTCGTGTTTCATGTTACAAGAACTATGATCCATCTCATCCAAATGAAAGGATTATTCAGAGGGGCTATGCATCAGGATGAAAATAGACATATCCAAAACTTCATCGAGATATGCCAGCTTTTTATTTTCAACAACATCCCTCAAGAGTCCATCTAACTTTATTTATTTCCCTTCACCCTCACAGAGGAAGCGACGACTTGGTTAGAAGAGCTCCTGGAGGGCTCAATTAACTTATGGAATGGATTGGTAGAGGTTTCTTCCCTCCCTCTTGAATGATGAAATTGAGGGACGACATCACAAACTTTTGCCAAATCCCTGATGAGCCATTGCATGAAGCATGGCTAAGTTTCAAAAAGAAGCTCCTATTATGTCCCAATCATAGATTGCCTGAAAACGTCTTTCTCCAAAGTTTTTACCGATCCTTGAACTCAATGAACAAATCTGTTGCAAACAACCTTGCGGGCAGAACATTTACGGATCAACCATATGGTGTTGCCTTGGTCATTTAGAATGGATGACCAAGACAAATTGTGCTTGGCACACTAGAGAGGAAGATGTTTCCATGGGGTTGATTTCGTCCATTATGACGAATGAAATGAGGCACAAAGATGAGGAGAGATATGAGTTAATGGCCAAGATAAGACACAAATTGATCTATTGGCTAAACACATGATGGGGCTGGAAATACTAAGAGTGTGAATGTTGTGAGTACTCCTGAACTTAAAGATAATGATGAGGATGTATTTACTATTGTGGATGGGAAGATTTGCTATCTATCGGTGGGTTCTCGACCCAAGTATTGGCGTTCGAGGGACGAGAATCAAGGTTGGAGCAAAGATAAAGAACGTGAAGGCCATTGGAGAGATCATGAAAAAGAAGATCATCAGTATAATCACCGGAGTTGAAATCCTTATGTGCCTCTACCTAAGTCCTATTCCCATGCATATCAACCCATCATGAGCAACCCCGGACATTTGAAAATTGATGATATGTTGTCTCTAGTCTTGAAAAAAGTTGAGTCAACCAATAGTAGGGTGAAGGAGCTAAAGAGGGAGGTGTCGACTCTTCACCAAACGGTGAGCTCACACTCGACTTCTATCAAGCATCTTGAGGCACAAATGAATCACTTATCCTCACAAATGAATCCTCGGATGAAGGGGACACTTCCAAGTGACACTACGGTGAAACCAAAGAACAATGGCCATGTTATGGAAATTGTCAGTAGGAGTGGACGAATGTGTAGTGGGGTGAAGCAGCCATTTAATGAGGTTGTTGTGGAGCCAAATGATAAGATAGAAGAGGATATTGTGCTTGAGAATTAAGTGGGTGAAAATCGAGTTGTTGGGGTGAAACCTATTGCACCCAATGTTAGCTTTAATGATGATGATATGAGTGAAGCGAAGGATGAGGCTGATTCTCCTTCTCAAGGTGCTATTAATATCAATGAGGAGGATCCTAGTTTACTGAATATGCCACACCCTATGGTGAAAGTACCCCTCCTTATCCTTAAAGATTGACCAAGAAAAATGAGGAGAACCAATTCAAGAAATTCGTGGACATATTCAGCAAGTTGTCCATCAACATCCCTTTGGTGGATGTATTAATTCAAATGCCTGAGTACGCAAAATTCATGAAGGAGATTCTCAAGAAGAAGCGTGCAGTTGATGTGGGTACCATGGAAATATCACACAGGTATAGTGCTGTGATGACAAGAAACATTGCTCAAAAATGGGAAGATCCAGGTGCCTTCACCATCCTTTGCACTATCAAAGTATTTGTGTTTCAAAATGCCTTGTGTGATTTAGGGGAAAGTATCAACTTGATACCTCTCATTATTTTCAAGAAGTTAGACTTGGGGTACTCCCAAGCCTACACCTATGAGATTGCTCATGGTTGATCGGTCCATCAAATGTCCGGTAGGGATTTTATTTGATGCATCGGTCAAGGTCGACAAGTTCATCCTACCTGCCAATTTTGTAGTCTTGGATCCTGACATAGATCTTGAAATTCCCATCATATTGAGGTGACCATTGTTGGCAACCAAGAGAGCTTTGGTTGATGTGGAGCTCAAAGAGCTCAAGTTTCAGGTTGGGAGCGAGGAAGTTAAGTTTTAATGTATGCCAACCTACGAAACCACCGGACGAGTTTTGAGTAGTGTTTGTGATCAATGTTGAGGGAAAGTTAGTGGATTCCCATGATGAGTTTATGGTGAAAGAGGTACACGAGACGATGATGTTTCCACCTTGGGAATAAGATAATGCTATGAGGATGTTGAAGGAGCATTTCCCTTTCTTGGGATGGGGCCACGCTAATAGGATTTGAATGCTTCTGAATAATGGTTGAGGATTGAGGTACTATCATCGAGCCGCGACGTAAAATCAAGAGCTTTTTGGGAGGCAACCCTAAGTGTTTTTACTTTTTATTTTTATTACCTTTTGTTGTTTTTAGTGTGTTTTAGGAATGCATGGAGAGGAAAAATGACTAAGTGGAAAAACAAGAAAAAAAGGTACTGTGGAAGGACGTGCAGTTAACATAAGTAGTTGTGTGTGTCATATGAGGCAACATACCCCAAACCAGAAGACTGGATAGAAAATCAGAAATTGGAGCAGACGTGCGATGAGCTGTGCGAACCGCACCTCACATTTTGTGCGTTGCACCTCTATCGCATCCCTAGTTAGAAAGATGCATAATTTTTGGACAAGAAATCAGCTGGTGCAAAGCCATGTGCAAGCCGCACTTTGGATTGTGCAAACCACATGTTTTGGTGCACCAAGGTAAGTTTTTAAAATTTTGTTGACCTACCCATTGATTGACTTGACCCAGATATTGACCCGGCAACCTTTCTTCTTTTTTTTCTCTTCTTTTAAACCGTCAGCCACATTATTTTCTCCCATAACTTACACAAAAACATCCAGTACTCTCTCTCAAATAACCTAAAATCCCTTAGACCTCTCCCAAAATCTTCTCTTCTCTCACCCAATCCCATCGTCGCTGCCATACCGCCTGGTTGCCGCCGCTTTTCTTAGGTCAAAAAGTAGGTCTCCATTATTAGTACTCCAAAAGCTTTAATGTTTCCTACCTGCCATCTAATATTCACTTGTGGTAAGTTCTCCGATGTTAAATACACATTTTTTAGATATTGGGAACTCATATTGTGAAGCATGCTCATTAAATCTTCTATGCTAAGTTTAGGTGAGATCCAAAACTTTTGGGTCCCCAATTTTGGTGCATATTGTTGGTATTGCTTAAGATTAACTTGATAAACCTTGACGTGATGATGATGCATGTATATTGTGTTAGTTTTTAGCGTTAAATTTCGTGTTTGGGTGAAGTCTGAGTAACCCCCTTGAGTTGGTGTATGATTTGGCCCTATGATACTTTGGGTGACATCATTCTTAAGGGCAAATCGTCATCTTCTCAAGGTTTTTGTTAAATCATGATGTTTGGGGCTATTACCACCGAGCCCATGTGTTGTTTGATTTAATATATTTATTGGGTTAATGTTATGGTTGAGAGGTACAAAATTGTTGATTGATCGAATATATACGGGGTAATGTCCTTCTTAAGGGAAATCATTAAGTTAAATTTTTAGGTTGTAATTGTATTTGAGTTTTCCGGGGAAGTTTGAGTACCCGGATAACTTGGGTGTTGGTCATATTATGCTTAGGGTCTGTTGAATATGTTGGTTTATTGCCTTGATGCCTAGTGCATTCCACAAATATTGCTTTGCGTGACACATACGTAACACACATGAAAAATAAGGAGTTGAAATATTCCATATGTTCCCATGTGCATTTTGCTAATGACACACAAATATCTATGTGCAAAACACATGAAGCATCGCACCTTGATGCTAATTATTGCCATTTCACTGGTTTGAGGGGCAAAACAATGTGCGATATGCATTGTGGTTGGTGCGAATCATACCAGCCTTCACACCCTGCAGTTGAAATCACAATAGGTTTTTGTTAGCTTGTGCGATGCCACGTATGATGCGCACTTCTCTAGGTGTGGTCTGCACGTGGATCGCACAAGGCATCAGTCACCTGATGTATTTTTCTTCTCTTTTGCATTCCATTTCCTTTTAACCCGATAACTTTTGAGCTTTTCTTCTTTTAAATATTTCAAAAATACAAAAAGATTTTGCTTTTATTTTGAGTACTCACAATCTCCATGTGCAGACTATGTCTTCTAGTAGGGGAAATATAGGGCGGAGCTCAAGGAGACAACTAGATCCTCCAACCTCAACTTCCACCTCTAAGGGAAAGAAGAAAACCCCAGCTGCTACTCCAGCACCTCCCAGTGTGCAAGTCTTGAAGGAGGAGAGGATTCATTTTGGGGTTGAAGGTATGAAGGCCATCTATGATTGAGATAAGAAAAGAACCTTCAACACAGAGCAAAGCTTCAAGTTGGCAGTGGTTGAGCAGGACCTGCCCAACATCCCCCTACAATTCACTAACCATCAATGGTACCCATTCCAAGAGGTACTCGGAGATTACTATGAGGAGGTGGTTTGGGAATCTTTCTCCTCCTATCAAGCCAAGCAGGATTCCAAGGGGTTTAAGGGCAATGTGGAGCGCTTCCTTAATTTCGATTCATTCACCGTTCAGGGCAAGGAAGTCTATATCACCCACACTTATATAAATGTCATCTATTAGGGAAACCCAATTGAGCCTGCACCTCTTGGCTAAGCTGACTGTTGACCCAAAGCCACTTGATTAGGCTGATCCTATTATTTCTCCTGGGAATCCCATCTGGGTCACTATAGGAGGTGAGATTCTATGGAGTACATTGTACTTTGAGGCACGCTTGTGGTATGATTTTGTCTGCTCTCGATTCCTGTCTTCTCAAAATGACCAAAAGGTTACCCAAGATGGAGCCATTTTGGTAGCCTCTATTATGGCGGGGGATCATGTCAATTTTAGGGAGATTGCAGCTATGGTGACTCATTCCCCTACCATGTGCTCATCAGCAAGCTTTGTGCAAGTGTTGGAATTTCCTACTTAAGTTGTGACAAGCCTACCCATGCTACTGGTGTTCTTGACCTCAACAAGAAAATAAACTTGGATGCTCCGAGGTTTGGGAGGCACAGGCTGCAGCCCCCTGAGGATATTGAGATTAGAGATTCAGATATTGAGCCCATGACCTCCTCTTCTTCTAGATCAGGTTTCGAAGCACCTACTCTCGCGGAGTCGAGATATCCTGCTAATACTGCACCTCAGGGACCCCCACCTACTTCATCAAGCTTGACCAAAGAAGGCATCCAAAAGATGGTTGACCTAACCTATTCTCATGATAGGCAGTTGATCGACTTAGCTAACAAGCAGCCCAGTCTGATTCAAAAGGTTGTCTAGGAATCCATGAAAGAGGTGGTGAATAGGGTGAGCAACCTTTGCAAGAGGATGGATACCATTGAAGGGGCTGTAAAGGAGATCCAGAAGGATTTTGATAAGGCAAAAGGGAAGTTCCCGGTTGATGATGCAGATTTGAGTACCTTGAATGAGACCATGACTCAGCCCCATCATACTCCTGGTCCTATGGATACCTTGTTCACCACCTACGATGATGATGATGAGGAGTTGGCAGTGTCCGAGAAGGTACTCAGAGAGTTCACTCTCACTTTACACTCCCAAAAGGGTAGTGCAAGCTCCAGTGCAGAGGCAGTAGAGCAGGCAGATGATGCAAAGGAGTAGCATTACATGGAGTTTTTGCACCCTTTCATTCATGTTTGAGATTAAGCATTAAGTGCAATGCTTTATTCTTGCGGGGGAGGTGGTGCATTCTTTTTATTGTTGTTGGTGGCCCATATTAGGATTTGGATATTATTTTTATTGCCCTTGTCAGGATTGGACATTTTTATTTCCCTGCTAGACATATAATTTGGCCCTTGTCGAATGCGTGTTGGATGATTGTGATATTTCCCTTGTTGGGCCTTTCATTTTATTTATTTGGTTGATAGTGCTTTAACTGTTCCCTTGTCGAACTTGATGCTTTATTTTTGTTGATGATTTTGCAATATCACTGGGTTAGTCCTGTCCAATTCATTATTTCATCACTCGTGCTTTGCACGCGCTTAGTGCCTATGCCGAGGCTCAATTTCAAATGACTCATGAAGCACTTTTATGAGTGTGCACTCGAATTTCTTTGAGAGAGTGAGATCATTTTGGTTCTCTTATAATACCTTTGTCTTGTGAAATGCATGATTTTGAGTGCGATTCTCTCTTCTAGCGAGTGGCATCGCACACTTAAAAGGAGTGATAAAGTCTCTATCTCAATTGAAAGGAATGAATGAGACAAGTTCTGTGGTGAATCTCGAGGCAAACCTTGAAGGTACATGCCAATGACTTGAGAATCTTGAATATCTTGTTTTGAATGACAAATTTCCCTTGATTTGAATGAGAAATGAAATCTCTTTTTCTAAACATTTTGAATGAGAAATTGCCTTGAGAATGTGGGGTCCAAATTGAGATGAGCATTGTAGTTGAGTCTTTTTGATTGAGTAATCTTGTGTGCACCTCATTGAGTTTTAGAGCATAATTCATTCCTTGCTTTGTGAGAATCTTGCTTATGGACAAACAATAATTCAAGTTTGGGGCTTTGATAAGTTGGTAATCTACCAACTTATTGAGCCTTTAATCATAAATTATTACCATATTTTAAATGAGATTTAGAGGTACTTATTACCTTTATTGATGAAAATGCAGATATTCTTGGTCAAAAGTAGAAAACAAGGAATTGAACCTAAAAGAGCTCAAAAAGAGTTGAAGTATGAAGGTGATCAAAAGAGAAGAAGAATCTGCCAAGAGGTGCGGCCGCCGTGTGATGCGCACAACAGTTGGTGCGGTCCACACCTTCCTTCGCACGTCACAGCTGAAGCAACTGGAGTCACTAGTCTGAGAACTGGATTTTTGCAACATGCATAAAGTATGGTGCGACCACACGTTGTGTCGCACGTTGCGTTGCACCACACCCGAAGGGCATTTTTGTCTATTTTCAAGTGACATTTTGGGAAACTTCTAAAACCTTTTTTGGAGTGTGTACCTAATAGTTTTAGACACACTATTGAATAGTTTTCAGCATAGAGAGGTTCCCAAGGAAGATAGAGAGTGACTTATATTCTCTTCATCTTCTACCTTGAGAATCCAATATTTTTGTACCAAATTAAGCTTGGATTTGGATATTTCCATAATTATGAATGGAAATTTGAATTACCCAATTGGTATAATCTCTTATTTCCTTAGCATGAGTGACTAATTTCCTTGTCTAGGGGTATGTGTATGATGGGTATTTGAATTTGGGTATGGATCTTGCTTAATTATATTTATAATTGATAAATTGACATGGATCTATTGAATTCCTCAAGTTTTAATGCTAAATTTGATGGTTGCAAACATTGGTTGAATTTACTTAATTGTGTTCTTTCTTGAAAGAGGGGTTCATAATTCAGAATGAATTCAATAGTGGGAATTTGAGGTTTCCACCTTAGATTAAGGCTATAGATAGCTCAATCGATGGAAACTCTCATTTAAGAGTCTAAGCTAGAAATAGTATGACTTCCCCAAACTTGAATTGGTTGGTTTGTGTTAAAACCAAGGTGCTTGAGTAAAGAATATTGGATATATATTTAGAAGATCGAGAGATTGACAAACATGACTAAAACTGATGTTACTCATATTATTTGTCGAGAATTTGCATCATTAAGCAAGTACCCATCAAAAACATACCCCTAGTCGGCCTTCTCTCTTGTATTCAAATCTCTTATTTATGTTGCTTTCTATTTTAAATTGTGATATTGTTAATTCCCTTTTCCTTGTTTCCCCTCAATTTTTACTTTTAGTTTATTGAGCATTTTCTCTGGTGGTGAATATTACTTTGACTGTCTCTTAACGAATCATCAAATCCACTCTCTGTGGGATCAACTCTAACACTCATTGGGAATATAAATTTTGTTTTTCTCTGACGATCGCTACCACCTCCTATTGGAGAGTGTTTTTTGAGCATTATCAAAAATGGTGTCATTGCTGGGGAGTGGTTTTTAAATCACCAATTGATTGTCGTGTGATTTTGCTTTGTAGAGTGCTTGTTCATTTTACTTTTTGTTATTTTTGACTGTTTGGATAGGGAGCCCATGGCCGAAGTGGTAGACCCAGAAAGCGTAGATAGATATATAGATACAGATCATGAGCCTATAGTCCAAGGAGCGGTAGGTGCAATTTGCCTACCACCCACAGTCAGCAATGCCGTGTTTCATGTTACAAGCACTATGCTCCATCTCATCCAAATGAAAGGATTATTTCGAGGGGTTGCACATGAGGATGCAAATAGATATATCCAGAACTTCATCAATATATGCCAGCCATTTATTTTCAACAACATCCCCCAAGAGTCCATCTTGCTCCATTTATTTCCCTTCTCCCTCATGGGGAAAGCAATGGCTTGGTTAGAAGAGCTCTCGAAGGGCTCAATTACCTTATTGAACGGATTGGTAGAGGCATTTATGGTACGATTCTTCTCTCCCTCTATAATGATGCAATTGAGGGATGACATCACAAACTTTCACCAAATCCCTGATGAGACATTGAAGGAAGCATGACTAAGGTAAAAAGGAATCTCCGATTATGTCCCAATCATGGATTGCCTGAAAACTTCCTTCTCCATAGTTTTTATCGAATCCTGAATTAAATAAACAAATCTGTTGCAAGCAACCTTGCGGGCAAAACATTTATGGATCAACCATATGGTGTTGCATCGGCTCTTCTATAATGGATGACCAAGACAAATCATGATTGGCATACTAGATCGGCAGATGTTTCCATGGGGGTGAATTCATCCATTATGACGAATGAAATGAGGTGCAAATATAAGGAGAGATGAGACAATGTCCAAGATGATGACACAAATTAATCTATTGGCTAAACACATAATGAGGCCTGGAAATACTAAGAGTGTGAATATTGTGAGTACTCCTGAGCTTAAACATGATGATGAGGATGTATTTACTATTGTAAATAGCAATATTTGCTATCTATCAGTGGGTTCTTGACCTGGGTATTAGTGCCCGAGGTATGAGAATTAAGGTTAGATCAAAGATAAAGAACGTGAAGGCCATTAGAGAGATCATGAAAAAGAAGGTGATTGGTATAATCACCAAAGTTTAAATCCTTATATGCCTCCACCTAAGGCTGATGCCCATTCATATTCAGGTTGTGGCAGCCAATATGGTTCCAAGGGTTCTTCTGTTTAGACCTTGGCAGGCAGAGGTTGCTATGAGTATGGCAAGTTGGGGCACTTTGTTAAAAATTATTTGAGGGTCAGAAAGAGCAGTCACCAGGGTCAAAAGGTACAGGCCCCTAGGGCTTCAGTGCCACCAGTCAGAGGCAGTGCATAGGGGATTAGGAGAGGTCTTCAGTGTACTCGAGGGAGTCCTCAATCTGGTAGATCGGGTGGTCATGGCGGTCGGTGCCACATGTATACATTTTTGGGCCATCCAGAGGCTGAGACTTCAGATGTTGTCATCACCGGTATGATTTCCATTTGCCGTTAGTCAGCTTCAATATTTTTTTATTTGGGGTCTACTTTTTCATAGGTGTTTGCTTATCATGCTACATGTCTAGAGTCTACTTGTGAGTTATTTCCTGTGCCTTTGCATGTAGTTACCTCTGTAGGAGATTCCTTAGTAGTGGATCATGTGTATCAGGCCTGTTTGGTGACTATTCTAGGGTATGACATGTGGGTAGACCTGGTCGTGCTAGATATGGTGGACTTTGATATGATTTTAGGCATAGATTAGTTGTCTCTCTATCACTATGAGTTCCTGGTGATGTCTTTTGGGTTGACTAATGCCGCTGCAGCTTTTATGAACTTGATGCACAGGGTGATTGGCCCGTATTTGAACTTATTTGTGATAGTTTTCATAGACGACATCTTGGTATATTCGCGGAGTAGAGATGAGAATGAGCAGCACTTGAGGTTTATACTTTAGACTTTGAGAGATCATCGGCTTTTTACCAAGTTCTCCAAGTGCGAGTTTTGTCTTGAGTCAGTTGCATTCCTAGGACACGTGGTGTCTAAAGATGGGATAAGAGTTGACCCGGGTAAGATTTTAGTAGTCCGTGATTGGCCGAGACCTACTACTCCTACCAAGGTTCACAGCTTTGTTGGGTTAGTAGGGTACTATTGGAGGTTCATTGAGGGGTTTTCTTCCGTAGCAGCACCTTTGACTAGGCTGACTAGGAAAGATGTTCCATTTTAGTGGTCGGATCAGTGCGAGGATAGCTTTCAGAGGCTTAAGGCTTTGTTGACTTTAGCTCTAGTGTTGACTTTACCAGTTGAGGGTCAGAGTTTCTTGGTATATTGTGATGCTTCAGGGGTTGGTCTAGGTTGTGTATTGAATCAGCAGGGTCGTGTGATAGAATATGCGTCGAGACAGCTGAAGGTTCACGAGTGCAACTACCCCACTCATGAATTAGAGTTGGCAGCGGTAGTCTTCACACTTATGATTTGTAGGCACTACTTATATAGAGTTCACTATGAGATCTTCACCGATCACTGTAGTCTTCAGTATATCACGAGTCAGCAAGAGCTAAAATCGAGGATGAGGAGATGGGTTGAGTTACTAAAGGACTATGACTTCACTATTTTGTATCATCAGGGCAAGGCAAACATGGTAGCGGATGCCTTGAGCCGGAAGGCGGTGAGTATGGGTAGCTTAGCTTTACTTTTAGTTTCTGAGCGACCATTATCCATAGACATCTAATCCTCAGCTAACCGTTTGGTTAGGCTTGACTTGTCAGATCCTAGCAGAGTTCTCGCCAGTATTGAGGTTTGTTCTACCTTGATTGATCAGATTTAGAGCCATCAGTTTGAGTATCAGCGGTTGTGTGACCTTCGTGATTAGGTTATTCAGGGTGAGGCAAGTCGGGCTACTCTAGATTCAGATGGGGTTTTGAGGTTTGATAGCCACCTTTGTGTTCTGAGGGTTGGTGATTTGATTCAGTTGATTCTCTGTAAGGCATATTGTTCTAGGTATTCCATCTATCCTGGAGCAACCAAGATGTACAGAGATTTGAGGCAGCTTTACTGGTGGAGTGGTATGAAGCGAGATGTAGCAGAGTTTGTATCTCGGTGTTTGAACTATCAGCAGATGAAGTTCAAGCACATGAGACCTGGTGGTTTGATGCAACCACTTCCCATTCCTAGGTGGAAGTGGGAAGGGATTACTATGGATTTCTTGGTTGGTTTACCTAGTACTTCTCAAGGATTTGATTCCATCTGGGTGATTGTTGATAGGCTGACTAAGTCAGCATATTTCTTGCCGGTTCAGACTTCTTATGGTTTAGAGAGGTTAGCCCAAATTTACCTTCGCGAGATTGTTCGGTTGCACGGGGTCCCAGATTGTATCATTTCAGACTGCGGTATTCAGTTCACATCTCGGTTCTGGAGAGATATTCAATGAGATTTGGGTACAGAGGTTCAGCTTAGTACTGCATTCCACCCTCAGACAGATGGCCAGTCCGAGAGTACTATTCAGTTCCCTGAGGACATGCTTCGGGCCTGTGTTCTTGACTTTAGAGGTTCTTGGTATCAGTTTGTGCCTTTGGCCGAGTTTTCTTATAATAGTAGTTTTCATTCGAGTATTGACATGGCACCTTTTGAGGCTTTGTATGGTAGGCATTGCAGATCACCGATTAGTTGGTTTGATGAGCTAGAGTCTAGGCCACAGAGTATAGATTTTCTTTGTGACTCCTTAGACCGAGAATGAGTGATTCAGGACAGAATTCGAGCAGCTCAGAGCATGCAGAAGAGCTACGCTAATCGTAGACTTCGTCCCTTAGAGTTTAGTGTTGGTGATATAGTATTCCTCCGAGTGTCGACCACAAAGTGCGTGATGAATTTGGTAGGTGGGGCAAGCTTATCCCTAGGTATGTTGGGCCGTTTGAGATTCTTCAGAGGGTTGGTAATGTTTCCTATCAGTTAGCTTTGCCTCCGATATTTTCAGCTATGCACCCAGTTTTCCATGGATCGATATTGCGGCGGTATATTCTAGACGAGTCTCATGTGGTACAGTGGGAGTCGGTTCAACTGGATGAGAGTTTAGCCTTTGTTGAGGAGCCGGTTGCTATTTTGGCCAGAGATGTCAGGAGATTGAGATCAAGGGAGATTCCAGTTGTTAAGGTTCAGTGGATGCACCGTCCAGCTGATGACGCTACCTGGGAGACTGAGAGAGATATGCGGGCTCAGTATCCGCAGCTGTTTGAGACTTTAGGTACTTCCTTGTCCTTGACTTTCATGGATGAAAGACCATTTAGTAGTGGATGATGTAATGACCCTTTTGGTCATTTTTGCCTTTACGCTTTTCTTGTACTGTTAGAGCTTTTCTGTAGTGGCTCCAAGTCATTTATGGCTTGCTGGGACGGTGGTTCGGTGCCCTGGCCATTTGTTTAGTCTTTATGGCCATTCCCTGTTTTAGAGCTGAGTATCGAAATTGTGTGATAGTGATTTGCGATCGTATGACCTCAACTGACCGTGTGGAAGGTCGATCCTTATTCAAAGTGTTGTAATATTTTCAAGGATAGGGTGTCCCCGTTTGATGTAAGTTTTATATTTATTGCCTTCTTAAAATATTTTAAATATTTATGAAAAACAATACTTTTGGGTTATGATATAATTGTGTATGTATGTATTTTATAGGAGTTTTATAAATTATTAATATTTTAACAGAGATAGTAAACTTAGTTATTTTAAAAATTATTACTATTATATAGTAGGTTTTATTTGAAATGATTTTCTATTTATTATGATATATTCAAAAAATTATATTTATTTTATCACGATCCTATGCAGTACCCGAGTATATACGTAATGAGATAAAATTATTTTTTTGTACTGCCACCTCCACTCCACGTGGAGGTGGAGGGAATGGCCAGCACTCCACTAACTAAAGTGGTGGCAATTTATAAAGCACATCCCTCATTTTATAATTATAATTTTGAGTGCCTTCTTTGTGTGTGTATATATACGTTTCTTCACTTCCAATTTGGATTAAAAAAAAAATTAAATTAGTTCTCATACAGATTATTATATTTGCTTATGGAATTAAATGATTTTCAAAATCTTTTCCTCCAAATCACTAGCACACAAATCACTAGCACATTGAATTATTCTCCTCATAAGCAAAAGGCATCAAGCTTCAATAGTTTTCATATAAGTTACATGCTCGTTGAAATGAGAGTTTTGAGGAAAATCATTGTTTAACGCTATTTGTTTATCAAAAGAACATTGATTATCTACGTCAAGTTATTCAAGCCCGAATTTGAGTTTGATTTTGTTTCAGAGCTTCTCGGAGCGATTCAAGCTTGGACATCATCATCCTAGCAGCTTGTCATCAAACGACAGGTAGGTTACGGTTTAACTTTTTTAGACTCTGCATATATAGGATATAATTGTACTAATTAGCATCCTTGGGTTGGGTTTATTAGCTTGGTACCCCAGACCTTGTCCGCTTCTTCATGTCCATCTTATTTTCACTTTGTTGATTGTGGTATTCATTGTAGTTGATAGTGTCACCCTTGTGGTCCTGTGTGGCCTTGTTTTGACTCTGTACCATAGATGGTAGGTTATTTGGGAATGTCCGTGAGTCCCAGACATCGATACCATTATTATAGAGATGGTTATGATTGTTGTAGAGCGATTAGAGCCTGTGCAGGGCCGATAGGTTGATTGTGAGCCATTGGGCTACTATTTATGATTGAGCATGCCATTCTCATGCATACAAAGAGGTTTTTCACATATTTTACTATGGTTTTGGCTTCGGGCCTACTATTATTGGTTTTCTAAACCTTGCATGGCCCGAGGGCCCATTTTCAGTAAAAATAGTTATAAAAGGTTTGGAATTGTTTTCATGAATCTTCTTAGGTAAGAAAGAGTTAAAAAGGATGATTTTACCACTGTTTTCATACTTATACTAGACTCGGCTAGGCCGTAGTGCTAGAATTAATTTCTTATTGATTTGAAATGGTACTAGACTCAGTCGGACTGAGCAACGGAATAGTTTTACTACTGTTTTAGACCAGGTTATGTTCGGGAACCCTTACCGAGATTTTTGAGACTTATTTCACTGATTTAGACCTGGATAGACTCCAGGCATGCATTCTCGAGATTTGTTTACTAGTTTGGATCTGGTTGCACCCCGGAATGTTATATCAAGGCTTGAGTTTTAGTATGTGGTCTACGAGTAGGCCTCCATGGACCCTGCCATTCTGGTCCAAGAGCTACCGGCTGAGGGTGACCAGAAGAGGGGTGTACGGTGGAGTTGAGGTACTCGGGGGAATCCCTTCCATGGGCCCTGCCTCTATTGGGCCTTCTAGGTACCGGAAGGGGTAACATATGACACTACCATCCCTTGGTTCAGCATATCATTTCATATCATGCATATTGTGTTCAGATCCACCTTTGTTTGTTGTTTGCTCAGTTTACGCTCTGGTAGTATGGGATGCCGGAGGGTTTGTTTTCATTTGTATGTGTTCTTGGGGTGTATGGGAGCCCGTGGGACTGTAGGTAGACTTTTATTTATTATTCTTCTATCACGATATTGATCCTGATTATGGTGTTACTAGTATGACCTGGTTTTAATCTTATTTTCAAGTGCATTATCGTTATTTTCCTTTCCTCCTTCCCCTCTTTTTTGAGGTTACCAGTATACCACCTTCTCCTTTAAACCCTCTTTATATATTGTTATTCAATGGACCCCAGGTGCATTCCTTGTTCCTTCACCTGTGTTCTGTGAAGTATAGCTCTATTAGCTAGCCTAGCATGATTATTTTCTCTTTGTAGTCCTTTTGTGCTAGCTTTCATGTGCTTGTTCGTTGTTTCTGTGACTACTTGTTTTTTTCCTGCTATATTACTTCTTTTATATCTTATATGAACCCGGTCGGCCTATGATACCTACTGGTTACCCATTTCTTAGCAATTGGTGCTCATACTACACTCTGCATCTTCTGATGCAGATCCTAGTGTGGGTCATCACCGTTGATTCGTGGACTCGTGCAGTGGATGTTTGGACTATTCAAGGCTGAGGGTAAGCTCTTGATGACCGATCTTAGCTTTTAGCTTATCCTTTGTATCTTTTACTCTTTTTGTTATTCAGATACAAATATGTATATATTGTTTTGGATCCTTTGTACTCTATATACTTAGTTCTGGCTCTTATACTATGATACCAAGTTTTGGGTTGGTTTTAGCACCTGTATATACTCCTGTTGTTCCTTTTCTTTATCTTATGTATCACTTGCTTCCACCTACTTTATGTATTCTTCTTCTTGCTGGTTAGATAGTAACCCATTACTAACCGTTCTGGGCTACGAGAATTAGTTCGCCTACTGGGCGGTTGTAGGTGCCCTCATGACTGAGAGATTGGGTCGTTACATACGTCTTTAATTACCATTAATTTTTAAGTATGGGCTCGAGGCCATAACTTTGGACTGGACGGAGTTCTAGGTGAGTACCTTGTTTAGAGGGTGCCTTGTCTCTATTTTTGGTGTATATTTTTTGTATGTATTGTGTACTGTACTGCTTGCATTTATTTTTCTGCATTCATGGACTTGGCACATAATTGGGTTTTCTAAGAAAGAATGGTTGGTTTTCCAGTTAAAAAGGAGGTTTTCACTATTACTATGCATTTCAAAGTTTTAAAAAGAATTTGTACTACCTACTACTGACTTCGGATTTTAAAACTAAACATCTCCCTTTTTACTGATTCAAGCTTTGTGGAGGGCATTTTCACTTACTGTACGTCTGATGTAAGATTTTGGACTCGTGTTTACTTATTGCACATCTGATGTAAGATTACAGACTCATGTTTACTTATAGCATGTCCGATGTAAGATTTTGGACTCATGTTTATTCATCGCATGTCCGATATAAGATTCCAAACTCATATTGGATAGGCCTCATATTGCATCACATCAATCTCATGTTGCACCCTATTGTATGTTGATTGATTCTGCTTGAACTGCCTAATTTCCTTATCATTATTATCTTCACCATCTGTTAGATTACGCCCTTTTTTGTTGATAACTAGATCCAGGTGGATCCTTGTAGTTATCTTACTTCATGCATCTTATCAAATATATTATCTTTTTGAGCTCGGTCGACCTATGATGCCTACTGAGTACCCCATTGTTTTGGTACTCATACTACACTTTGCATCTTTTCTGATGAAGCACCTAGAATAGGCCACCCTCAGTGATCATCCTCTCATTTGTGGCCATCTTCTGTTCAGATCATGGTGAGCTCCCCTTTATTTGGAGACTTTTATTGCTTTCCATCTACCCTCCTATCTATATTTATATTTTGGATAGAAAGTACTTGTTGTATAGCTTTATCCCATACTTTAGATGCTCTTGTACAGGTGACACCAGGTCTGGGGTTGGTTCTTGTATAATTTCATCTTCTTGGTCACTTTATGGTCATTTTTGTATATCTAGTAATGTTGGTATGTATCTATATTATTGGCCTCTATTTCATTATGTTTTCTCTTCCACTTTTCTTATTTAAATGCTTAGTTATAGTATCGCTTTCTCTTGGGTTGGATTG
Organism: Jaltomata sinuosa; assembly: GCA_003996215.1. Taxonomy (NCBI): domain Eukaryota; kingdom Viridiplantae; phylum Streptophyta; class Magnoliopsida; order Solanales; family Solanaceae; genus Jaltomata; species Jaltomata sinuosa. The sequence continues at coordinate 164,067 of QJPP01003663.1, forward strand.
CCTACTAGAGGGTTTGGTAGGTGCCATCATGTCCCAATTTTAGATTGTGACACATTTATGGTCTCAGAATTTCTAACGAAGGTCTAGACCACTAGGTCACCCCCTAATGAAACATGATACCTCAAAGCACAACACCGTGAATCATAATTCACCACAAATAGACACAACACAAGTTTTCAGTTTTAAATTACCCCACCTTGAGATTTTATTAGTTCAATTCACTAGGAAAACTCTAACAGGGTACTATGTCCCTAACAAATCCATAACGACTGGAAGGGTCGTTACAACATCCAATAAAAAAACAAAGGCAGAAACCGTCCCTCTCAATCTTCTTCCTCTTTGGTTACACCGCCTATTAGCAGCGTTAGAAGCTAATCTCCTTTCCTCATCCATTTTAAAAATTTGCTTGATTAGTTGTTCTACCTCCTTCTCGAGGGTCTCAACTTTTGCCAACTTCTCTGAAGATTTCTTATTAGGAAAACTTTCTTGTTGCATGAGTTTCTCAATTACATTCTTGTTCTCTTGAATGAGTTTGTTTAGTTCAATGTTCAACCTCTCCTCTTTCAAGAATCAGTTAACTGAATTAGGGTGAAATCTCTCCTAGAATCATGATGCAGAAGAAGAAGAGTGTTTTGAAATTGAAAAGAAAATTGGAAATTTTGTCCTAGTGAAGGAGATTATAGCCAAAAGTTAAGCCCACTTAAAACCAATTTTTCTTAAATTAAGCCCAAAATTGTGGCAATTTCTGTGGATAGTTAAAAAGTGTAAATTAGATATAAATTGTAATATATTTGTTATGATTAGTTAATAGGAAAAAATACAAATATATATGGGAAAATTGCACAGTATGATACACGGGGGGAAATATTTACCTGACATAGCCAACAATTTATTTCTTACCCACTTTAGCCGACAGGGTTGTCTCCTTCACCTTTTCCATTGAAGTGCAATGTCGCTTACTTCTTCTTCATTTATGTGTATTCTTGTGGAATATTCAATAGTACATTATATCTCCATGTATATGAATCATGTTCAATGCTAGTTGTTAGATGGATGACATGTGAGCTCTAATGACTAATATTTTTATCATTCAAATATTTTCTTATATTCATTTCCCAATGCTCTTTCACATTCTATTAAGCTGGAGCACAAATCATTGAGCAAAATAATTGGGTGAAGTTGAGGTGGTTGAAGTTCTAGATGGGTTTTCTGCTTTTAATAAATTGACGATTGTGGTTCGTTTGGGGTGTCATTTCAAAATTGTGGTTAAAGTTTGAATCTGGTTGAAAAGGATTTGACCCATTTCAATGGAGTTTTGTAGTTGAAGTTCGTAAAAGTATGTATAAGCACCTCTTATACACTATCATATATTCAATACAAGATTTATACATTGTGTATAGTAAGTATATAATATTGTATACCATGTGTATAAGAATTATTGCGAAAATAAAGGAACTATGTGGGTGTAGTGTGAAAATATAGACTACGTAGACACAATATTTTGTATTGGACTATATATTTCTATAAATATTCCAATATATATTGAGGAGGTGAAGGGTTCTATGCATAAGATGATCAGGGGTAGAGCGACCAGTCTGGATGAGATTCTGATAGAGTTTTGGAAGAGCATAGAGGTTAAAAATGGTTGACTGGGTTGTTTAATGTCATCTTTAAGATGGATAATATGCCCAGCGAATGGAGGTGGAGTAAAATGATTCCATTATACAAGAACAAGGGTGATATCCAGAACTGCAACAATTACAGCAGTATCAAGCTACTAAGTTAATCCATGAAAATTTGAGAAAAGGTAGTGGCACTGAGGGTAGGGAGGGGTGTGTCCATTTTTGAGTACCAATTTAGATTCATGTCGGGGCGTTCAACTGCTGAAGTCGTTCATCTTGTGAGAAGACTAGTGGAGAAATATAGGGAATGGAAAAAGGACTTACATATGGTGTTCATTGACCTCAAAAAGGCTTATGGAAAAATCCCGAGAGAAGTCCTTTGGAGATGCTTGGAGTATAAAGGTTTACCAATGGCTTACATTAGGGAAATAAAGGACATGTATGATGGAGTAAAGACTCGAGTGAAAATAATGGGAGGAGACTCGGAGCACTTTCCAGTCAAGATGTGGTTTCACCAAGGATCAATACTTAGCATATTTATATTTGCCTTAATGATGGATGAATTGATGCATCATATTCAGGGTGAGGCGACTTGGTGTATGTTATTGGCAGATGACATTATTTTGATTGAGGAAACATGCGTTGTAGTTAACGATAGGTTGGAGGCGTGGAAATAGACTCTGGAGTGTAAATTTAGTTATGCAACACATGAGACATGCATAAACGTGAGACTTGATACACAAGTTGTCTACAAGAGTGAAAGATTTAAGTATATTGGGTCTTTGATCCAAGGAATTGGGGATATTAACGATGATGTCACACACCATATTCGTGTGGCATGAATAAAGTAGAGTCTTGCGTCTGGAGTCTTATGTGATAAGAAGGTACCACCAAAACATAAGGGTAAGTTCTATAGAGTGGTGGTTAGACTGTCTTTATTGTATAGGATGGAGTGTTATCCAGTCAAAAACTCCCATATTCAGAAGATACAAGTGGGCAAAATGAGGATGTTGAGATAGATGTGTGGGCATAGTAGAATCGATAGGATTAGGAATAGAGATATGGGTGAAAAAGTGGGAGTTTCCTCCATGATGGACAAGATGAGGGGAGGGAGATTAGGATGATTTGGGCATGTAAAGAAGAGATGTTCAGATATCCCAGTGATGAGATATGATACATTGGATATAGTGGGGGTGAGGAGAGGCAAAGGTAGGTCGAGGAAATATTAGGGAGAGGTGATTAGACAGGATATGGTGCATCTTCAGTTTACCAAGGATATGACCTTAGATAAGAGCGTGTGGAGGTTGCGGATAAGGGTAGAAGGTTAGCATATAGTAGAGCATGGTCTCAGTACTAACCTATTCTTGTAGACTTTAGTTTGGTGGTAGTCTAGAGCACCAGGTTTGTCGTAGTATTAGCCTATTCATGTAGTCATTGGCTTTTGGTATCAGTTATTATTTGTTGTCTACTATGTTTAGGTGCTTGCACCTTGTTATTTATGTTACAGTTCCACCAAGCTTTCTTATTAGTTGTCATGTTTTTCTTTATTGCAATATTTTTCTTTCTATTACTACTTTGATTTTCTTCACTTAAGCCAAGGGTCTTTCGGAAATAGCTGCTCTACCCCAAAAGGTAGAGGTAAGGTCTGTGTATACTCTATCCTTCCTAGACCTCACTTTGTGAAATTTCACTTGGTATGTTATTGTGGTTGTTGTAATATATATTGTAATCTAGAGTCTTAAGTAGTTACCGGGGGTAAAAGTTCCTTTTTAAAACGTAATACTATGAGTTTTAAGTTTAAAAAGCAACTTTTAAAATGTATACTAGACAACGGAGCCTGTGCTAGCACGGCCCCAATGTAAATAGTGTTTATTATGAATTTTAGGCAATGAATTTTAAGTATAACTTATTTGAAAATTAAGTTTTTACTCGGTAAGTTTTATGATCTTCTTATGATCAAGCTTATTAAAGTAAATATGATAATGATATAGGTCAAATTTTAATGTTCACATAACAAGTATTTGATTGGTTTCATATATGTGATGCACTTTTTTGACCTGTCCAAATAGTACAATTGTCTAATTGTTTACTGTAGATTTGGGATAGTTAGATTTATTTGTGGGTCAAGAGCACGCATTACGGTCTTTGCTTCATCATTAGAGTCATAAGTTTGCAAAAGACGATAAACATAAAGGAAACACAAAACAAATCACTAAGGCAATGATAGAGAGCTAATTTGGGACACTGGAAAGGTGTTTGTCCTACTAGCTACGAATGATTTGGGGCCGAAATAGCAAGTAAGTGAGTATAATAACAATAAAAAAGTAAATGACAAAGAAAAAATAAAAGAAAGACAGAACAAGCTTAATGACCAAGCAAGAGAGATTTTATTATTTTAGGGCTAGAGATAACAAAGTGTGGATACTTTACAATGAGGTAGATGGTCCCTATTTATAGGGTGTGATCCATTCCATGGTGCGAAAGGAATAATACTATCTTGCTAGTCCAATAGTACCACTTCCAATGGATGGCCTCCACTTGTCCTTGAACTATTGGAGGATGCCAACCTAGTATGCTTAGTCTGATGTGGCTCTGGTGGGGGTTGCCCACGCACCTGAATATTCTGCCATACCATCCTTTTGTCTGTCCTTTGCATGCAGTCACTATCATTGGCCTTCTAGGGTTACCTTTCCTTCACCCGAGAAGTCACTTTTTTATGTTCAATACACTCTCAAGATGGCATTGTTGTGGCCCGCCTACACTGTGACCAGGCCTAAGCTGGCCCAGCTGGCCCAATATAGTTTTACCCTATACAGATAGTCCCTTCGTCTTCTGAGGCTAGTGTTATATAGCCTTGGGAGGCAAAGAGAATTGAAATTCAAGTAGTCTAAAATTAACCTGGAGAGCTACACCTCCCCCTCGCACGTGTGTCACCCCTCTTTACTTGAGATATACTTTAGGATACATTTCTCTTCTGTATCTCCTATTTTTCTCCCCTTATCTTTCTCTTAGAAGTTCCTCTTTCCTCAGGTATCTCTTTTCCTCTGTTATCCTTCAGATCCCCTGCTCAATGTCGACCTCTGACTTCTGTGTCACAGAAAAGGACATAGATATTGCCCCTACCAAGGTGACTAATGGTAATTTTGTCATTACGACCACTGATTCTGGGACTACATGTGGCAATGTTGATTCTCTGGCTATTCTTCCCTCAGTCCCAATTGCAGATGCAATAAACTCCCTTCCTTCTTCCCCGTCTGGCAACCTCTTTTCTCCCCCAATAGTTCCTCTAGATGATATTGAGTCCTTGGTTAACTCAGTGATCCCAAAACATCCCACTTTCAAGGACGACTAAAAGCTCCATGTGTACTTGGGTAGCTTCTCTTCCTACAAAGCATTCCATTGTCTATTTCGTGTCTTTGGTAGATGGGATCTCCCTTGTGATTGTCAAATGTGACTGCGGCTGGTCAGTTGACATTGAAGTCCTCCTTCCTTATTTGACTGAGAATATCTCTACTTTTTGGCCTGGTTATATGGGAGTCTACATTTATCCCTTTGCCATGGGTCTTGGTGGTGGTCACATCATCTAATTCGTCCTTTGCTTTTTCAATCTCTACAGTATTTATTTGGGTTAGATGGCTCCCACAGTTTGGAGAGCAGTCTCTTGTCTCCATGTTGTTACACACTTCTTGGGTTTGGATTTCTCCCCTGAGCATTTCATCACCGTGTATACCCCTCACATGACTTGCAAAAAACTCTTTACCGTCAAGTATAGTGGTAGCAAAGGCGTGCTTCCTGACCTAGACAAGGAGTCCCGTCAGTGGCAAGAAAAGTATGTTTTCATTTGATCTGACTTCCTTCTCGCCGTATCTGCTCCCCGGGAGGAATGGAACTACCACCATAAGTCCCTTCATCTTCTCTTTATTTTGCCCTATCTATCCTTTCTCATGTCCTCGCTTGTTTGCAGCCAAAGCTTGGGTACCGCCTCCAATGGATATTTATCCCTGGGTGAAGAGAATCCTTGGGTTGTTGTGTCCGAAAGAGCGCACCTAGGATCATATCTCTACCCAAAAAGGATGGATTTACAGAGATCATGGTACCTTTATTTCTTCACCCTTCGCCTTGTGGGCCTTTTTCCAATACTAATAGTTTCTTTATTTTCAAGGATTAAAGCTAGTGTCGCCATATTGCGTTGGCATAACTTTCTTTTGACACCTAAGGGATTTGATTTTATGCTTGTCCAACAATCAGAGGGGACTGAGGAACTTCTAGAATCGATTCCAGCTAGCGGAGAAGAGGAGGATAAAAGTAACTCGTACTCTGAGTAAGAGGCAAAGATTGGGTAGGTCTATCTCCCTTTCTAAGGGAGAGATGATACAGGTGGATGCATTAGAGACTGCCCTGGAGGCCCAGTCCCTAGTGTCATTCCCGCCCTGCACCTGGTGCCAAAATCCCTTAGTCGAATTGTCGCCTATAGCCATAAACACGAAAATAGCCGGTGATGGCGTCGAGATACCTGCAACATTAAACCCTTTGCCAGAAACCTATATTCCCCTAGCGACTGTGTTGACACCCAATTTTTACCCTTCACTATTCGGTTAAGTATCGAGCCTTTTAAATTTTGAACAATTTTAATGATTAATTTTGTAATTAAAAGAATTTTTCAAAAATTAATTCTGGAGAATATTTTATAATTTTCATGAATAAAAACATGTCTACATATACTTGTAGTATATATTAGATGTATATTATTTTGTAAATTTTAATACATATTCAAAGGATTTTCCCAAATTGTTTTAAAACTACCAATCTTGGTCAAAAATAATTCAACATGGAAATAAATTGTAAAATTAGTATTTTATAAACACATGATCGAATATGATAACAAATTAATTATTTTAGTTGTTTTAAAATAAATAAAGCTTGATTAAATTAATCGTGTTTAGTTTGTCCCTATTCCAATTACGGCCTAATTTCTTTGAATTAATTCAATTAGGTCTATTTTGGCCACAATTTTAATAGGTTGGCTAAAATTTAAATCAAATTTGGTTGTCAATTGACCAAATTTGGCAACATTTGCAAAGCAAAGTGGCCAAATACTTAACCCAACTTAAACAACCTTCACCTCTTTGTTTCATCCACTTCCACAAACCCAACTCAGCCCAATTCCTAAGCCCAAACTCGGTCCAGCCCACCTCAATACACCAGTATACTCTTCTTTCCCCTTTCTCTCTCACAACACAGATACACCAAATGACCCCTTACCTCTCTCTCTTCTTCGTCTCTCAACAGACGATAACGACAATAATCAACTCCTCCAAACGACTCTAAATCCTCAAAGAATCATTACCCCTCGGTCTATTTCCTCTCATCCTCGTCTCCTAGTACGAAGTAGTGAGCTGTACAGGTTCTAGAAGAACCCACAAGCTCACAGGTGGCGTATTAGCATTCTCCCTCCGAAAATCGCGGCGGATTCCTCTCAAAATCATTGGTAAATGATTGAAATCGTACCTCCAGGTACATTCGTGGCATCATCCGGAGGTTTTTGATTTTTGATTTCAAAAATTCCTAAAGGTTATCCAAAATTTCCCACTCATTCCCCCCCCCCCCTTCCACCCATTGGAAACCCCTAAATCTTTCCTATAAATTCCTCATTTTGCTCATTGATTGGGAGGGGTTTTTTGGGTAGCAAAATCTTGGATAGTCCTTTTCTCCGATTTTGGGGAAACCTGAAAAACTAAGACGAATTTGAGGTAAAAATCACACTATTTCGATAAGCTTTCTAAGGATTCTGGTCTGTTTCTGAATCATCTTGAGCACTAGAGAGGTCTCAAGTTATTCGTTCATTGGAAAATCATCGAAAAACTCAACTCGTATCATCTCGACTTTGCTGCTCAGAGAAAGGTAAAATCACCCTTTTGCTTTGCTATTTTATTCAGTCTCAATTGTGTGCTGGTTTATTGGTATTGAGTTTCTGTTTGTAGCTCGTCTGGTTGGTGTTGATTTATTTGATTAAGAGGAGGATGGGTTGAGCCTTTTGGGAAGAGTTGAGCTTTGGGAAAATCTTTGAACCCATAAGTTTGGCTTTTTCCCAAAAGCTCCTAAAGACTCGAAACTCCCCATTTGTCTCTACGTTTTCTTGTCGGGATCAAAGAGATAATGTGTTCATTGCTTGGATAGCATAATAGAATCTCTAATGGACTTGTTAAGCATGTTTTTTTGGTAGTCAAGTGTTAGTTCAATGATCAATTCGTGACTTTGAAGCTTTTTGGATGGTCTGTTGTTGTATTTAATAGTTTTTTCTCTTCTGTGAAATGGATGATCGAAACAGTCTTCCCCAATAATGGATAGCACTGTTTTAGAGCTTGTTCGAAGACTTCCATGGTTCATCATACCACGTGAAGCTCTGAGGACCCAGGTTCTTCGAGATAACTTGTTAGTTATTCTCGAAAACAACCTTCAGGATACAGCTAAAGTCATGATCCTTTGTTACTTGGTATATGTGATATTGCTAATAAGTTTTGTTTTTTCGTTTATAATTTAAAGAACTGCAATTTAAGCTCAATTTGTTGTCCCTGTATCTGTTCAAATTGGGGATTAGTGGGAATTATCTTGATTAATTTTCTTGATTACCGAACCTGCGTGCAATCTGCTTGATGAACAGTAGGATTATTGAAGCTTATTGCTAATATCAGTAAGAGGCAAATGTGTGAAAACTGGTTTCCAATTCCTAATTCAGATTCAAGTTCACTTTTGTTTGCTATGAAGGTGTATGACCTAAGCTAATTGATGAAGTTGCAGTCCTAAAATGTAGTGTAAAGGTTATAGATTTTCTTATGGCAAGTCTCAAAGGATCAAGATTTCTCTTGAGAGAGACCAGTTAGTTCCAAAGACGTGTATAAATGTTTGAAGCTCTTGCGTTGCTTCTTTAAACCCCTTCTGCCCTCTTTTCACAAATAAATCTTTTTTTTTGCTATTATAAGGAAGAAGTAACAAGTTACCAGTTAGTTGGTTCTTTGGCTAATTTAAACAAGCAGCTTCATGTTCCTATTTTAATCTTCCCTCTTAATTGTTTGTGTTGTTACCGAGAAAGGTGATGGAATTGACCTGTGAATGTAATACGATTTTTATTCCCCTTTATGTAATGTTTCTATGATTACTGTGTGCGTAGAATAAGATTTGTATGAATTAATCCTCTCTGGTTGCTTTTGTTAATTCATTACGAAATCGCGAGTGAAGCTGTGATTGATTCTTTTTGAGTTTAGCATCTTGAAGACTGTTTTGAACTCCTTCTAATCCTTATTCTCTTATTTTTGTTGCATGAATTTTTTTGGTTGAGTCCAATGGACTCCCTCACTTGCATTCCCGATGGGCAAAGCCCAAATCTTGAGTCAAAACCCATGACAAGTCCAAAGAATGGATTAATATACAAAGAAACAGGTTGGTATACACCAATATGCATTAGTATATTGGTGATATACAATGTCATACAGATCCAGGAAGCTAGTATACAGGTGGAGGACGAAATTACGTCCATACAGGACTGGATATACACTGATATACAAGAAAAAATGGAGGGAAGGCGTTATTGATATACAGTTAATATACAGTTGCAGAATGGACCAAAGTCCATAAAGATTTGAAGTCCAAATCTGGACAACAAATGGTCTGAAAAGGGGCCCAACTTCTTCTTCTCTTTATTTGTAAATTTATTTCCATTATTTGTTTGTAATTAATACTAACTTGATTTAATTAATCTAAATATATCCCCTAAAGTGTTGCCATTTTAAATTTTACCTTGTCGTAATTTGTTTTGTCCAAAATTTTGTCACTTAATTTAGTTCGGTTAAAAATGAGAAAAGGTTAGATTTTGTGTTAACTTGCCTAAAAATGGATTTTTTTCAAATAAAAATGGCTATTTTCCTCATTCATTGCTTAACAAAGTTTTCTTTGGCTAAAAATGGATTCTTCTTGTTATAAAAGAACTTTATTAAACTCGTCTTCCTCTAAACATCAACTTTTCGTAGAACTAGCTTGAAGTAATCTCCTCGTTTATTTAAGATTAATGTTTTCCTCTAAGCTTTTATTACTTTCATTTTTTGTAGAATAAAACCACCATTTTCAAACTCTTTTATTCAAAATCACTTGCTCTTTTATAACTTTTGCATTTTTAGGACTTGTTCAAATCTCTAAAAGATATTCTTTAAATAAATCTTCCTTTAATTGGTTGAAATGTTTTTTTTTAAGTTAACAACTTTTTCTCACCATTTCTTGAATTAAATTTATTTCACATCTCTTCTTTCAAAATATAGGTTGTGTTTTCAATACTTTAATAAAATAAACCTTTTTTGGGCATCTTTGGCTCAAAAAGAGACTTTTCAATTTGAACCTTTTAATAACCTTTTGTTTGGAATTATAAAGCTAATTTTTCTTAAATTCGATTTTTTTTAAAGAATGAATTTTCTTAAGCTAAAGTAAATTATGTTTTGCCTTGGATTAAGTGATAGCATTCTTTCTTAAATTTTCTTCAAATATTTTTCACTATTTCAACTCGCCGAACTTAGTCATTTTCAAGTTAGTCAAAATTGTTCTTTGGTAAATCATTTTTTAAACGGACATTCTTAAGTGCCTTAAAACCCTTCTTAAGACGTTACTTGAACCCTTACCCATTTTCTTTAATTTTAAAGATTTATTTTTGTTTTTAAGTCTTTGAAATTTCTTTTAAGTTTTCTTAATTTCTTTATAAAAATTAAGTGGCGACTCTATTTGTTTAGAATTATTTTGAAATTTGCTTTAAGTTTTGAAATAATTTTAAAAAGTGTCAAAACTATTTTATTTCCTTATTTTGTGAAAACTAATAAAAAATTTCGAAAAGGGATAAAACAGACCGAACACTAGAAGAATGTGTATCCCTATCCCACTGAGCAATTCTCTGCAATAGAGGTATAGAGTTTGTCACCTCGGGATAACCAAGACCTTTTGAGAAGCACTTTCAAAGCTCTTGCACGGTGAGTTAACCCCAAGTGCCTGCGAATTTTATCTGTCCCTTTCTTCTTCCTAACCCTTTTTTCCATTTGCAATGAATTGAGGGTATCTTTACATGTGCGAGGCCCTCTGGAAGAAGGGCCAATGGAGAGGAAACTCAAGGAAAAGATCGCTATTTTGGAGGAGCAAATTCGCTGCATAGAGGATTTCTCTACTGCAGATAAGAATTATTTTGTTGTTATGAGAAGATCCATGCTCGTTTGGTTTGTAGAGCCAAAAAGCTTGCTGACAAAGTCAAGAGTGAAGATACGAGAGTTGATCAGCCCTTCAAGATTCATTACACCTGCACACTCTCTTAAAGGATAAAGATACATAGAACGCGACCATTCGGGTTGAAGCAAAAGTTCTCTCGGGAGAGGTCAGCTCTCTAAGGGTGTTTCAAGGATGATCTCCATCGAAAATAGGAGAAGGTTAGGTCTCTTTAGCAGAGGCTAAAAAAGATCTGAGCTTGGTGTTTATCCATAAGGGATTATATCATGGGTGTTCGCAGTGGCGAGATCTGGGAGGAAATGTTGAGTGTCCTTGTGAGGGTTTACGCCGACCCTTCCTCGATTGGAGATGAGGTCAAAGCTACTTGGGTCGTCGCCTGAACTAATGTGTCCCCACCCTATACCCCTACTGAAGTGGCTTCTTCCTAGGATGATTTGAGCTCGGGTAGTGGTTCCTAAAAGATGTCAAGCTTTAAGGTCGGATCCCCCAGAACCAAATCTTTTTTTTTACATTTCCTAGCATTTGACCCCATTCGAGTTGTATTCTCGCTATTTATTTTCAAGACTTGGTTAGATTTTTGCGATATGTGGTGTTTATTCAGCTATCTTCCATCTTTATTTTATTTATTATTTTATTTGTGGTGGTTGTTGCCATTGTGTGGTGTGTCATCCACTCAGATATCTTTTCTCACATCAGAAACTATTATTGTTTTATGTCTCGTGTTTGATGGTTGGTTGTGGATGCTAACGGTTTTCAATATAGCATACCCACCAAATCTATCTCCTTCTTTGACAGGTAGAGCTCTTCGCCCAAAGGGAATGGTATGTTGGAGCATGGGGCATTTGTTCCCTGGCTGCTTCGCAATCCACACTGTACAATTTTTTTCTTTATATATATATATTTATTCATTTATAGCATGCTTTGTAGGCTGTTAGTAGCCGACGTCCTCTTTAATGAGGTTGTTGACTTTATCATTTTTGTAAGTTAGGACATCTCCTAATTACTTTAAATGACAAGGTCCTTTGGGTGGTCGCAAGTCCCTTTGTAAGGTCTTGACCGTTTGTATCATGGGGTGCACACAAAAATATAAAGAAAATAGACTTCTTATTGAGCTATGTTGGGACCTCTAATTACAAAGGCAATTAATTTCCAGGAGCACTTAGGTATGATGGTCATTTTTTATCATTTTCCAACCTTTATTCCAGTATTCCCCAATTCCTACCTCACTAAAAACCATGCCGCTCAAAAACCCGAAAGGGATAAAAAGACCGATTGCAAAGAAAAAGAGTGTAGGTCTTGCCAGCGAGTGTCTTCGTTAACAATAATATCTCTTCAAGTGGCCCACATTCCAATTATTGCATTGCTGATTACCTTGGAGGTCAGCCAGTTGATATGATCCTTTATCATCTATATCGGTAAATTGATATGGCCCTTCCCACTCGGGGCCCAGCTTTCCTTCATTTGGGTTCCTCATGCTCAAGGTTACTTCCTTTAGCACCAGGTCCCCGATGTTGAAATGTCATAGCTTGGCCTTTTGATTTTAATATCTCTCCGTCCATTTATTTTATGCCATCACTTATACAAGGGAGATCTCCCACCATTCTTCTAGTAGGTCGAGGTTTCCCTTGAGTGCCTCGTCATTAGCTTCCGTGGTGGCTTCTGAGTATTGGTGATTGGTCTCGCCTACTTTCACCCGCATTAGGGCTTCTTCCCCATACACCAAGAAGAAAGGGGTTTCTCCCATTCTCATCTTAACGGTCGTGCAATGTGCTTATAGTAACCCAGTAACTCCTTAACCCAACACTCTTTAGCATTTTACAATATTTTCTTCAAGCTAAGAAATATCGCTTTGGTCATAGATTTTGTCGGGTCGTTGGCACTAGGGTGGTAAGGTGTCAAAGTAATGTCTCTTATCTTTAATCCTGTCAGAAACTCCATTATCTTGGTCCCTACAAATTGGGGACATGCTATCTCTTATGATATCTTGAATCTGTAAACTATGTGATCCCATATAAAGCTTATGACCTTGCATTCTTGAATCTTCTTATACGCTTCAGCTTCTACCTATTTAGAGAAAGAAACCGTCATTATTGGCAGAAACCTGACCTGCCCGAGAGCGGGTGGCAAAGGTCCTACAACGTCCATTCCCCACTTCATGAAAGGTTGGGGGAAGTGATGGTGTGCAATATTTCTCCCGGCTGTTGGAGCTTGTGGGTGAACTGTTGTCATTTGTCGCACTTCTCGATGAACCTTTTGGTATCTTCTTCCATAGTTGGCCAGAAGTATCCTGCCCGCATGATTTTATGCACAAAAGAGTATGCTCTAAAATGGTTTCCACATGTACCTTTGTGAACCTCCCTCATTACATACTCGGTATCCCAGGGCCCCAAACACTTTGCGAGCGGCCCTAAATATGATCTCTTATAGAGATTTCTATTTACTAGGCAATATCTAGCCACCTTTGTTCGTAGTGCATGAGATGCCTTTGCATTAGTGGGAAATGCACCATCCTTAAAATATTTGATGAATGCACTTCTCCTGTCCCATACATAGCTAGTTTGGTTTACTTATCCTCACTCCGGGGCTTCCAAGCGCTGAATATAACAGCTGGACTATAGCCTCCTTCACAACATCATCTGCGTTGGTTGCCGACCCCAAAGTGGCTAGCGTATCTTCCTTCTTGTTTTTTCTTCGAGGGATCTGCTCCAGGTTCCACTTCTGAAAGCGAGATAACTTAACTTGCACTTTAGCAACGTACTTCATCATGTGTTTGTCCTTTGTGTCAAAAGCCCCTTCAATTTGGTTCACCACCAATTTTGAATCATAGAATACGTCAACTATTTCTGCTCCCATGCTCCGTGCTAAACCTAGACGTACAAAAAGGGCCTCATACTCTGCCTCTTTGTTAGTCAATGGGACGCAGCTGATTGCTTGCCTTATTCTCTCCCCTCTGGGAGTTACTAAACTATACCGAGGCCCATTCCCTTTTTGTTAGAAGCCCCATCTGCGAATAGGGTTCATGTACCAGGTAGGTGCCCTGCAGCAAGGACTGCCTCCCTCTCGACCTGGAGGGTCATATCTGGGCTAAAATCAGCTATAAAATCAACAAAATGCCTGGGACTTTATAGTTGTCCTGGGCCTGTACTCGATATAGAACTCGCTCAGCTCGACTACCCATTTGTCCATTCGGCCTAATAGTTCTGGCTTGTGGAGCACGTTATGAAGTGGGTATGTCGTGACTACCGCTATGGGGTGACATTGAAAATATGGCCTTAACTTTTGGGTGGCCTCCACCAAAGCCATTGAGAGCTTCTCCAAGTGAGATTAACGAGTTTTTGCACTAATTAAACTTTTGCTAACATAATAAATAGGACATTGCATACCTTTTTCCTCCTGAACTAGCACGGTGCTGACTGTCATTTCTACTATGGCCAAGTACAGAAGTAACAATTCACCTTCCTCTGGTTTTGACAGCAAGGGCGGGCTCAATAAGTAGGACTTCAACACTCTCAAGGGTTGGTGACACTCCAGGGTCCACTCGAAATTTGTCCTCTTCCTCAGCAAAAGGAAGAATTGATGGCACCACTCCAAAGATGTTGATATAAACCATCTCAAACAAGTGAGCTTCCTTGTGAGCCTCTACACGACCTTTACATCGTCTAATACATCTAGTATATCTTCTATGGTCTTGATCTTGTCGGGGTACACTTCTATTCCTCGGTTGGACATAAGGAAACCCAAAAATTTCCTAGACGCACCCCAAAAGTGCATTTCTCAGGATTCAGCTTTATGTTGTATTTTCTCAATACAACGAATGCCTCTTCGAGGTATGACAAGTGATCTCAAGCTTCTCACCCTTTCACGAGCATATCATCAATGTAGACTTCCATCATTTTCCTTATTTGTTTCTTGAAGATCTAGTTGACCAAATGTTGATAGATAACACCTGTATTTTTAAGACCAAATGGTATCACATTATAACAGAACGTACCATGGTTATTTGGGAAAGACATTTTCTCCTGGTCCTCCAGATCCATGTTGATCTTGTTATAGCCAAAGTAGGCATCGAGGAAGCTCATGATTTTGTTCCCAGCCATAGCATCGATCATACGATCAATGTTCAAGATGGGGAATGAGTCCTTGGGATAAGCTTTGTTTAAGTATTTAAAGTCTATACACATTTTGAACTTGTCTGGTTTTTTAGGCACCACCACAATATTTTCCAACCATGTTGGGCACTTGACTTCTCGGATAGAACCTATCCTGAGCAGTCGAGCTTCATCTTCTTTGATGAACTTATCCTTTTTCACCAAGATCAATTATCACTTTTGCTGCACCTGTGGAACATTTGGGTCTATTTTGACTTTGTGCATCACCACCTTGAGGGGGTACCTATAATAGCCAGATGGAAAATCAATCAGAATTATCTCTAAGGAATTTAAGATAAGCGGGCCTGAGCTCAGGTTCAAGCCCCAAGACTAAGTATAACTTTTTCTCAGGACACTCCAGGTAGAGAGGGATCTGGTTTATTTCTTCCTCCGTGCTCTTTGGTCACATCTTTATCATTAGGTACTTAAAAAGTTCTAGGGGTTTTGTACTATCTCACCTTTCCAAAGTGTGGTTCAAGGAGTTTGTCCCCAGTCTCCGTCCTCAGGGCGGCCTTCGGCTCTCCTGCCGATATCATGCATGCTCTCTACAAGGTCCTGAATCTCCTCTTATCTGCCTTATGTTATATAGAGTAGGAAACTTAATGACTCAGTGGTATATTTACAAGACAACTTTCATGACGTGGAGACATGTACTTCCCAATATGATGTTATAGCCCATTCCCCATCAAAGATATCCAACACAGTAGGATTCTCCATGCCACCCATCCTAGTTTCAACTGATATTTCACATTTGGTTACCTCGCTCTCCATATTTAACCTGGCCAGAGTCGTAGCCATAGGTTGCATGGCAGTGCTTGACTCTATTTGATCGAACACCCTTTTATGTATAATATTTGTCAAGCTCCCGGGGTGAACCATCACCCTTTTCATGTAACACACATCTATGTTTAAGGATATCACTAGAGGGTCTTTGTGGTGGCCCCGAGGCTGCTCCATATCTCAGTCCTTGAAGGTTATTTTGACATTATCACCTTGACGCGACTTCTTCTAATATCTCAATGATGCCTTCTCTATTCGGGAGAATGAGACCCTACTTTCTCCAGGATGGTGATGAACCTCTAGGTCATCCCACGCCTCCAAATCATATTGTCTCCTATGAGTATCTGAGCTTGCCAAGGCAAGTTCCATCCGCTTGCTCTTTGCACTGCTTTCAAACTCAGTATTTCCCAAGCAACTAGTTATGATCCACTTTCCTGCAAGGTAACAGCACAGAAAGAAACTAACAGATAGGAACAAAGTTAAAACTCACGCTTTTGCTCTGGCCCCACGGTGGGTGTCAAACTGTTTACCATCAATTTGGGAAAACTAAATTTGTTTGTGGGTCAAGAGCACGCATTACGATCTTAGCTTCATTGTTAGAGACATAAGTTTGCAAAAGATGATAAATGTAAAGGAAATACAAAATAAATCACTAAGAAAATGATAGAGAGATAATCTGAGACACCAGCAAGGTGTTCGGTCCTCCTAGCTACGAACGGGTCGAGGCCAAAAATAATAAGTAAGTGAGCGTAATAATAATGAAACACTAAACGACTAAGAAAAAAATAAAATAAAGACAGAACATGCTTAATGACCAAGCGAGAGAGATTTTATTGCTTTAGGTCTAGAGATAACAAATTTTGAATCCTTTACAATGAGGGAGAGGGTGATAACGCCCAAACTACACCTCAAATTAAGAAGCGTAAGCGGTCATCGGCAAATATAAAACCCAACAGAGGTTGGGGTCGATCCCACAGGGAATAAGGTGAGAATTAAGTCATTAGTGAAGTAGATGACTAGTAATCAATATTTTCCGGTGAATAGGGGGGTTTGTGTGATCAATTTGTGAACAAAAACAAATAATAATGTACGAGTGAAAATCAATATGAGAGAGAACTAGGGAAGTGTTCACCATGGCGTTATAACAATGTCGATTCAAGCTTAACCGGGTTCTTTCTTATATGCGTGTCACGATGTGATTGAATTAATGGTATCATCTAAACGTTTCTCAACCAAATAGACGAATTTCCTTTTTAATTCTCTCGAACTTGAAAAGGTGAGCTTTTATATTTCAATCCTAAACATCAAGTAGATTAATCTAGTTACAGCATTAATCATAAGATGAGAATTGGTAGTCTCGAATCCTCGTAGTTAATCAAATTTCCCGGTTTTAATTTCTTTACTCAAGCAAATTAAACCTAGGCATGTTCTAATGTTTGCAACCACTAGAAAACGTGAAGAATGAATGATTAACAACGTGACAATCATAAATATTGAACCCGACGCTACCCGGAATCTATATTGCTACTTTAGCCATGGCTCCCACAACCCTAGTCGTGGGAAGTTAGTTAATCATGCTATTAAGAAAAGAGAAGAGAATCGTATTCATAATAAAGAGAAAAAGATTCTTACAATATAACGAAAACAATCTTCAATTATCCAAGAACAAGAAAACCAAGATCCCAAGAACGATTCAAGAACACGATTTCAAGACAAAGAAAACGTGTTGTTGCTCTCAAAAAGTCGACTAAAAACTCTCCTAAAACTATTGGGTGAACAATTGTAAAAAGCTTAATAAATAAAATAAACCTAACATAGGGTATTTATAGGAGTCTAGGAAACAAAGTCCCAAAAACGTTCGGATTCCGCGTAGCGGACTGCCTTACTGTGACGGCCAGGCTGACGGACCATCGCCGGAACCGTCACCACTAGGCAGTGGGCTGCCTCCACTTGACGGTCACTATGACGGACCGTCACATGTGTGATGGACCATCACTCAGGCCTTCACTCTTATCCAGAATGTCTTTTTGCTCGTATTTCCTTCTGTTTCTATGTTTGTCCCTATTTTTTGAAAAAATAACATAAAACATCAAAAACGACGACGGTTGCTTGAAAATGTACGATTGTTCTTAGTTTAGAGGCGTCGAAAGTGCCGTAGAATGGCGGTACACCAACACCCTCAACTTAAAACGTTCGCTTGTCCTCAAGCAACATGACACAAAAATAATAAAATGACTCAACTAAGAAAACAAACTCGTGTCTCTAGCAACTCATGGTCATTCAATGCTTATTCAATTTCAAATCAAGCTCCCTAGTAGCACACAAATGTATGAAACATTAACTTGCAAGGATCCAAACATGTCATTCCGATATGATAGAACATTATGCATACACACGCAAAGCTATATCTAACAGTCAATAGACAATACAGAAATCTTGGTGCCCTCCCCACAAAGAAGTCCCACACACAAGATTTAGGACTAGGTAAGGCGCTCACACTCACAAACGAGTTCAAACAATGCACATGCGATGCCATAAGCTTGCCCTTACTATTCTATTTCAGTTCTTCAGAAAGCCGCTCAGGATCACTACAGGACTTGTTTTGGCTTGTAATGAGGCTTCAGGTGCAGGTAGGATACATGTAGGGGTTAGTGACTAAGCCCTCCTTGGAACCACCGACATCTTATTACCACATAACTTTTCTTTGTCCATCCTTCTTCACCTTTTATTCACCTTTTTATTTCCTTCTTTCTAACTACAGGTGCGGCCTCTTTATTTTGATAATTCTTTATTTCTTTTTCGTTCTTTTTCATCTCTTTTTTTTTCTTTTTCGTTTCTTTTCTTAGACACACACCCGAAATTTTCATTCTATCCACAACCAATCTTATCCATCCTATTTTTCTTCTCATTTACCTCTATAGTAGCCACCCTCAACTTAGGCTGATTGCCTGAGTTGAGGTGCACGATGTCCAAGGAGGACCAGGGCCAAAACAGGGATTCAAAGTTAAACAGGAACGGTGACGGGTTATTGAAAGAACATGGTCAATTATGGCTCAAACAGGGATCAAGAGGAATTATTTGCATTTGGACGGTCTTATAGGCTAAGTGGACTGCACACAAAAAGGGCCTGTGATCCTTTCCTAAGCAACCAAACTTCGAACTTTAACAAAATAGACCGGGCAAGTTCTAGATGCATGCACAGAGTAAGAATTTATAACAATACGCTCACACACACTTGGCACCAAGAAACCATACCACTACCAACTATCAAGACAACAACTCGGCTTAAGCATACCTATTCCAATCATAACCGCACAATGACATCCAAGGATCCAGACAGTCAATCGTTTCACAATTTAGTGAAAATCAACTTTTTCAGAGGGGGCTCCTTTTAGTATATTTTCCAACAAAAACACCATGCTTGCTATAGACACTAAAAAAAATAACTAAAATCTAAACGACAACCTAAACATGCCGGTTCTACTAGATAGCACACCGGAGGGAAAAGAAACACGACAACAAAAACCCTCGGTGGTGAAAGACTCACAGGTAACCCAACACCCTCAACTTAGACTCATGCATTGTCCCCAATGCATACATGTGAAAACTAAAACTGTGAGAGAAAGGAATACCTGTGAAGTCCATGGGGCTCAGAGTCTGGCATGATGTTGGAGACCGCCAGGGTCTCCAAAGCAGGCGAAATCGATGGGATAGGTGCCAGCTACCCTATCCCGTTGAGCTTCAACTTCTTCTTTGTTCGGCTCCGCAGCTAGTCGCGGCAGCTTCTTTACTCTTTCTTTGCTGGTTTTCTTGCGGTGTTTTCTCTTCCTTGATTTGTTTTCACCGCCTTTCTCGACATGTTTCCCTTCTTGCGATCGCAACCTCATTATTGTAACAGCTAGGGTCTCCGCAGGGGCTTCCTCAACCACATCTATGACCGCGACCACTCTCATGTCTCTTGGTTGCTTCATCAATTTACACACATCAAACTTGACAAATT
Organism: Jaltomata sinuosa; assembly: GCA_003996215.1. Classification (NCBI taxonomy): domain Eukaryota; kingdom Viridiplantae; phylum Streptophyta; class Magnoliopsida; order Solanales; family Solanaceae; genus Jaltomata; species Jaltomata sinuosa. The sequence goes on from QJPP01003663.1 coordinate 183,869, forward strand.
CATTAATCTGAATGTCAGTTCATTTTTCTCCATGTCAACCAACACTCTCGCAGTGGCCAGCAATGGTCGTCCCAAGATTATGGGGACTTCAAAGTCCACTTAGCAATCCAAGATCACAAAGTCAGATGGGAATATAAGCTTACCAACCTTGACCAGTACATCAGACAATATTCCAACTGGTCGCTTTACTGAACGGTCAGCCATTAGCACCCTCATGGTCATTGGTTTGGGAGCTCCTAAACCCAATTGTTTATAGATTGCTAGCGGCATTAAGTTGATGCTAGCACCAAGATCACATAGTTCTCTTCCGAAGTTGAGCTTCCTGATAGTACAGGGAACAGTAAAAGCGCCTGGATCTTCCTTCTTGTCCACTAACGATCTTGAGGAAATAGCACTGCAGTGGTGGAGGTTATCTTCTGGTTCCAAGCTTACAGACCTCTTCTTGGTAATCAAGTCCTTCATGAACTTGGCATATCCGGGCATTTGTTCAAGCGCTTCCACTAGTGGGATGTTTATTGATATCTGCTTGAGCATGGTCATGAAATTCAGGAACTTGCCATTGTCCGCTTTCTTCTTCAAACGCTGTGGGAAAGGAGGCGGTGGCCGAGGCATCATAGTTGGAAGTTTTTCAGCTTCCTTGCCTTTATCCGCGGGTCTTTGAGTAGCCTCCTCTACCGCCTTGTCATTCGCAACATCACCTTGAGTTTGAATTACCGGATATGATTCTGGTAACGTTTTACCGCTTCTTGTAGTGATTGCCATACAGCTCCCATCCTTCCTCGGATTTTGAATGGTGTCACTCGGCAAGGTACCTGTCCTCTTTTGATTTAGAGATGCCGAGATTTGACCCACTTGCTGTTCTAATTGCTTGATCGAGGTTGAATGTGAATCCACTACCTGACTCATTGTTGATAATTCAGTCCTCATCTCCTTTACCGCAGAGTCAGTAGATTCCACCTTTAGCAGCATCTTTGCCATCATGTTCTCCAATTTAGACGTCCCTGTCTCGGTGTTAGCTCTTTCCCGATTACCAGGTGGTACATACAATCCACCTCTATCAGTGTTATTCTTCCAGTTCCCCTGATCACGATCTCTGTAGCCAGCTTTTTCATAGTAGTTGTCCTTCTGATAGTTCCAACCTTGGTTTCCTTGGCCGTTGGCCTGGAAACCACCCAAATAATTTGCCTCCTCATCAGATTCAAACTCTGCTGCTCTACCTTGGGAACCCACAGCTTTCACCTTTTCGATACCTCCTGACAACAAATGCTTTGTCAGTAGGTCCACTTGCGTCTTCAGATGGGCCATATCTTGGTCCCGCTCTTCCTCCTTTCTGCGCTTCTCTGCTGACATACCAACTGTATAAGTGATAGCTTCTACCTCTGTATCACGTGTATGACAGGCCCTGTTGGTTTTGGTGAGCCTGTCCAAAGTAGTTGTGGCCTCAACAAAAGTGAGACCCATGAATGCTCCACCTGCTGCGTTGTCCAAGGTCGGCTTGGTAGCCGAATTCAGTGCCCTGTAGAATGTCTGTATCAAAAGGTTTTCGGTCAGCTGATGGTTCGGGCATTGTGTCATCTTTTTCTTGAACCGTAACCAGGTCTCATGTAAAGCTTCGTGAGGTTGTTGCCTGAAATTGCTAATCTCATCCCTCAACTGTATCATCCTAGAGGGAGGAAAGAACCTTTCTAGGAAAGCTCCTTTCAACTCTCCCCAAGTTGTGATAGAGTCGGGGGTCAGCTCTGTCAACCATAACGCTGCCTCATCAGACAGAGACAACGGAAACAACCTGAGCCTGATCGCTGTCTGACTTAGTCCAGGCAATTCGAACGACTTGCAGATACCCACAAAATTCATCAGGTGCCGGTTTGGATCGTCACCAGCAACACCACGGAACACTCCTCTCAAATTCAACAGCTGAATAATTGTGCTAGTGATGTTGAACTTGGCCCCGGGTGCTAGCGGAGGAAACGCAATAGCGCCCGTGGCACCAACTCCATCTAAGTCGACCTCCTCATCATTCAGCTCAATGTCGACCTCAAGACCACCAGCATTCAAACGTTGTTGGGCTTGCTGAGCTGCAGCGAGTCTCGCTGCCTCTTGTTGTTGCTCATTCATGTTTCGCCTTATCGTTCTTGCAAGCTCGGGGTCGTAGGGTAATATTGGTTCACCCGAGCCTCGGGTACTTGGCATGCACAACTATGTACCCTGTAAAAACAAAAACAACAAATAAAAATAAAAGCAGGAAATATGACTAAGAGTCAAATAAACACACCCAACTTAATAAACAACCGTATTCCCGGCAACGGCGCCAAAATTTGATACGCCCAAACTACACCTCAAATTAAGAAGCGTAAGCGGTCGTCGGCAAATATAGAACCCAACAGAGGTTGGGGTCGATCCCACAGGGAATAAGGTGCGAATTAAGTCGTTAGTGAAGTAGATGACTAGTAATCAATATTTTCCGGTAAATAGGGGGGGTTTGTGTGATCAATTTGTGAACAAAAACAACTAATAATGTACGAGTGAAAATCAATATGAGAGAGAACTAGGGAAGTGTTCACCATGGCGTTGTAACAATGTCGATTCAAGCTTAACCGGGTTCTTTCTTATATGCGTGTCACGATGTGATTGAATTAATGGTATCATCTAAACGTTTCTCAACCAAATAGACGAATTTCCTTTTATATTTCAATCCTAAACATCAAGTAGATTAATCTAGTTACAGCATTAATCATAAGACGAGAATTGGTAGTCTCGAATCCACGTAGTTAATCAAATTTCCCGGTTTTAATTTCTTTACTCAAGCAAATTAAACCTAGGCATGTTCTAATGTTTGCAACCACTAGAAAACGTGAAGAATGAATGATTAACAATGTGACAATCATAAATATTGAACCCGACGCTACCCGGAATCTATATTGCTACTTTATCCATGGCTCCCACAACCCTAGTCGTGGGAAGTTAGTTAATCATGCTATTAAGAAAAGAGAAGAGAATCGTATTCATAATAAAGAGAAAAAGATTCTTACAATATAACGAAAACAATCTTCAATTATCCAAGAACAAGAAAACCAAGATCCCAAGAACGATTCAAGAACACGATTTCAAGACAAAGAAAACGTGTTGTTGCTCTCAAAAAGTCGACTAAAAACTCTCCTAAAACTATTGGGTGAACAATTGTAAAAAGCTTAACAAATAAAATAAACCTAACATAGGGTATTTATAGGAGTCTAGGAAACAAAGTCCCAAAAACGTTCGGATTCCGCGTAGCGGACTGCCTTACAGTGACGGCCAGGCTGATGGACCGTCACTGGCTTGACGGACCGTCACCGGAACCGTCACCGGAACCGTCACCACTAGGCAGTGGGCTGCCTCCACTTGACGGTCACTGTGATGGACCGTCACATGTGTGACGGACCGTCACATGTGTGACGGACCGTCACTCAGGCTGTCACTCTTATCCAGAATGTCTTTTTGCTCGTATTTCCTTCCGTTTCTATGTTTGTCCCTATTTCCTGAAAACATAACATAAAACATCAAAAACGACGACGGTTGCTTGAAAACGTACGATTGTTCTTAGTTTAGAGGCGTCGAAAGTGCCGTAGAATGGCGGCACATCTGAGGGTCCCTATTTATAGGGTGTGAGTCATTCCTTAGTGCAAAAGGAATAGTATTGTCTTGCTAGGCCAATAGTACCATGTCCAATGGATGGCCGTTGCTTGTCCTTAAACCGTTGGAGGATGCCAACCTAGTACGCGGCATTTGACGCGACTCTGGTGGGTGTTGTCGGCGCACCTGAATATTTTGACACACCGTTCTTTTGTCTGTCCTTTACGTGCAATCACTAACGCTGGTCTTCTCGGGCTACCTTGCCTTCACCTGAAAAGGAACTTCTTCGTGTCGGATGCGCTCTCGAGATTGTGTCATTGCGGCCCGCCTACACTGTGACCCGGCCCAAGCCGGTCCGGCCGACCCAATCCAGTTTTACCCTATACACTAATATTTTGAAATAATTTAGTTTTTAAATTTATTTTTATTTGACCCTCAACAACATAATTTAATAATCATAAGATGTTATAACATCTTTTATAGATTACAAGTTATAGGAAACAACTCAATAACTATCAAGAAATTATCCTCTCTTCCTGTTTTACTTTCGGATACATTGCATAAGGATTTTTCCTATATGTTGTTTATATATTTTATAGAGAATTTTATATTTAAGTTTCTTATGGTTAGAAAATATTTTTGAAAGTAGTATATTCTATAAAGATTAAGAAATAATGAAGATTCCTTTTAGCTGAACTTAAACATATGATTAAATTTATTACTGATACGTTGGCATATGTTGTCAATTCATCAAAGAAATAAATTGCCATGGATCAAGAAAGTGATATTGTCAAACTATATTACTGGTTATATGTTTAAAAGGCCTAGTATTATCTTTATCCTGTATAACTTCTGTTTGGTTCTTGCTGGTCTCAATAGCCACATTGATCGAGTCTATTATCTCGCGTCCATGAAGTTTTCCCTCCACATCTCTTTGGAGTAATTTACTCCAAAATTTTGTATGGAATTTTCTTTTTAAGCAAGGAAACCCTTCTTCATTTGTGTGAACTTCTATTGTCCATTTCATTATCCATGGGATAGAAAATTGTATAAAAAAATACATTAAGGATATTCCCTTAAAATATACGTCCTGTTGTAAATTTTATTATTTTGGGCGAGACATCAACCCATTGAGCATATAATTTTTTATAATCTTCTGGGAGGATATTCAGGGTTGGACCATATAAAGTCCACCACTGGCAGAACCAATTTGGTATATATTGTTTGAAAATATTTTAACATATTTTAATAAACCATGAATGCTTCTTATTAGCATTCTCATATAATAAAACTTTATTAAAGCTTTCAATGTAATCCCAGTAATTAAACTTAACAGCTATTCTTTGTTCCGAATGGGTGTATTCTCGTTCCTTCATCGTGCTGATTCTCCATTCTTCTGGGGTAAATATTTTTTTTATAATAATTTTTGAAAAGTTATAAACTTTCTTGGTATTTGCTGGGTAAAAATGCTGAAATTCAGCAGACCCGATAGATGAGAGTATAATTTCATAATGCATTCTGTATTTGTATGTTGGGATAGAATATGATGCCGTATCAAAATATCTTGACATGATTTTCCAATGATCCTCTCTCCATTGTAAATCCCTTGGTTCAAGAAGAAGTATTACTTCATCTTTCTCATTCTTATCATATACCTCAATATTTTCACCTACTTCGTCATTGACGACTGCAAAATATGACGGTGGTGCATTGTTCTGAGGTTGCCTTGATTGTATAAAATCCATGAATTCTTTATACATTGGGTGTTCGGTATTAATTCCCAAGATACCTGTAGAAGTTCCTGCAATATTTGAGGCTATTAGTCTCTGGTTTCCTAACTGAGCCAAAATATTATTTCTGCTCATGGGTGTTCTTCCTCCTCTTCCTCTTCCTCTATTAGAGGAAGAACTTCCAGATGGCCGCATTATCCTGTATTCAGAAAATAAAGAATTATTAACTCAAATATTCCCTAGTAAGAAAATCGGGAAGACTATTATTTGTTCCCTTTTTATAATGTATTTCAAAATCGAATGGTGCCAATAAAGCTTGCCATCTTGCAAACATTTGTTTAGAAACATCATGTTTTACATCTTTATTAAAGATGAATTTAGCTGCTTGACAATCAGTTTTTATAATGAACTTTTGATTATATAAGTCCCCTTGGAATTTTAAAACACTTTTGACTATGGCTAAAATTTCTTTAGCTATAGTAGCATAATTTTTCTGACTATTATTCCATTTCCCAGAATAGAATTGTATGAGGTATTCTTGTCTTTCAGCAGGAGAGATTTGTTTTAAAATTCCCCCATAGTCAATATCAGAGGCATCTGTCTCCACTATTTTTTGTCAATTCGGATTAGCCAGAGTGAGACATGGTAGGTTATTAACCTTTATTTTAATGTGCTTGACTGCTTTCGTATGATTATCAGTCCAAGCTTTAGGACTTTTTCTTAGTCTATCATATAATATAGCCGTGTCTTTAGCTAGATCCTTTATAAAAGGAGAAATGTAATTTAAACTTCCCAAGAAACGTTGAAGCTGAGTTTTATCAGTAATAACGTCAGGAAATTTAGAGGCAAACTCAATACTTCTCTGAATGGGAATAATTTTTCCTTTTTCAATATTATGACCTAAGAATCTAACATTGGTTTGGAAAATATGCATTTTTGGTCTAGATATAACCAAACCATTTTGAATAATAATTTTCTTAAATAGGTCAAGATGTTTAAAATGCATTTCTAAGGTTTTTGAGAATACTAAAATATCATCTATATATACAATGATAAAATTGCTAAAAGGGTTAAAAATATCATTCATAATTTTTTGAAATTCAGAAGGGGCATTTTTTAACCCAAAAGGCATAACATTCCACTCATATTGTCCCATTGGGACGTTAAAGGCTGTTTTATATTTATCTTTTCAGAAATTTAAATTTGCCAATAACCTGATTTTAAATCAAATTTTGAAAATATTATGGCTTCATGAAGTCTATCTAATAAATCTTTTTTATTGGGAATAGGATATCTAATCCATTTTAAAACTTTATTTAAGGGTTTATAATTTATGACAAGTCTGGGTACCCCTTTTTCTTGCTCTGCTTGCTTATTAACATAGAAAGCAGTGCAAGACCATGAAGATTTTGAGGGCCTTATTAATCCCTTTTGAAGAAGAGTATCGATTTCTCTTTTACATAAATCTAAATATTCTGAATTCATTTGGCAAGGTCTTACTTTAGTGGGAATATTATCTTCAGAAAATTCTTCCTCATAAGGAAGACTTACCACATGTTTTTTCCTTTCCCAAAATACATTTGGGTGATCTCCACATATCTGTAGGGAGAATTGATTCTTTAAAATCTCAATCTTTCCTTGGATTTTAGGATTTTGTAAAGTCTCTTCTATGGTAAGACTACAAATCTCACTTTTAAGGAAATCGATTTGTTTATTTTTCAAAGAAATCATATCTTTAACTTGAAGCTGAGTTTTATCAGTAATAACGTCAGGAAATTTAGACGCAAACTCAATACTTCTCTGAATGGAATAATTTTTCCTTTTTCAATATTGTGACCTAAGAATCTAACATTGGTTTGGAAAATATGCAGTTTTGGTCTAGATATAACCAAACCATTATGAATAATAATTTTCTTAAATAGGTCAACATGTTTAAAATGCATTTCTAAGGTTTTTGAGAATACTAAAATATCATCTATATATACAATGATAAAATTGCTAAAAGGGTTAAAAATATCATTCATAATTTTTTGAAATTCAGAAGGTGCATTTTTTAACCCAAAAGGCATAACATTCCACTCATATTGTCTCATTGGGACGTTAAAGGCTGTTTTATATTTATCTTTTTCAGAAATTTAAATTTGTCAATAACCTGATTTTCAATCAAAATTTTGAAAATATTATGGCTTCATGAAGTCTGTCTAATAAATCTTTTTTATTGGGAATAGGATATCTAATCCATTTTAAAACTTTATTTAAGGGTTTATAATTTATGACAAGTCTGGGTACCCCTTTTTCTTGCTCTGCTTGCTTATTAACATAGAAAGCAGTGCAAGACCATGAAGATTTTGAGGGCCTTATTAATCCCTTTTGAAGAAGAGTATCGATTTCTCTTTTACATAAATCTAAATATTCTGAATTCATTTGGCAAGGTCTTACCTTAGTGGGAATATTATCTTCAGAAAATTCTTCCTCATAAGGAAGACTTACCACATGTTTTTTCCTTTCCCAAAATACATTTGGGTGATCTCCACATATCTGTAGGGAGAATTGATTCTTTAAAATCTCAATCTTTCCTTGGATTTTAGGATTTTGTAAAGTCTCTTCTATGGTAAGACTACAAATCTTACTTTTAAATAAATCGATTTGTTTATTTTTCAAAGAAATCATATCTTTAACTTGAAGCTGAGTTTTATCAGTAATAATGTCAGGAAATTTAGACGCAAACTCAATACTTCTCTGAATCGGAATAATTTTTCCTTTTTCAATATTGTGACCTAAGAATCTAACATTGGTTTGGAAAATATGCAGTTTTGGTCTAGATATAACCAAACCATTATGAATAATAATTTTCTTAAATAGGTCAACATGTTTAAAATGCATTTCTAAGGTTTTTGAGAATACTAAAATATCATCTATATATACAATGATAAAATTGCTAAAAGGGTTAAAAATATCATTCATAATTTTTTGAAATTCAGAAGGTGCATTTTTTAACCCAAAAGGCATAACATTCCACTCATATTGTCTTATTGGGACGTTAAAGGCTGTTTTATATTTATCTTTTTCAGAAATTTAAATTTGCCAATAACCTGATTTTAAATCAAATTTTGAAAATATTATGGCTTCATGAAGTCTATCTAATAAATCTTTTATATTAGGAATAGGATATCTAATCCATTTTAAAACTTTATTTAAGGGTTTATAATTTATGACAAGTCTGGGTACCCCTTTTTCTTGCTCTGCTTGCTTATTAACATAGAAAGAAGTGCAAGACCATGAAGATTTTGAGGGCCTTATTAATTTCTTTTGAAGAAGAGTATCAATTTCTCTTTTACATAAATCTAAATATTCTGAATTCATTTGGCAAGGTCTTGCCTTAATGAGAATATTATCTTCAGAAAATTCTTTCTCATAAGGAAGACTTACCACATGTTTTTTCCTTTCCCAAAATACATTTGGGTGATCTCCACATATCTGTAGGGAAAATTGATTCTTTAAAATCTCAATCTTTCCTTGGATTTTAGGATTTTGTAAAGTCTCTTCTATGTTAAGACTACAAATCTCACTTTTAAGGAAATTGATTTGTTTATTTTTCAAAGAAATCATATCTTTAACTTGAAGCTGAGTTTTATCAGTAATAACGTCAGGAAATTTAGACGCAAACTCAATACATCTCTGAAATGGAATAATTTTTCCTTTTTCAATATTGTGACCTAAGAATCTAACATAGGTTTGGAAAATATGCAGTTTTGGTCTAGATATAACCAAACCATTATGAATAATAATTTTCTTAAATAGGTCAACATGTTTAAAATGCATTTCTAAGGTTTTTGAGAATATTAAAATATCATCTATATATACAATGATAAAATTGCTAAAAGGGTTAAATATATCATAATAATTTTTTGAAATTCAGAAGGGGCATTTTTTAACCCAAAAGGCATAACATTCCACTCATATTGTCTCATTGGGACGTTAAAGGCTGTTTTATATTTATCTTTTCCAGAAATTTAAATTTGCCAATAACCTGATTTTAAATCAAATTTTGAAAATATTATGGCTTCATGAAGTCTATCTAATAAATCTTTTTATTGGGAAAAGGATATCTAATCCATTTTAAAACTTTATTTAAGGGTTTATAATTTATGACAAGTCTGGATACCCCTTTTTCTTGCTCTGCTTGCTTATTATCATAGAAAGCAGTGCAAGACCATGAAGATTTTGAGGGCCTTATTAATCCCTTTTGAAGAAGAGTATCAATTTCTCTTTTACATAAATCTAAATATTCTGAATTCATTTGGCAAGGTCTTGCCTTAGTGGGAATATTATCTTCAGAAAATTTTTCCTCATAAGGAAGACTTACCACATGTTTTTTCCTTTCCCAAAATACATTCGGGTGATCTCCACATATCTGTAGGGAGAATTGATTCTTTAAAATCTCAATCTTTCCTTGGATTTTAGGATTTTGTAAAGTCTCTTCTATGGTAAGACTACAAATCTCACTTTTAAGGAAATTGATTTGTTTATTTTTCAAAGAAATCATATCTTTAACTTGAAGCTGAGTTTTATCAGTAATAACGTCAGGAAATTTAGACGCAAACTCAATACTTCTCTGAATTGGAATAATTTTTCCTTTTTCAATATTGTGACCTAAGAATCTAACATTGGTTTGGAAAAATATGCAGTTTTGGTCTAGATATAACCAAACCATTATGAATAATAATTTTCTTAAATAGGTCAACATGTTTAAAATGCATTTCTAAGGTTTTTGAGAATACTAAAATATCATCTATATATACAATGATAAAATTGCTAAAAGGGTTAAAAATATCATTCATAATTTTTTGAAATTCAGAAGGGGCATTTTTTAACCCAAAAGGCATAACATTCCACTCATATTGTCTCATTGGGACGTTAAAGGCTGTTTTATATTTATCTTTTTCAGAAATTTAAATTTGTCAATAACCTGATTTTCAATCAAAATTTTGAAAATATTATGGCTTCATGAAGTCTGTCTAATAAATCGTTTTTATTGGGAATAGGATATCTAATCCATTTTAAAACTTTATTTAAGGGTTTATAATTTATGACAAGTCTGGGTACCCCTTTTTCTTGCTCTGCTTGCTTATTAACATAGAAAGCAGTGCAAGACCATGGAGATTTTGAGGGCCTTATTAATCCCTTTTGAAGAAGAGTATCAATTTCTCTTTTACATAAATCTAAATATTCTGAATTCATTTGGCAAGGTCTTGCCTTAGTGGGAATATTATCTTCAGAAAATTTTTCCTCATAAGGAAAACTTACCACATGTTTTTTCCTTTCCCAAAATACATTTGGGTTATCTCCACATATCTGTAGGGAGAATTGATTCTTTCAAATCTCAATCTTTCCTTGGATTTTAGGATTTTGTAAAGTCTCTTCTATGGTAAGACTACAAATCTCACTTTTAAGGAAATCAATTTTTTTATTTTTCAAAGAAATCATATCTTTAACTTCATTAACGAATTTTGAGAATGGTTGAGATATAAAATCTATTCTTATTTTCCTTCCTTTAAAAGTACCCGTTATTCCAGTCTCATCCCAGAGAGTTATGGAATAAATATGCCAGAAAAAAGGCATTCCTAAAATAATTTCGTTAGAAATGTTTTTTATTAAAACAAAACTTTCAGGCATACATATATCATTTGTACATATATATGCTTTAGGAATTTTATATTTAATATCCATCTTATGACCTCTAGCATTTCGAAGACTATGAGTAGTTTTCTTAAAATATCTTGACGGAATTAATCCTTCTTGAATGCAATTTAAATCAGCTCTGCTATCAATAAGAGCAATAAAATCGTTTTTTAAGTTATAATCAATAAAAAGTGTTATTTTTGCCAAAGGTTTATGAGCCGTAATTAGCTCGATAGATTCTGAAAATAAATTCTTATTATTTGTAAATTCATTACGTATATCAGGAATATTACCTTCAGGAATATCAGGGAGATTATCTTCAACCATAACCTGTTTCCTATTGTCTTTATTCTCTATATAACTAATTCTTTCATCAAGAATCATATTATGATTTTTCAGAGAAGATATTTATTTTTTTGAGATTATTAATATCCTCAATCAAATCTTGAATTGTAGTGGGAATATGATCCCTTTGAGATCTAAGTTTTAGTTGTCTCCTTACTTCTGCCATGGTATAAGCATTATGATGAGCGGGATTATCTTTAGGAATTCTAGTATTACTAGCGGAGGTGCTGGTATTACCAATTTTGTCAATAATTTGGGATCTTAGCGTTGGATCATCAATCATCTTGAGAATTTCCATCCAATTATCATTACTGATGACATTGATATTTAAGTCTTTGAACTGAGAATATAACTGATAGAATTCATCCTTGTATTTATTATCACAAGGTTGACCAATCTGGCAAGACATACATTCTTCCTCTGATGAGGACATTTAGTCTTCTTCATGAAGAACTTTTAGGTCTTCACTTGTAGAGGATTCCTCTCCGTCACTATTGTTTTGGCTAGAATTTTCCGAAGAAGAATTAAGGAGGATTTAATATAAAGAATCCTTAATATTTTCCTCTAGGTTAATATTTTTATTCTTATCCTTGACCTTGCAATCTCTTGCATAATGGCCTATTCTTCCACATTTGTGGCATGCATTTGATTTATTATTCTTATAAAACTCTTTTTTCCCTTTATAATCCATTTTTCTCTTTTCACGTTTGTCTAAGCGTTTCTTTTTCATGTACTGCCTATGAGGCTTTTCCTTATAATCTTTTTTTTTCTCTATATCTATTAGTCTTTTTAGAGGATTCAGGCATATCGATTGCAAATTGTTCACAAAATTCTCCTAATTGTTGTTTCTCATTCAAATGATATCTTTTAATTTGTTGATTCAACTTGATTTCATTGCACAAAGAGAGACCTTCTTGGGTGCAAACACTTATAAGTTTTCCATAAGTATAGTTATCGTAATTAATACTCACCCCATCTCCTCTAAGGGCCTTTCTAACTCTTTCTGCAAATAAAGCAGGGAGTCCGTCTATAAACTTGGATTTCCAATGAGAGCTACTACACTCGGGTAATTCCATAACTCTAGATAGGGAAACATCTTTGTACCATCTAAATGACGTAAGGGTTTTACATCTAAGGTTTTGGAGCATAGTCCTAATGGTTTCACTATTATCCGACCATCTACCAGAAAAATGTTCTATAATGGTTAGGACCAAGGTGTAGACCACATTTGGAATCATTCCACTTTCATCCTTAACAACATTTAAAATGGCTATACGTTGGGATTCTGAGAGATAATTATCCCACCACCCCTTTAATTGGCCTGTAAATCCAGCAATAATCATGTTGGTTGTATCCTTTTCAGAATTCTTATTGGCCTTGCAAATCGTACTATACATAAGAATTCTATGAGCCAGAGTATAAATTTGTCTATCAGTAAAACCATCAATATTCCATTCATAAATTTCTGTCCCACTAAAACTATTAGAGACATAATATTCTTGCTCTTCAAGAAGGATACTTGAGGAGTCAGCCTATGGTAGTAATACATCCTTTGGACTGGTTTTCTAGCATATTTTTCTGAGATTTTATAAATCTCATTTGGAATATTATTCCTATCAGTGGCCTCAATTTCACTTAGTTGGAGGGGATTAATATTTAACCCCTGGAACCTTTCTTGAAGCAATCTTTCAATATTATCAAGCTTTGATAATTTAAAGTCCTTAATCTCTGGAGGGGGTTGGATAATAGGAGTAGCCTTCTCCTTTCCTTTATCAGGGATCTTGGACTTCTCTAATTCAGAACATAAATGACTAATTTTATCATGTAAAGAAAAAAAATGTTCTCCTAAAATACTTACATATACATTCGTGTAATTGTTTTGTCTTATTAAAATTTTAACATGCTTAGAAGTAATAAGAGCAGTGTCATTCTCATCAAACAGCTCTGCAAATGCAGTAAAATATACAGTTTTATTATCTTTTTCAATTTGAAAAGATTGTTGAGGAGGTAGGAGAGATTTGGTAATTGAACCATCAGATAATTTATAATCTTGTTCTATCATAGAAATATAGTTATAAACATATTTCGTCATAAACCATGATACAAAAGCTATAGCTTTATTTGCTTTAGAAATATCATTATAAAAATCTTCTTGAAAGAATGTTTGTTGATTATTATTAAAATTTTTGAAAAACCATTTTCTAATTGATTCCCATTTGGGCTGAAAAAATTCATTTGAATTTTCTTTCTTACCGGCGACCCCAGTCTAAAATCAATAAGTTCTGATCTATCCATGTAAACCATTTGGAAAGTCCATTTCAGACAAAGTAGGGTCCATATCAGGGGTAACTATATGATTTTCAATTTTGATATTATCAACTCTTTTTCCCTCTCTCATATCAGAGGTAGATACTCTAGAATTATCCTCTTCTCTAATCTGAGAAGTAGACGCTCTAGAAGGCATATCAACAATATAATCAACAGGAGATATATAAGATGAGTTAGATCTAAACATTTTAGAAGGAAAACCTATATTATCAGCATAACTCATTAATAAATTTTGGTCAGTAAATTTGATTCTCACTGTCCCATCAGGAGTTTGCTCAATGTCAGAAATATCAGGATTTATACTATTTTTGGGTGGGACTGCCTCTTCGATCACCCATTCCTTAGGAAAATTAATTTGATCCCATTTAATAGGCCTTCTAGTTATAACTTTAGACTTACTAAAATTTGTTTCTATAAGAATCGTTTCATTTTTAAAATCCATAATTTTACACATAGGGTTCAAAGTGTATAATGGTTTATAGTAAATTCTATAAAAAATACATATAACTTCCGTACCAGGCAAATAATCATAACCATGTAATTTTATACTTAATATTAAAGTGTTTAACGAATTTTCATCATTCAAAGAAATTTGTAAATTAGGATAGGCGTTAAAATATACAGGGCCATAGGCCAAACTGGTTTGAACCGTCCCTATCAGGAATTTTTTCCAGTTCTGGTTTCTGCCATCTCTTAGAGCTGCTATGAAGCTCTCAGGTAAACCTCTTAAGGCGAGTGGCTTAAAAGCAACTTGTACCAAACCAATATGCATAAATCTATGAGTTTCTCTATAAGGGGAAAAATCACTTTCAGACAGTAATCTAAAAGTACCATGATCAGAGTCCACCGTAATAGTTTCCTCTGTGGTTTTGACAATTTGTTTAAATCCCATTTTTTCAAAAGTACCTATTTGGTATATAACCTTGGGTTGAATTTTAGGGATAGTCCATTTATTAAGAATATCTAGTTGTTGAGGCATATCATATTCCTCTTTTCTACTGTTTTTAACAGTAGTATATTTCTTAATGATGTTCATAAAATTAAGATGTGTCGAACTAACAACACCTACTACTACTATCAACATGGCTCTGATACCATAGCTTGACAGCTTGGCAGGATCGTTTTGATTTAACTACAGGTTCGTTTACGACTCATATAATCTAAGGATGGAAAGAACTTTTACGGTTCCAATCTAGCCCAAATAATAACCTCCATATGGCTGACATGGGCTTTACCAGGAACACCGGACTAAGACAAGTTCTTTCTACCCCTTGACTATACTACCTCGACCTTAGAGATGTGGAGGGAAAACTTCATGGATGCGAGATAATAGACTCGATCAATGTGTCTATTGAGACCAGCAAGAACCAAACAGAAGTTATACAGGATAAAGATAATACTAGTCCTTTTAAACATATAACCAGAAAATTACAGATGAAACAAGGGACTATTTCCAAATCTGAACTTCTTGCCTCATATATGGAAGAAGTTAAAAAAGATTTAGTAAAAAATATGGGTGTAGAATTTTTAGACAATATATCCATGGCCACTTCTAATGAAGAAGCAGACAACTGTTTAGCAGGAGAATCTCAAAGCACGGAAGAAATGGACATCGAAATGTTTCTGCAACAGTTCAGAAACTAGATAGAAGAATCTTCTAGTTCAGACAAATCCAAAGGGAAAGAGATTGTGAAAGATTAACTCTCAAAATTCTAATTGTGCCACATAAATTGATACAGAGAGTATATGTTTACATAGCTTATTTATTGTTATGTTTTAAAAGTTTGTACTCATTACTAATTTAATTCTAAGAATATAATAAATTAACATTATAATAAAAAGACCATTAATTTTCATATTTAAGCGATGTACATTTATCTTATCAAGAAGCAGATCGCACAGTACTTCTTGAAATTAATGTTAAAATCCAAATTTGTAGCAGTTTTGGACTGACGTTTTATTTCATGACACGTAGTAGAACTAAAAAGGCATTATGGCTCCGAAGGCCTATGTATACATGATGACTCGAGCAAAAGGTCAAATTAGTGAAGAGGCACTTTAAATTTGCATAGTGTTTACTGTCAATTTGGGATAGTTAGATATGTTTGTGGGTCAAGAGCACGCATTACGATCTTAGCTTCATTGTTAGATATGTAACTTTGCAAAAGATGATAAACATAAGGGAAATTCAAAATAAATCAATAAGGCAATGATTGAGAGCTAATTTGAGACACCGATGAGGTGTTCTGCTCCCCTAGCTATGAGTGAATCAAGGTCATGAACAATTAAAAAGCAAGCAAACAGCAATGAAACAGTAAAACAACCAAGAGCAAAACTTTAAGACCAAATAAGTTTAATGAGAGATTTTATTGATTTAGGACTAGAGCTAACACAGAGTGGATCCTTTATAATGAGGGAGGAGGTCTCTATTTATAGGATGCCAATCGTTCCTTGGTGTGCAAGGAATAGTATTGTCTTGTTGGACCAATAGTACTGTGTCTAATGTATGGCTGTTACCTCAATTCATTTGAGGATGTCAGCCTATTGTACCATATCTGACGCAGATTTGACAGGTGTTAGCCGCATTTCTGAATAACTTGACACCTTATCCTTTTGTTTGTCCTTTCGTGTGTAGTTGTATCATAAGCCTTTTTGGGCTCCTATTTTTAACCCGAGAGGGCACTTCTTTGTGTGAGGCTTTTCTCGATATGGTAAAGTAGTGGGCCAATTCTTGTAACATCTAACTCGGACTGTCCCACTTAGCTTAATCCACACTGAAGCCATTTTTATCCCATACAAATAGTCCCTCCATTTTTCGGGTACAACATCGGTTATGGCCAATGTACAAAATAATCAAAATGATTTGAATTAGCCTAGTCATTTCTTCTCACACCTTTTCTTTTCTACATGTCTATTGTTGATTGGATGCCTTTTTCCTATTGGGTTCTCTTTTACGCATTCTATTTTTGAAAAAGCTCTTTTTCCTAGGTCGTCGCTTTGTTTTATTCCTGCTTGTTCAAATCTTCCCACTCTTTTGTCTCCTTCTTCCCTCTTGCTGGAAATGACTCCTTTTTCATTCCCTGCTCTGATCCTTGTTTCTATGGGTTTCAGGTTATCATCGAGGTCACGATCTCTATTCTTGTTCACTGCAGTTGTTTCCTTGTCTTCTATGACAAACATGAAGGGTTTGCCTCTTATATCTGGCTCGACCCCGAGTAAGAAAGGACCAAAATCTTCCCAATGTGAGCCCTGCATGGATGATATAGTTCCTACCAATTTTAAGTTCTCAAATGATTTCACCATCCAATCAAGTGATTAGTCCCTCGTGCAGGTATACAAGTTTGGTTGCCTTGTAAAAGGTGACACTATTCCTAGCGTGATGAAGGACTGTGTGTAGTCTAAAAGGAGGATTCAGATAAAGTTACCTACACCTGCAGATAGTATTGTCTCTAACCAGCCAGGGGTGTCCTTTTTTTATATGTACCCTTTTAGTGCCTGCCTGGGCGATCCTATTGATGAAAGGATTGCGTCTTTCTGCAACGTCTTCAAGCTATCCCTCGGTTAGCTAAACCTCAAGACATGGTGAACCATTGCCTGCCTTCAAGCTCTCTCTTGTATGTCGAGCGTCAGTTTTACCGTAACACATCTCCTACTACAATACTCCCCTTGCTTTTTGCAGGGGGATTAATCAAATGGATCCGACGAGGGAAGAGAGAATTTGTAGGCAACTTTGATGATCCCCAAGATTGTGGGTGGACCGATCATTTTGTCACCGTGTCCCTAGAGGATCTTCCGGGGGCTCAGACATCTTTTCCTTGGAATACCCACCGTGAGCACTTATCCATTTATTATTTTTTACTCTTTTTCCTTCTCGCCATTACCTTAATTCTTTATACCATTTTCAGCTCTTCGATGGCGTCTGATGATAGGATAAAAGTATGCTTTTAAACGAATATTCACCTCTCATTTGTCCTTTTTTTAGTACCATCTTGAGCTTAAACGATATGAATTACACTTGTGTTTTATGTTTTGTTTATGTAAGAGTATCTTGAGGTATTTAGAGCTTAAACAAGAGGAAAAGGAGAACCAAGGACCAAAAGGAATCAAGGAAGAAGCAATGTCACAAAGCAATGTAAAATGCATAGAAAAGAGCCTCTCAACTTGTGCCTTGCGCCACTGCTGCAAAGCAGGCAGTGGCGCGGATTTTGGCAGTTCTCTGAAGTTTTGGTTGTTCCTTGCGCCATTGCTCCACTTTTGGGTAGTGGCGCGAGAAGGTACTTCTCCTAACCTGATTTGGATTGGTTTTCTTAGTCCTAAGGGTTTCTAAACTCTATAAATACACCCCTCCCACATTTTCTATGAAGAACAATTGATTTGGGAAAGGCAAAACCTACGGCAAAGCTCAAGAACAAGGTCTTGTTTTATTTCTTTATTTTATTTTCATTTCTTTTATTGTAAACTCATGAAATACCTTCTTCCAAAGAGATTCATGAGTAGCTAAACTTTTATATCTTGGGTTTTGTTTAAAGAATTGAAGGTTGTTATTTAATTATTATATTGTTTGGTTAGATTTCCATCTATTGAGTTATTTATCTTCACTTGTACTTAATTATTTATTAACTTGAGCACCTAACAAACACTATCTATCGTGCATAAATTGAATGAGAAATAGGGTGTTTGTGTACGTAAAAAGGGAAGGGAAGGCTTGGTTGTGAACTATATTGGGAAGGGAGAATGATTTGCTAACATGGATAGGAATATATCTGTTAATCTTGCCTAGTTGATACGGAAGAGAAATCTATGCCCTAACTATCAATCGATGATCATAGGAATATAGGCATTAGGAATAGTCGAGGAGACCTAGAGTTATTGGCAAAATGCTCAACATGGTTAAAATCAACCCGCAACTAGTAACTTAGAAAATTAACTAAACATATGGTTTGAAAACTCAACTAGATTGTCGAAATACCATAACCCTAATATTTTCTCAAATCTGAATTACAACACAATAAAATCAGTATTTCTTTACACAATTGCTTTTATTTACATTCAAACACTAAGAAATCACTCTCAATTATTGGTTACCAACTGAATAGTTTGTATAAGAATTCAAACTAGTTCATTAGTTAGTCAAATCCCCTGAGTATGATATCTGGACTCACATCATATATTACTTGTTTGACTATGTACACTTGTGTGTGTGAAAGGACGCAACAAGTTATTAGCGTTGTTGCCTGGGATTGATTTGAAATTGATACTACTTTGAATTGTTGAAAGATTCATATTTCACCTTTGTTTGTTGTTTTTGTTTATTTCAGGTCACAGGTTAGTTTATGTGAAATACTCAGAGTCAAGGCAATCCATTGATTTCCATTGATCACGAGCTTGAATGCACTCTTAAAGGTCAAAAAGTTATGGGTGACCATGTGAATAACCCAAATAATCTGAATAATGCTGAAAATAGGGTTGCAGTCCATACTGCTCCTCCACCACATGTCCCTATGCTTAACTTCCCAAGGCTGAATCAGCAGAATGCCTCTAAAGCTATAGTAAAGATGACTATCACTGGGAATTTTGAGCTTAGAGAAGGCATGGTGCAACTGGTACAGAGCAATTGCTAGTATGAGGGTAAATTGTATCAAGACCCACACAAGGACCTTCAAAAGTTTGTCAAGTTGAGTAATAAATTTCACTGCCAAAATGTATCCGATGAATATGTCAAATTGACCTTGTTCCCATTCTCACTGATTAGAGAAGCAAAGAAGTGGTTATAGAATGAGCCTGTAGGTTCAATTACATCATGGGATATCTTGTCAAATAGGTTCCTTAATAGGTTCTTCTCATCTAGAAAAATGAAAGATCTTAAGAAAGAATTTATGGGTTTGTACAGAAAGATGATGAATCCCTACCACATGCTTGAGAATGATATAAGGGGTATTTGAGAGATCGTCTGCATCACCAGCAGCCCAAGGAGATCATTGGGTGTAATTTCATTGAAGAATTAAGGCTAGACTCGATATCTCTTCTAGATGCTATAGCTCGATGGAAAATTTTGTCCAAGAGCTATGATGAGATTGAGGCTCTACTCAACCTAATATTTTCAAGAAATAGAGATCACACAGAGCCTAGAAGAGTTTTTACATCTACTTAGAAAACTCTGGGCAAGCTAGATCATGATGAGGTGTCAGCCATCCGGGCTGATATTAGTCAATTGTGTGCATTGGTGAAGCAGAAATTGATAAATCCAAGTACTGCTCAGGTGCAATAGGTACAACAGGTTCAGGCAGCTGCATTGCTTTGTAAAGAGTGTGGTGAGAACTATGCTTATTCGAGATATCTATTGAATCTTGAGTCTATTTTCTATGTGGAGCAGCAGAATTATAGAAACCACCCAAACTTCTCATGGGGTGGTGTTCAGAAGGGTCAGAGATAGAAGTATGTACAACATGGCCAACAAGTGAGTAGTATTTTGGAGGAAACTCTAAAGCATTTTATGACCCAAAAACAGCAAGTTCAACAGGCACAAGCACATGCTAATGTTGAAACCAAGAAGGCTATCACAAAATTTCAGATTTAGATGGGGCATCTTGCCACCACACTTCATGATAGGCCTCAAGGTACCTTGCCTAGAGATACAAAGACGCCCAAGAAGGTTATGGCTATCACTTTACAAAATAGGCGAGAGTTGCAAGAAGAAGAGCCTCTAAAGAGAAAGGTAATTAACTTGGACAACATTAAGACTCCACCTCCATTCCCATAAGCATTGATTCCTGCACGAACACCAATACCTAAGAAAGAGTTAAAGAGTGCACCAAAAAATATAGTTTAAGAAGAGACTATTGAGCAGCCTGAGATGGTAAGAGAGAGACATCAACCACTATTCCCCCCCAAAATTTCTAGAAAAGAAAGGAAATTCTAACTATAAAAAGTTCATTTACATCTTCAAGAAGCTTCACATCAACATTCCTTTAATTGATGCTTTGACAGATATGTCGAAGTATGCTAAGTACTTATGAGATGTGGTGGCTCGGAAAAAAAGGCTGAGAGATTTCTAGATGGTTGCACTCACTGAAGAGTATAGTTCAAGGGTAATGAGCAAATTTTCTCAAAAACTCAAAAAGTCTAGGAATTTCACCCTCCCCATACAAATTGGTGAAGATGAAGTTGGGCATGCATTGTGTGATCTTGGGGTGAGTATTAACTTAATGCCTCTATAAGTTTTGAAGACACTATGCTTGGGAGAGCCGCGCCCCACCACTATTTGACTCTAGCTAACAGATCGGTCTCGTGTATATTTGGTGGCCATAATTAAGGATGTGTTCATCAAGGTGGGTAAGTTTGTCATTTTTGTCGGCTTTATTATTTTGGATTATGAAACAGATGAGCAAGTACCGACTATCTTAGGACACCCATTCCTTACAACTGATAGAGCTTTGATAGATATGAGGAAGGAAGAATTAAAGATGAGATTTCATGATGAGAATGCGATGTTCAAGGTATATAAGTCACTCTACACCCCTTCACACTACAGAGATTTGTGCATGATCACAGAGGTGGTCAAAAATAAGTGTGAGGTAGAAGAGAGTGGGTTTGAAAAAGTTAAAACTTTGAATATTGCTACTGATTTTTTGAGGTGCGGCAATAAGAATTTCTCAAGTTGTTGAGGGAGCATGAGCATGTGTTTAGATTGTTGAATAGTAACCCAGAAAGGGATGATAAGAATAAAAGGAATGACGAATAAAGAAAGTGATCCTCCAAGAGTGAAGAAGATGCGAAAGCTCTATCATAGGGGGAGGAAAAGATTAAGAGAAATTAGTTGATTTGAGACATAAATCGTGTTGCGACATTAAATTAGGCGTTGATTGGGAGGCAACTCAATTTTGTAATAGTTTAGCTTTTATTTTTATAGTGTCACTTTTTGCTTTGTTTTTGATTTTGTGCAGGTTTGGGAAAGTCTGAGTACCCGCATTTGAAAGCTAAGGAGCATGGTTTAAGCTTAAATGTGGAGCCGTTCTCCCTTAAATTGAGATTGAAGAAAGCATGTTTCTATCTAGGTCCTAGAGGGTCTCAGAAAGTATTTCTAACCTAGTTTTGTATCTTATTTATTTTTTTGGGTACAAAGCATGACCTTAAGTGTGGGATGAGATATTTTCTGTTATTTATTAAGGGTGAAGTATGCCATAGGTTATTGAGTATTTTTATGTTAGATGAAAAAAATTGATTTTTAAAAAAAAATTCTAAAAACACAAAAAGATTTTATTTTATTCTTTAGTTAGGATAGTTTTTAGCTTTTAGATTCTTTTTAGAGGCATACTAATCCACCCCTTGGTTTTTCTTTTTGGTTTTTTTTCGAGGTGGAGTCCTTTGAACTAATTATCCTCTTTTTATTTTTATTTAGTAGTAGTTTTTACTTTTAGATCGAATGACTCTTTCCAACAATGGATGGTTGATGACCGTCTTAATGTAAGAGTTAGTCATTAGGAGTTAGAGAGTCTTTAGGACTAACTAAATGCTAGATTCTCGAGTTAGAAACTATAATTGACTGAATGATGCAAGTTGGTCTTTTAATTCTAAAGCATGTTGTGAAAAAAGTTGAATGACTTCTTTTGAGACACCTAGGTTCTTTTACTTGACTCTTGTATGGGTTTTAGCTTAAATTTGAACTCTTGTTGTTTGCTTGATGGAGAGTCTGTATAGATTCTTCTTGAGTTGAACATGTGACATATGTGTTAGAACTTTGTGATATTTTGTGCTTTCATATTGATGTCTAAAACTTTTCTGGTGTGTTTGCAAAACAAAATAAAGAATGTTATGTTTAGGATATGATATAGGTATTTCTGTGATTAGCAAATTTTATCATTTGCTTTACCTACCCAAAAGTGATCCTAATTAGCCCCATTGAGCCTTTAGCATATTTTTTTGATAGCTATATCTAAAGCTTAATTCTTTTGTTTCAATTGACCATGAATTTGATCCAAAACTCCTAAGCACTTTAATAAAAAAAATAAGAGTTGGAGGGAGTAAGAAAGAAA
Source organism: Jaltomata sinuosa (assembly GCA_003996215.1). NCBI lineage: Eukaryota > Viridiplantae > Streptophyta > Magnoliopsida > Solanales > Solanaceae > Jaltomata > Jaltomata sinuosa. Next base: position 206,595 of record QJPP01003663.1, read on the forward strand.
AAAGGAAAATAGTTGAGGATAGAAGCCTGTAGAAAAGTCTAAGGGTGCAAGAAAGAAAAAAATTATATACTTTAGTAGGGAGTAGAAAAAGAAAAAAAAGTATATTATAATTGAGTACTCCTTACTAGTGGTGTGTGAACTTGCTTAAAGAGATGGAAAAACAAAGAAATCTATGGGCGAGAAGAGTAGAAGAAAGAAGTTTGTTGATTGAGGAAAGTGCTTAATGAAAAAATGTGATGTACTAAAGCTCTTAGGGAAGATAGTCACTATTTTAGTTAAAATAATTCCTACTCATACCTTAGCCTACATTACAACCTTGAAAAGTCCTACTTGATCTTGAGTTTGATGTTCTTATATTAGTGAAGTAGTTCACTAAGGTCAAGCTTATAGTTCACCTTATGTTGCATGTGAACTTCTTTGTGAGAATGAGCGTAATTCTATTCTTATACCCATTCATTTGATAAATTATATTCTTGTGAGTGAATATGGGTAACTCTCTCATGGTGAGGGCACATGGTTGATGAAAGATAGGTGAAACGTTTGATTTCTTGATTGGGTAAGTTATGAGTTTTTTCTATGATCGTAGAGTCAATTCTTGAGGCTAGGAGGTCTTGAAGTAGTTGTTTATTAGTTTGAATGATTGAACCATGTTATGTTAAGTGCTTGTCATCGATAGTCATTGTAGTCTTAGCTTGAGTAGACTTATTCAATCTGTGTAGTTTATAGTAGATTCTTGGTCATGAGTGTATAGTGTACTCAAGGACGAGCAAGGGTTTAAGTGTGGGGTGTTGATGAGAGGCTAAAATTACGCTTTTATATGATCATTTGCCTATCATTTGTCCTCTTTATAGTGTCGCCTTGTCTTTAAATATTATGAATTACACTTGTGTTTTGTATTTTATTTATGTAGGAGTATTTTGAGGTATTTGGAGCTTAAACAAGAGGAAAAGGAGCACCAAGGAACCAAAAGGAATCAAGGAAAAAGCGACGTCAATGCAAAATGAGTGGAAAAGAGCCTCTCAACTTGTGCCTTGTGCCACTACTGCAAAGAAGGTAGTGGCGCAGATTTTGCAGCCTCTCTAAACTTTGTGCCTTGCTCCACACCACCCAAAACGGGCAGTGGTGCGAATTTTTGTAGTTCTCTAAAGTTTTGGTTGTTCCTTGCACCATTGCTCCGCTTTTGGGTAGTGGTGCGAGCATGTACTTCTCCTAACTTGATTTGGATTAGTTTTCTTAGTCCTAAGGATTCCTAAACTCTATAAATAACCCCCCTCCCATGTTTTCTATGAAAAACAACTGATTTGGGGAAGGAAAAACCTATGCACAAGCTCAAGAACAAGGTCTAGTTTTATTTCTTTATTTTATTTTCATTTTTTTCTTTTAAACTCATGAAATCTCTTCTTCCAAAAAGATTCATGAGTAGCTAAACCATTAGTATCTAGGGTTGTGGTTAAAAACATGAAGGTTGTTGTTTAATTATTATATTATTTGGTTCAATTTCCATCTATTGAGTTATTTATCTTTATTTGTGCTTAATTGTTTGTTAACTTGATCACTTAGCAAACACTATCTCTGGTGCATAAATTGGACTAGGAATTGGGTGTTTACGTACATAAAAAGGGAAGGTAGGGCTTGGTTGTGAACTCTATAAGGAAAGGAGAATAATTTGCTAAGGAATATACACGTTAGCCTTGCCTAGTTGATACAGAAGAGAAATCATATGCCTTTAACTATCAATCGATGACCATAGGAATATAAGCATTAGGAATAGTCGAGGAGACCTAGAGTTGTTGGTTAAATGCTCAGCATGGTTAAAATTAACCTGCGACTAGTAACTTAGGAAATCAACTAAACATATGGTTTGAAAACTCAATTGGATTGTCAACATACCATAACCCTGGATATTTTCTCAAATCTAAATTACAACATTACAAAATCACTACATGTTTAGACAATTGCTTTTATTTACATTCAAACACCAAGAAATCACTCTCTATTATTGGTTACCAACTGAATAGCTCGTACAAGAATTCAAACTAGTTCATCAGTTTGTCAAATCCCTTGGGTACGATATTTGGACTCACATCCTATATTACTTGTACGGCCACGTATACTTGCGTGTACGAAAGGATGCAACAATGTCCATCTCTAAAGGATGGCCTCTTAGAGCAGGTTGATACCCTACGCCTCTGGATGATTCATATCCTAGCAGTCACTACTCTACAGGATTGCACCTGGCCGGTTCTATACATTTGACATGGTTGGAGGGAAAAAATCCATGGCCTCGGTTAATTCCCTGTTATCCCCTTTATTTTCTTCAAATCATTGTTCTTTGGGCTCTACTTAACAACTCATGTGTTTACAAGACTGAAGGAAAGCTCTATGTTGCTATCGTCTTTAGCAGTAGCACTCAGCCTTATGGGTTAGGTCCATAATAGCCACACTGAGACTTATGTGAAACTCGAACCTCTACCGACTGACCCTGATGCCCCTTCAGTTAGTGCCACTGGTGGTGTTTGTGAGACTGTTGTCTCTTGCGGGAACCATGAGAGTCTGCGTAGAGGGGTTTCTCTTTCGCACAGAAAGGTTCCTAGTTACACTAATCTTAACACAACCAGACCCTCTCATTTGATAGAAGGTGATGTGGCCAGGGGTGACTCTTTTCACATATGTTATTTTCCCCGGGCCGTCTCTCCCTCAACTTTCAGTGTCATTGGCAATTCTAATTGAGTGGTCCCCTATCTATTCGCCAGATGGAGATCCGATTTCCCACGAGGCCAGAGCCATTCGCGAAGCATTCCTGGTCATCCCAAAAGAACTAACACTCCTTTCAAGGCTGGTCAGAGTGGCTGACTACCTAGATATCATCTTATCGCCCAAAGATCGCCGGAAGATAGAAAATGTCTCTATCAAGTATTTGATGAATGACGTCGCCTATTATGCTACAAGGATGAGTTTTACTTCCTTCTGAACTTTCCTTTTTTATTTTCTCCATGAGAAATTGTCTTCTTCCTCCCTTTTAGGCCAATATTACTATGGATGAAGTCACTCGGCAGGCGATGACAGTAAGGAAGAATCTGTTGACTAGGCTTTGCCAACTTAAAATGTTCTCTGGCTGTTCTCCAGGGGTCGACTACTTTTTGGGAGGCACTGGCTGCCCAGACGCTTGAGTTTGAGCCACTTACAACAAAGTTGCAGGCACTTCAGTCCAAAAGGGATGGAAATCAAAAAAATGCTACAGTGCAGGCTAGTCAGGCAGAGGTTTTACGCCAAGAGAATTCTGCTCGGGCTGAGAGATTTTTGCACCTATTCAAAGAACAGGATGAACTTCAATACTAGATTCATGACTTTTGCCCACACCCTTTATGCCCTGGGAGGGATTTTTCTCCTTACCAGCCAGAGCTGGCTAGAGTTGAGATTCGTCACCTAAAAAAAAGGTGAACATTCTAGTGGAGAAAAGAAAAGCTGCTAAAGAGGGGATCGATTCATCTAGGACACGAGATGCCTAATTTACCTGTGCATACATCCTTTGTGAATTCAAGAAAGGTAATATTGATCTGGAGAAAGAGATCGCCATGTCCCGAGACATGATCGCTCACTTTAGTGGTTTCACCTCGAAAAAGATGAAGCCTTTATTCTCAGAGGAAGACATGTACGAGCTCGATTGTGATAATGAGAATAAATAACTTGCTTGTGTGGTTTTGCTTTTGTCGTCCCCGAGCATATTATCTCAGGGAGTACCCATTGTACACTCTTGTTGAAAGAAAATAAATACTTACGCTCCTTTATATTTTCTATTTATTTGTTCATTGTATCGAGGATAATTTAAAAACACTAACTCATGATTAATTTTGAGGCGGTACCTTTTAGGAAGTCAAGTAGTTAGGAAGCCACCTCGGCTTCTGTCTTGTGTCGCACCCTGCATTTGTCATCGTCCACTTATCAAGCATCTAAAGGTGTTCGTACTTCTTCCCCTTCCTGTTTTTTTCTTATAAAAAGGGGGCTTTCTTTCACACAATCCCTCACTCTCATTACTCCTTTCTTCTCAATCTTTTTTCTTTTTTCTTTTTTCTCTTGTTGAGATTTCTTTGATGGAGATTCTTTTCGTGCCTCTGATAGCTTCATACAATCTCCAGCTCATCTTATATGTTACCTTTGACCAAGGAATCCTATATACATTACACTTCCACTCTCGTCTCCCGAGAATGAGATAAGGACTATTTGTTGGGGCCAAGGTCGATAATCATGGGTGTGGACTTGCTCAATCATTATCCTCCTTAGCAGACCTAGAAGTTGCATCCATTCTCCCTTCCAGTCAGATGAGGAATCCCTTTGGTCACGGATGCCCTCATCAAGTTTCTAGTCGAGCTTGAAAAAGGTATCCTCTCCAGAGGAAAGCTCGCTCCGAGGCGCATCTCTTAGGGTTGATAGGGTAACCACACCCTTATAGTCTATACTTTGAGGTTTCCCACATAGGGCTATGGCTTCCTCCAAGAAGCGAGTCCTCCCTTAAGTGTTTTTGAATCATGGGGTGCTACCAAGGACGAGGCTTTTCCCTCTCTCAAGACGTGTCTTGGCGTCAGCGAGTAGTTGTTGTTTAAGCGCATGTTTTATCATCTAACCATTTCTTGCCTCCTTTAGGGGCACTGTATCATGTATTTCTATGCCTATTTGCAATAATAAAGAGGAGTTTTTGGCTTAAATCATTTTTGCTTTCCGGGAGCCTTGCCTTTTAATTATGTTTCTTTTTAGCAATATATCTCCCGTACTATTTTCCAAAAATCTTTCCTTTTCCACCTCTGAAATAAACCCATTTTGACCGTTCATACATGTGAACAAGTATTGCCTTATATGAAAAGTTTCATCGCAAGTCTTCTCGAGAGGTGCCCACCTTTCCCTTGTTGCGGGTTTTGGGTGACCACTTTGGGTAGTTTTTTAGGTTATTGGGCATTTGATGATGAAGACTTATGCTGACCGATATTTATTTTCGTGTGTCTTTCTAATCATCTACTTTGGTTGGTCTCAAAAGACTCGACTATGAGCTTTTTTGGCTTTTCAAAACCTCATCCATCAAAGGAGGGATCCCTTTAATTTTTATTTTGTTGAGCGTCTGAGTCTGGACGTCTCCGAGACAGTTTAGCATGTAGCCTTAGAGTATTAAACTCTGATAGCTGATTTTGGCACCATGTACCATTTCCTAGGAACTTATTAATAATACATATGGATTATTTTCAACAAGGACCAAATGCATGAGATGTTATGGCCTCGAGTTCTTTTTCATGATTGAATGATCAGTCCGCGTGGTTCTTATGCATACACTTCTCGGGGAGGTCATGAGAGGGATGCTCACACCTGTGTAAGTGAGATCTTGGTCCGCATTATTATTGTGATACCCTACCCTGACAGTCCCTAGCATGGACATTGAAGGCCGATGAGAACCCAGGGCATTGATGATTTTTGGCTCCAGAGACCCCGCTTACTTTGAGAAAGTCGCGGTCTGATTAAAGGATTTTCTCCGGCATTTTACACGTAAGGTTGTTGCAATCATATTAATACTAACACTTAAACCACAAAATCATACATACTGATGTGCCGCCATTTTACGGCACTTTCGACTCCTTTAAACTAAGAACAATCGTACGTTTTCAAGAAACCGTTGTCATTTTTGATGTTTTTATGTTATATTTGTAGGAAAGGGAGACAAACGTAGAAAAGGAAGGAACTACGATCAAAATCTCGCCACTGCCTAAGAGTGACGGCCACCATGACGGGCCGTCACACACATGACGGTCCGTCACAGTGACTGTCAAGTAGAAGAGCATCACTGCCTAGGAGTGACGGCCACCATGATGGGCCGTCACCCATGTGACGGTCTGTCACAGTGACTGTCAAGAGTTAGCTGAAACACTGCCTTGGGGTGACGGCCTCCATGACGGTCCGTCACCCCAAGCCGTCAAGTTGAGACAGTCGGCGACACGGAATCCGAGCGTTTTTGGGTTTACTTCCTGGACTCCTATAAATACCCTATGTTAGGTTTATTTTATTATTATGCAAGTTTATTTGTTAAGCTTTTTAATATAGTTTTCCCAATAGTTTTAGGAGAGAACTGGAGAGCAAGAAACACGTTTTCCTTGTCTTGGAAATGCGTTCTTGATTTGTTCTTGAGTTGTTCTTGAGTTCTTGGTTTCTTGTTCTTGGAATACTTGAAGATTGTTTTCATTATATTGTAAGGATCTTTTATCTCTATTATGATTATGACTTTCTTCTCTTCTTCTTCAAACATGATTAACTAAAACTCTCATAACTAGGGTTGTGGGAGCCATGGCAAAAGTAGCAATATAGATTCCGGGTAGCGTCGGGTTCAATATATATGTTGTCACGTTGTTAATCATTCATTATGTCACGTTTTCTAGTGGTTGCAAACATTAGAACTTGCCTAGGTTTAATTTGCTTGAGTAAAGAGATTAAAACCGGGAAACTTGATTAACGACGAGGATTCGAGACTACTACCTCTCGTCTTATGATTAATGTTGTAACTAGATTAATCTACTTGATGTTTAGGATTGAAATCTAAAAGCACACCTTTTCAAGTTCGAGAGAATTGAAAAGTAAATTTGTCTATTTGGTTGAGAAACGTTTAGACGATACCATTAATTCAATCGCATCGTGAAAAGCATATAGAAAGAACCCCGTTAATCCTAGAATCGACTTTGTTACTAACGCCATGGTAAACACTTCCCTAGTTCTCTCTCTCCTATTGATTATCATTCATACGTTAAGTTTTTGTTTGTTTACAATATTGATCACAAACCCCCCTCCCTATTTACCGAAAACTATTGACGACTAGTCACATACTTCACTAAAGGCTTAATCTTCACCATATTCTCTGTGGGATTCGACCCCAACCTTTGTTGGGTTCTATATTTGACTACGACCGCTTACGCTTCGTTAATTTGAGGTGTAGATTGGGCGTTATCAAAAATTGGCGCCGTTGCCGGGGAATACGGTTGTAAATTAAGTCTGGTGTGTTTATTTGACTCTTAGTCATACTTTCCTGCTTTTACGTTTTTTTGTTGTTTTTGTTTTTGACAAGGTACAGAGTTGTGCATGCCAAGTACCCGGTGCTCGGGTGAATCAACATTACCTTACGACCCCGAGCTTGCTAGAACGTTAAGGCGGAATATGGCCGCACAACTAGAGGCAGCAAGGATCGCTGCAGAACTGCAGGCCCAACAAAATTTGAATGTTGGGGGGCTGCAGGATGAGATCGCACGGAATGATGAGGATCTCGACTTAGATGGAGTTGGTGCTACGGGCGCAATTGCTCTTCCACCGCTACCGCCCGGAGCCAAGTTCAACATCACTAGCATGATGATCCAGCTGTTGAACTTGAGAGGAGTGTTCCGAGGTGCCGCTGGGGATGATCCAAACCAGCATCTGATGAATTTCATGGGCATCTGCAAGTCGTTTGAATTGCCGGGCGTGAGTCAGGCAGCGATCAGGCTCAGGTTGTTTTCGTTGTCTCTGTCTGATGAGGCAGCATTGTGGTTGACAGAGTTGACCCCCAACTCTATCGCAACTTGGGGAGAGTTGAGAGGAGCTTTCCTAGAAAGGTTCTTTCCTCCCTCTCGGATGATACAGTTGAGGGACGAGATTAGCAACTTCAGGCAGCAGCCCCACGAAGCATTGCACGAGACATGGTTGTGATTCAAAAAGAAGATAACACAATGCCCGAACCATCAGTTGACCGAAAATTTTTTGATGCAGACGTTCTACCGGGCATTGAATTCGGCTACCAAGCCGACGTTAGACAACGCAGCAGGTGGTGCATTCATGGGTCTCACTTTTGTTGAGGCCACAACTATTTTGGACAGGCTCACCAAAACCAACAGGGCCTGGCATACACGAGATTCAGAGGTGGCAGCTAGTACTTACGTAGTTGGTGTGTCAGCAGAGCAGCGGAGAAAAGAGGAGGAACGCGACCAAGACATGGCGCACCTAAAAACGCAAATGGACCTCTTGACAAAGCACTTGATGTCAGGAAGTATTGAGAAGGTGAAAGCCGTGGGTCCGAAAGGTAGAGCAGCAGGGGTTGAATCTGATGAGGAGGCCAACTATTTTGGGGGGTTTCCAGGCCAACGGCCAAGGAAACCAAGGTCGGAACTATCAGAGAGACAACCACTATGAGAAAGGCGGCTACAAAGATCGCGACCAAGGAAACTGGAGGAACAGCACCGATAGAGGTGGGTTGTATATACCACCTGGTAATCGGGACAAAGCTGGCAACGAGGCAGAGACGTCAAAACTCGAGAACATGATGGCCAAGATGCTGCTAAAGGTGGAATCGACTGACTCTGGGGTAAAGGCAATGAGGACTGAATTATCAACATTGAGTCAGGTAGTGGAGTCACATTCCACCACGATCAAGCAATTAGAGCAGCAAGTGGGTCACATCTCAGCATCTCTAAACCCAAGGAAGACAGGTACCTTGCCGAGCGACACCACTCATCCGAGGAATGACGCAAGCTGTATGGCGATCACGACCAAAAGCGGTAGAACGTTACCGGAATCACATCCGGTAACTCAAACTCAAGGTGATGTTACGGATGATGAAGAGGCGGTAGAGGAGGAAACTCCAAAGCCCGCGGAGAAAAGCAAGGAAGCTGAAAAGCTTCCAACTATGATGCCTCGACCACCACCTCCTTTCCCACAGCGTTTGAAGAAGAAAGCTGATGATGGTAAGTTCCTGAACTTCATGACCATGCTGAAGCAGATTTCAATAAACATACCATTGGTGAAAGCGCTGGAACAAATGCCCGGTTATGCCAAGTTCATGAAGGACTTGATTACAAAGAAGAGGTCGGTAAGTTTTGAACCGGAAGACAACCTCCACCACTGCAGCGCTATTTCTTCAAGGTCGTTAGTCAAAAAGAAGGAAGATCCAGGTGCTTTCACTGTTCCCTGTACTATCGGGAAGCTCAACTTCGGAAGAGCATTATGTGATCTTGGGGCTAGCATCAACTTGATGCCGCTAGCGGTCTACAAACAATTGGGTTTGGGAGCTCCTAAACCAACATCCATGAGAGTAATGATGGCTGACCGCTCAGTAAAGCGACCTGTGGGAATATTGTCTGATGTGCTAGTAAAGATTGGTAAGCTTATATTCCCGGCCGACTTTGTGATCTTGGATTGCGAAGTGGACTTCGAAGTTCCCATAATCTTGGGACGACCATTGTTAGCCACAGCAAGAGCATTGGTCGACATGGAGAGAAACGAGCTGACCTTTCGATTGAACAATGAAGTGGTCAAGTTCGATGTGTCTAAATTGATGAAGCAACCAAGTGACATGAGGGTGGTCGCGGTCATCAATGCTATTGAGGAAGTCCCTGCGGATGTGTATCCTGAGGAGAAGGGTTGTGTTGAAACCCCGCTGTTATGAAAGTAAGGTCGCGATCGCAAGAGGAGAAGCAGGTAAAGGAAAGCGGTGAAAGATCAAGAAAACGAAAACACCGCAAGAGAATCTGCAAAGAAAGAGCGAAGAAGTTGTCGCGACTAGCGATGGAGCCCAAAGAGGAAGCTGGAATGCCACACTCCATCGAGTTCTCTTGTTTTAGAGACCCTTGCGGTCTCCAACATCATGTCAGAATCTGAGTCATATCGACTTCATAGGTATTCCTTTATTCTCACAGTTTTTAGTTTTCATATGTATGCATTGGGGACAATGCATGAGTCTAAGTTGAGGGTGTGGGGAAACCTGTGAGTCACCACCGAGGGTTTTTGTTGCCGTGTTTCTTTTCCCTCCGGTGTGCTATCTAGTAGAACCAGCATGTTTAGGTTGTTATTTTTTTTAAATTTTTTTTAGTGTCTATAGAAAGCATGGCGTTTTTCTTGTTTAAAAACGAAGCCCCTTTAAAAAATTTCTGGTTTTGTACTTATGTTGAAACGATTGACTGTCCGGATCCTTGTATGTCATTGTGTGATTATGAGTAGAATGAGTATGCTTAAGCCGAGCGGTTGTTTGATAGTTGGTAGCGATATAGTTTCTTGGTGCCAAGAGCGTGTGAGATTATTGTTATAAATTCTTACTCTGTGCATGCATCTAGAACTTGCCCAGTCTATTTTGTTAAGTTCGAAGTTTGGTTGCTTTGGAAAGGATCACAGGCCCTTTTTGTGTGTAGTCCACTTAACCTAAAAGACCGTCCAAATATAAATAACCCCTTTGATCCCTATTTGAGCCATAATTGATCTTATTCTTTCAATAACCTGTCACCGTTCCTGTTTAACTTTGAATCCCTATTTTGGCCCTGGTCCTTCCTTGGACATCGTGCACCTCAACGCAGGCAATCAGCCTAAGTTGAGGGTGGCTACTATAGAGGTAAACCCTATTTTGGCCCTGGTCCTGCCATGGACATCGTGCATCTCAACACAGGCAATCAGCCTAAGTTGAGGGTGGCTACTACAGAGGTGAATGATAAGAAAAAGAGGAGGGAGAAGATTGGTTGTGAATAGAATGAAAATTCAGGTGTGTGCCTAAGAAAAGAAAAATAAAAAGAATTGTCAAAATAAAGAGGCCGCACCTGTAGCTAGAGAGAAGGAAATAAAAAGGTGAATAAGGATGGACAAAGTAAAGTTATGTGGTAAGAAGACGTCGGTAGTTCCAAGGAGGGCTTAGTCACTAACCCCTAAATGTATCCTACCTGCACCTGAAGCCTCATTACAAGCCAAAACAAGTCCTGTAGTGATCCTGAGCGGCTTTCTGAAGAACCGAAATAGAATAGTAAGGGCAAGCCTATGGTATCACATGTGCATTATTTGAAATCGTTTGTGAGTGTGAGCGCTTACATAGTCCCAAATCTTGTGTGTGGGATTTCTTTGTGGTGAGGGCACCAAAATGTCTGTATTGTCTATTGATTGTTAGGATAGTTGCGCGTGTGTATGCATAATATTCTATCATATCGGAATGACATGTTTGGATCCTTGCAAGTTAGTGTTTCATACATTTGTGTGCTACGAGGGAGCTTGAATTAATGTTGAATGACCATGAGTTGCTAAAGACACGAGTTTGTTGCTTAGTTGAGTCGTCGTGTTATTTTTTTGTGTCATGTTGCTTGAGGACAAGCGAACGTCTTAAGTTGAGGGTGTTGATGTGCCGCCATTTTACGACACTTTCGACTCCTTTAAACTAAGAACAATCGTACGTTTTCAAGCAACCGTTGTCGTTTTTGATGTTTTTATGTTATATTTGTAGGAAAGGGAGACAAACGTAGAAAAGGAAGGAACTACGATCAAAAGCTCGCCACTGCCTAAGAGTGACGGCCACCATGACGGGCCGTCACACACATGACGGTCCGTCACAGTGACCGTCAAGTAGAAGAGCATCACTGCCTAGGAGTGACGGCCACCATGACGGGCCGTCACCCATGTGACGGTCTGTCACAGTGACCGTCAAGAGTTAGCTGCAACACTGCCTTGGGGTGACGGCCTCCATGACGGTCCGTCACCCCAAGCCGTCAAGTTGAGACAGTCGGCGACACGGAATCCGAGCGTTTTTGGGTTTACTTCTTGGACTCCTATAAATACCCTATGTTAGGTTTATTTTATTATTATGCAAGTTTATTTGTTAAGCTTTTTAATATAGTTTTCCCAATAGTTTTAGGAGAGAATTGGAGAGCAAGAAACACGTTTTCCTTGTCTTGGAAACGCGTTCTTGATTTGTTCTTGAGTTGTTCTTGAGTTCTTGGTTTCTTGTTCTTGGAATACTTGAAGATTGTTTTCATTATATTGTAAGGATCTTTTCTCTCTATTATGATTATGACTTTCTTCTCTTCTTCTTCAAACATGATTAACTAAAACTCTCACAACTAGGGTTGTGGGAGCCATGGCAAAAGTAGCAATATAGATTCCGGGTAGCGTCGGGTTCAATATATATGTTGTCACGTTGTTAATCATTCATTATGTCACGTTTTCTAGTGGTTGCAAACATTAGAACTTGCCTAGGTTTAATTTGCTTGAGTAAAGAGATTAAAACCGGGAAACTTGATTAACGACGAGGATTCGAGACTACTACCTCTCGTCTTATGATTAATGCTGTAACTAGATTAATCTACTTGATGTTTAGGATTGAAATCTAAAAGCACACCTTTTCAAGTTCGAGAGAATTGAAAAGTAAATTTGTCTATTTGGTTGAGAAACGTTTAGACGATACCATTAATTCAATCGCATCGTGACACGCATATAGAAAGAACCCCGTTAAGCCTAGAATCGACTTTGTTACTAACGCCATGGTAAACACTTCCCTAGTTCTCTCTCTCCTATTGATTATCATTCATACGTTAAGTGTTTGTTTGTTTACAATATTGATCACAAACCCCCCCCTATTTACCGGAAACTATTGACGACTAGTCACATACTTCACTAAAGGCTTAATCTTCACCATATTCTCTGTGGGATTCGACCCCAACCTTTGTTGGGTTCTATATTTGACTACGACCGCTTACGCTTCGTTAATTTGAGGTGTAGTTTGGGCGTTATCACATACATGCATTCCTTAAATGGTTGGTCATTTATAGCAAAAGTGCCTATTTACATTCGACCATTCTTATGGTTACTTCATTGAAAACCTTGTTGGAGGAGATCGCTCGGGGTAAGGATATCCGGGTAAAAGAAAAGAATATAGCCTGAGCACCTTCACTTGTTTTATTTGAGAGGCTTCGTCTATTTACCTTCCTCATTCAGGATTTTCTTGTCTAGTGCATCCCTGGGGAGATGCCTATTCTGCCTTATCTCTTATGTCGACGGATGCCTCTGTGATGACCTAACCAGAACATGCAAAGCAATCGACATAACTCCCTATAAGGTCAACGTAGGAGACCCTCTACTCCAGGTTTATTCCTCTTCGCATGTATACTTTCCTCTCAATGAGATTAAAGCACTCCCATTCGTCTGTTCCTAGTGGAGTTGTCCTGGGTTTTTTTAGGCTCTCTTTGAGTTTCAACAAAGAGACCGAACTTATCAGATTCAGTCCTTCAGTAAAAGCCAATGTTGCATGTTCATCCGGCACTACTGGCAACCTAGCCCTCTCCTTATGGAACCTGGTGACAAAGTCTCTTAATGGCTCTACATTCCCTTATTTAACTTTTAAGATATCCCATTATGAGGTTATGAGGCCACAATCCAAGCGTGAGAATCCTCTAACGTTCCTGTCGGCATGCTGGTTAATGCTTCAGGCACACCCTGTATAGGCGAGTGTCATTCTCTAACATTTTCTGCTGGGGATTTGAAGGCGAGCCAAACCAGGTCCACTTGTAGCCCACGACTCTCTTTGTGTTTGTTCATAACCTTATCAAGGAGTGCCGCAAGTTCTTCTGCCGGTGTATGCATCATTTCCATACCCGCTGACCCTTTTGGAGGACTCCCTAGCTCTCAATGGGGAGAGGTATCTTTCCCGCGGCCATTACTGTTGTCCTCCCTGACTTTCTTCCCTACAAAGTTACAACACAAATGAAACTGGCAAGCATGAACAAAGATAGAACCCACGCAGTTATTATGGCCCCATGATGGGCGCCAAACTGTTTATCGTCAATTTGGAAACAGTTAGATTTGTTTGTGAGTCAAGAGCATGAGTTACGATCTTAGCTTCATTGTTAGGACATAAGTTTACAAAAGATGATAAATGTAAAGAAATACAAAATAAATCAATAAGGCAATGATAGAGAGCTAACCTTAGACACTGGCGAGGTGTTTAACTTCCCTAGCTACGAGTGAATTGTGAAACAACAAATACGCAAGATAACAACAATGGAACAGTAAAACAACCAAGAGAAAAACCAAAAGACCAGATAAACTTAATGAGATATTTTATTGATTTAGAGCTAGAACTAACAAAGAGTGGATCCTTTACAATGACGGAGGGGGTCTCTATTTATATGGTGTCAATCGTTGCTTGGTGCGAAAGGAATACTATTGTCTTGTTAGACCAATAGTATTGTGTCTAATGGATGGCTGCCACTTGTGCTCGATTCCTTGGACACCATCCTGTTGTACCGCGTCTTACACGGCTTTGTCGATTGTTGCCCGCGTTTCTGAATAACCTGACACTTTATTCTTTTGCATGTCCTTTCGTGTGCAGTTGCTATCATAGGCCTTCCCGGGAAGAAACAGAAGAACAAAATAAAGATAAATAATTAAACAGAAATTTAATGTTAAAATTAGCAATATGTAATATGTGTTACATAGATGAATATACATGTGTATTTAGAGAATATTATTACAGGGGAACATATACGCCAGAAGAAGCAAAAGAAGTAAGGAGATTATATTTTACAAAATTACCAGAACCATTTAGTTCAAAAATAATAAAAGATTGGAATGAAGCAGGCTTACAAGATACTCTAGGAGCAAGAATAAGATTTTTACAAAAATGGTATTCAGATATATGTGAAAAATATAGAGAAGAAATGAAAATGGAAAAATCCATAATAAAAAATCTATCATGCTGTAAGGATAAAGTAGCACCCCAATTTGGATGTAAAGATAATTACTATAAAAAGAATAGAAAACGAGGAAAATTCAAAAGATATAAATCCCAATATAAATACAAAAAGCCTAGACGAAGGTATTATGTAAAAAAATTTAACAATAAAAGACCATTTAAACCAAAAAAGAAAATAACTGAATGTAAATGCTATAATTGTGGGGAATTAGGACATTTAGCTAGAGATTGTAAATTACCTAAAAATCCTAAGAAAAAGCAAATAGCAGAAATAATAATAAATAATGAAGAATATATGCAATTAGAATATCTAGATTATGAACTAGACAGTGACGATAGCATATATGAATTATCTGAAAATGAATTGAATGAAGAATTAGAAAAAGAAGAATTAGACGATAATGTCTGAAAAAGACATACAGATAAT
>QJPP01003664.1:0-205281 GCA_003996215.1 Jaltomata sinuosa
CTTCCGCTTTCTTCTTCAGGCGTTGTGGGAAAGGAGGTGGTGGTCGAGGCATCATAGTTGAAAGCTTTTCAGCTTCCTTGCTTTTCTCCGTGGGCTTTAGAGTAGCCTCCTCGACTTCCTTGTCATCCGTGATCTCACCCTCTTGAGTCTGAATTACCGGATGTGATTTCGGTAATATTTTACCGCTTCTTGTAGTGATCGCCATACAGCTCACATCATTCCTCGGGTTTTGAATCGTGTCACTCGGCAAGGTACCTGTCTTCCTTTGGTTTAGAGATGCCGAGATTAAGCCCACTTGCTGCTCCAATTGCTTAATCGAAGTGGAATGCGCCTCTACTATTTGACTCATGGCCGATAACTCAGTCCTTATCTCCTTCACCCCAGAGTCAGTCGATTCTACCTTCAGCAGCATCTTCGCCATCATGTTCTCTAGCTTGGAAGTCCCTGCCTCGTTGCTAGCTTTGTCCCGATTACCAGGTGGTACATACAACCCACTTCTATCGGTGTTATTCCTCCAGTTTCCTTGATCGCGATTGTAGCCAGCTTTCTCATAGTAGTCGTCCTTCTGATAGGTCCGACCTTGGTTTCCTTGGCCATTGGCCTGGAAACCCCCCAAGTAATTCGCCTCCTCATCAGTTTCCAACTCTGCTGCTCTACCTTGGGAACCCACAGCTTTTACCTTCTCGATACCTCCTGAAAACAAGTGCTTTGTCAGTAGGTCCAACTGCGTTTTCAGATACGCCATGTCTTGGTCGCGCTCCTCCTCTTTTCTGCGCTGCTCAGCTGACATACCAACTGCATAAGTGCTAGCTGCTACCTGTATCCCGTAGCCAGGCTGTTGGTTTTGGTGAGCCTGTCCAAAGTAGTTGTGGCCTCAACAAAAGTGAGACCCATGAATGCACCACCTGCTGCGTTGTCCAACGTCGGCTTGGTAGTCGAATTCAGTGCCCTGTAGAATGTCTGCATCAGAAAATTTTTGGTCAACTGATAGTTCGGGCATTGTGTCAGCTTCTTCTTGAACTGCAACCAAGTCTCGTGCAATGCTTCGTGAGGTTGCTGTCTGAAATTGCTAATCTCATCCCTCAACTGTATCATTCTAGAGGGAGGAAAGAACCTTTCTAGGAAAGCTCCTTTCAACTCTCCCCAAGTTGTGATAGAGTCGGGGGTCAGCTCTGTTAACCACAATGCTGCCTCATCAGACAGAGACAACAGAAACAACCTGAGCCTGATTACTGTCTGACTCACTCCAGGCAACTCAAACGACTTGCAGATGCCCACGAAGTTCATCAGGTGCTGGTTTGGATCATCACCAGCGGCACCACGGAACACTCCTCTAAAGTTCAACAGCTGGATCATCGTGCTAGTGATGTTGAACTTGGCTTCTGGCGCTAGCGGTGGAAGAGCAATGGCGCCCGTAGCGCCAACTCCATCCAAGTCGATATCCTCATCATTCAGCATAACATCGTTCTGTAGACCACCAGCATTCAGATTTTGTTGGGCCTGCAGTTCTGCAGCGAGCCTTGCTGCCTCTAGTTGTGCGGCCATATTCCGCCTTAATGTTCTAGCAAGCTCGGGGTCGTAAGGTAATGTTGATTCACCCGAGCGCCGGGTACTTGGCATGCACAACTCTGTACCCTGTCCAAAACAAAAACAACAAATAAACGTAAAAGCAGGAAAGTATGACTAAGAGTCAAATAAACACACCGGACTTAATAAACAATCGTATTCCCTGGCAACGGCGCCAAACTTTGATAACGCTCAAAGTACCACTCCAATTAAGAAGCGTAAGCGATCATTGTCAAATATAGAACCCAACAAAGGTTGGGGTTGATCCCACAGAGAATATGGTGAAAGTTAAGTCTTTAGCGAATTAGCTGACTAATGGTCAATAATTTTCGGTAAATAAAGGGGGGTTTTGTGTGAACAATGTGTAAACAAAACGAACAATAATGTATGAGTGAAAATCAATATGAGAGAGAACTAGGGGAGTGTTCACCATGGCGATGGTAACAATGTCGATTCTAAGCTTAACCGGGTTCTTTCTATATGTGTGTCACGATGTGATTGAATTAATGGTATCATCTAAACGTTTCTCAACCAAATAGACGAATTTACTTTTCAATTCTCTCGAACTTGAAAAGGTATGCTTTTATATTTCAATCCTAAACATCAAGTAGATTAATCTAGTTACAGCATTAATCATAAGACGAGAGTTAGTAGTCTCGAATCCTCATCGTTAATCAAGTTTCCCGGTTTTAATCTCTTTACTCAAGCAAATTAAACCTTGGCATGTTCTAATGTTTGCAACCACTAGAAAATGTTAAGCATGAATGATTAACAACGTGACAATCATATATATTGAACCCGTCGCTACCCGGAATCTATATCGCTACTTTAGCCATGGCTCCCACAACCCTAGTTGTGGGAGTTTAGTTAATCATGCTAGAAGAAGAAGAGAAGAAGGTCATATTCATAATAAGGAGAAGAGATTCTTACAATATAATGAAAACAATCTTCAAATATCCAAGAACAAGAAAAACCAAGATCCCAAGAACAAATCAAGAACACGAATTCAAGAACAAGAAAACGTGTTCTTGCTCTCCAAAATCGACTAAAAACTCTTCTAAAACTATTGGGTAATGAATATGTAAAATAAACCTAACATAGGGTATTTATAGGAGTCCAGGAGTTAAACCCAAAAACGTTCGGATTCCGCGTCGCGCTTCTGCCTTAACTTGACGGCCAGGCTGACGGATCGTCACAAACTTGATGGACCGTCGCCTTGGCCGTCACCACTAGACAGTGGTACTTCTCAACTTGACGGTCACTGTGACGGACCATCACATGTGTGATGGACCGTCACTCAGGCCGTCACTCTTATCCAGAATGTCTTTTTGCTCGTATTTCCTTCCGTTTCTGTGTTTGTCTCCATTTCCTACAAATATAACATAAAACCATCAAAAACGACGATGGTTGCTTGAAAACGTACGATTGTTCTTAGTTAAAAGGAGTCGAAAGTGCCGAAAAATGGCGGCACATCAACTGTCAACTGAAATTATGAACCATCAACTGATATGTGGTTTCAGGTGCCACTTTTGGGAGCTTTCTGGAAATCAACTCCACGAGTCACTCTACGGTTCGTGATTCAGAACGATGGACCGTCTTGTTGACTCATAGTTCTGACTTAAGGACATGAGGATCCTCTGATCCCCAGGGATTTCGGATGAAAGGATGGGTCATGGAATGGGTTGATGGGTTGTCAACCCACTCATATAATTTAGAGGACTTGGTATCTCTATGAAGGTGATTCCACAGATAACAGGACGGATCGTCGTTCAAAATGATAACTCGTCAAGTCACTCGTGGAATCTAGGGAAGAAAAGCTGAATTTTGACAAACCATGGGTCACTCTATGGACCGTGGATTTGGTCTATGGGTCATGAACCGACCAGTGGTTTTGAAGATGAAAATTTTAAGGTGTTCTATTTTCAAGAGTCACTGTATGGACCGTAGTTCCATTCCATGGGTCGCCATCCCGTCCATGGTCACTGACAGTGCTGCAGTAAAATACCCATAACTTTTTACTCTGGACTCAGATTAATGCGCAGTCAGTGGAGTTGGAAAGAAGACTCAAAAACCTTTAATTTGGTAGGTACTAAGCCATATAACTCTTCATATTTTAGGGGAAAAGATCGATTGAAGTTGACCTTAGTTTAGTCTTACAAGAAAGCTCATTTGGTTGGGGTGCTTTCAACTTAACTTGATGATAGAAGTTTCTTATGAACATAATTTACATCCAAAGCAGTCACCATACTAGGGAAATGATTATTACACTCATAGAAAAAGGTTCAGGCATTATCTTAGGATTTTTAGGGTGTTACAATATCTCCCCCTTGGGATCATTCGCCCTTGAATGAAGACTATCTAGGCTGAGGTGGTAGGGAAAGAGATGCAATCCCCCTAATTGAATTCTAAAAGCTGGAGTACTGACATGGTAACTGATTTCTAATTGAAATATGAAGTGAGATGGATTTGTGAGACCTATATGCATACTAAGAGTATAAGAACACCGATAGGATATGAAACTGGATATCCAACATGATAAATGGTTTGGAGAGAGAGTAGGGACTTAGTTGAAACTCATAAAGAATGAATGCACTCTTAGAAAATTGTAGTTAACTAAAAGGAACACAAAACTAAGAGGAGTAGCTATACGGGAAAACTATTCTCTTCTAGACTGAGATAACCAGCATGGACCAAACTGAACTTATGGTTTTCTGGCCTTAAGAATGATTATCGTTAGGTCTGAACTGATTTGATATGAGGGGTCTACTATCTTGCTAGCTGAACCTACTGGACATAAAGTATAAGAACCCTGAGTAGAGAGTAAGAACAAGACTATTCCTGCCCTAAACAATACAGTTGACAACTTATGAACTCAGGAATACCCTCCTAACTATACTAACTCCTCTAAATACCACACTTACCATTTGCAACTAAATCCTCACTAGAGCATATATAGATACTAAGGTCTAAGTCTAACTACCTGCTTCCTCCATGTTTAAGCCTATCTCAGCTAAACCTCTTGCATCTAGAATATCTCCTAAGAATATTATTCCTCTGCATCACAGCAACCAACTAACCTTGAGCTCCTAATCAAAGGGTTTCTAGTCGCACAAAGCAAAGGCCCATAAGTATTTCATCACGACATTCCAGCTTATAGCTATGTTCACCTTATGGTTTTGTAGTTCGCACTATCCAAGACTTTTCTCCTTTTCCTTAGTATATTTAGAAACTGTAATTTCAAGAACTCCCATAAGAGGCACATCAAAAAATTTCATCTAACTATTACACATGAATGATCCTCACCCCGCAATTCATCCACACTTAGAAGCTAAGGTGGAACAAGCACACCAAAAAAGGAACATCTACTAGTTTCTATCTAAGCTACTACTTAGCTTCCTCCACTACCACCTATGACAACATAAGCCAAAATTGTTGAAGGAGTAGAGTGGGAGCATGAGTATCATGAATGAAGGAATACTGATCAGTTTTTACTTACACTTAGCTTGATCTATCCACTCAAGGTGAGGTATGAAAAGTCGAGTGAAAGGGCATGAGTGCCTCACATCCTGGACTTACAAATCTCGGTTAGAGTAAGGAAATTGCAAGCATGAATTATTCAAGAAATCTGGTCTGAGCACATACCTGACGTAACATTGTTGATTTGCCATTAAGGCGTGTCTGAGGATTGAACTGGGTAAATAGGATTGAGCATACTGTGAGACATGAGTTTTCATATATAACAAGTATCTAGGCATAAACCTGGAATTTGCAAGATCATAGAGTAAGATTGGAATCGCTGTCTGGAGCAATTTCTGTTTGTTCCAGGAACTAATTTAGGGCGTGAATCCGCATGAAGTTCGTGGGTTTGAATTAAGACCAAGGCACTGGAATACAAGACATGAATGGGTGTTGTAATGAGGAAAGTATATTTAAGATGCTAGGATTGAAATAAGCCTTTGCATCCACCCCCTAACTTTAATCTAACACTCATCACCATCACCACAAGAGTCTTACAAATATGACTGATTCTACATCCCACCATCTCCCCCGTAGATTCATGCTACGTTCTATGTCTGTAGACCTCTCGCTAACCTCTAAATAGAACTACGATCACTTTACTCTAACAGAGCAAACACTACTCTAGGAGTTAATCTGAATATACACTTCCTTCTATAGTCTAAGGCTCTCCCTAGCCTAAAAGTCTAGGCTTCCACTTTTCTGTCTCATATAGGGGTTGTACATAACACAAAACTATCATTCTCACACTCACACTATTTCCCTTTTGTTCACATCCTATAACTGGTCTATACTAGCACAACAACTTACCGCTCTTGAGTCTACACGAAGGGATGTATCATCCCATTACCCACCTAATAAAACACACCTCTAAACATATACTCCAATCAACTATCATTCTCCCGTCTAGGCTAATATACTTCTGACTTCATATTTATGGCTCTAGGTTCATTCTACTACTAATAGCCTACAACACAACATATGTTGGGTGGAAACACTACCTAAGGATCTAGATACACACTTTCCCCTCTTACAGAATAATTAGTAACAAGGTTCTTGAAGAGAATCTGAGAACACCTCGCTGATAGATAATTTCAGATTTACCACTTCCGGCACCTCATATATGAGGTATAGACAGCGAAACTGGGAACAATGCCTAAATTTAGAGAATAAATAGAGTTAAACTCTATCGCATGATATTGAACATGAAAGAAGTAAAGTTTTTCCTAAGACACCTCGTAGCCTCCCTCTCATAAGTGTGGTGCGCTTTACACATATGAAAGAGACTCTACTCAATGCGGAGGACTCACCAACTAAATACTGAAAACTGAATAAACAAACTAAATACTGAAATGAAGCTAAACTCCAAGTCCTCGAATGAGGAGGACTCACCAAGCTGACTAGATGTGTTGTTGATCTACTAGCCATGAATCTGGGGACGGGCTATAGAATCTACATCATCATAGGATGCAACACAAAGAAGTATGCAGTCAGTACTATGAAATGTACTGAGTGTGTGAGATATTCATATGGTATAATAAAATACTCTTGAAGGCATGCTTAAAACTGATATCATGCATAATTCATGGTAAAACATGCTTAAAAATATCCTTAAAGCTGAAATCATATGATAATGGTAAAATCTATAATGTGATGACTCAATGCAATATCATAAGCTGAAAACGTATTCATAATCATAAGTAGTAAGTCTGAAATCTGAAAGCAAAGATTCAATACATTTTTAAACTTGAAACTATTTCTGTGGGAGGTTCTCTTAATCGACATAGATCATGTGAGCTACATGGAATCTGATGTATCCGCCCCATCGAGAGGACCCAATATACCTTACCAGGGTATAGAGGCATAGTTGTGGCGTGATCACTAATTCTAATGCCCAACATGGGGGACTTATGAACCTATGGGGGCACGTAGTTTTAGAAATAAGGGTACTCTCACCCCGTCTAACTCGGTGCTAAATACTACTCTAAAAAACATACATACAGCTCATATAATACTGGGCATATCTGATGACCAAAACTGATCATAACTAATGACATATCTGATGTCAAATCTGTTTATAGCTTAGGTAGACATATCTATATGCCAAACCTTTCATAAAACATAGGGACATATCTGATTTTCAAAACTGTTGGAAAAGAATAAGGATATATCTGATGTCATGCAATTTCAATTTATAAGTCTTAAAACTTAGTATAGCCATAATTTAAAATATACTTTTCTTTCTAAATTCATAGCTTGAAGAATTAGGTATGCAATTTCTTAACACTTGAGTCCATGTTATCTAAACATGCCAATTTTTACTTGAAAATATGCAATATAGTGAAAACATGCTAGAAGTCATCTTTAGTGCATGGGATTTTGAAAACACTTAATGAATCTCAAATAAATCATGGATAAGTAATTAGAAACCTTGATTTGATGCTTTAAAACTGAACCCATAAGATTTCCCCTAATTTGGGCAAGAACCCGAATCTCATAAATTCATAATTCAAAGTAGAACTTGAGGGTTTGGGCATAAGCGTGAAAGGAATCCTTTATTGAATACCCACATACCTGATTTGAAGCTTTCCCAACTAAGAATTAGAAGAATGGAGACTTGGAATTGAAACCCTTGATCTTGAGCTTAAGACTTGGAGTTATGAAGTTCTTTTCCTCTTTTGGGTGCTTGAATAAGGGAATAAGAAGAGACTTAGGCAAATTGGGGTAGAAATTCTACTAAAAGGGGTCAAAATGACCTCACTTAAGAGTTAAAAGATTGATAAATTACAAAAATTCCCCTAGACTTAAGCTTGGAAAAACTGATAAAAAGACTCGACTTTAGAAACCACGAGTCAATCTATGGACCATCAACTGAAATGACGAACCATCAACTGATCCGTGGTTTCAGGTGCCACTTCTATGATCTTGATGGAACTTAACTCCATGAGTCACTCTATGGTTCATGATTCAGAACAATGGACCGTCATATTGACTCGTGATTCTGACTTAAGGACATGAGGATCCTCTAATCCCCAGGGATTTTGGATGGAAGGACAGGTCATGGAATGGGTTGACAAGTTGTCAACCTACTCATAGAATTTAGAGAACTTAGTACCTCTTTGAAGGTGATTGCACGGGTTACATGATGGACCATCGTTCAAAATGATGACCCGTCAAGTCACTTGAGGAATCTTGAGAAGAAAAGCTGAATTTTGACAAACCACGGGTCACTCTATGGATTGTGGTTTTGTTCTATGGGTCTTGAACCAACCAGTGATTTTGAAGATGAAAATTTTAAGGTTCAGGTGCATTTTCACGAGTCACAATACGGATCGTAGTTCCATTCCACGGGTCATCATCCCATCTGTGGTTACTGATAGTGCTGCAGTAAAATACCCATAACTTTTTACTCTAGACTTGGATTAATGCGCGATCGGTGGCATTGTAAAGAAGTCTCAAAAACCTTTAATTTGGTGGGTACTAGGCCACCTAACTTTTCATATTCTAGGAGGAATAGTCGATTGAAGTTGATCTTAGTTTAGTCTTATAAGAAAACTCATTTGGTTGGGGTGCTTTCAACTTAACTTGATGATAGGAGTTTCTTATGAACATGATTCACATCCAAAGCACTCACCATACTAGGGAAATGATTATTACACTTATGGAAAAAGGTTTGGGTATTATCTTAGGATTTTTGGAGTGTTACAATATCTCCCTCTTCGGATCATTCGTTCTCGAATGAAGACTATCTAGGCTGAGGTGGTAGGGAAAGAGATGCAATCCCACTAACTGAGTTCTAAAAGCTGGAGTACTTATATGGTAACTGATTTCTAACTGAAATATGAACTGAGATTGATTTGTGAGACCTATATGCGTACTGAGAGTATAAGAACACCGATAGGATATAAAACTGGATATCCAACATGATAACTTGTTTGGAGAGAGAGTAGGGACTTAGTTAAAACTCATAAAGAATGAATGCACTCTTAGAAAATTGTAGTTAACTGAAAGGAACACAAAACTGAGAGGAGTAGCTATATGGGAAAACTATTCTCTTCTAGACTGAGCTAACCAGCATGGACCAAACTGAACTTATGATCTTCTGGCCTTAAGAAATGATTATCGTTAGGTCTGAACTAATCTGATATGAGGGGTCTACTATCTTTCTAGTTGAGGCCACTGGATATAAAGTATGAGCACCCTGAGTAAAGAGTAAGAACAAGACTATTCCTGCCCTAAACAATACGGTTGACAACTTATGAACTCAGGAACACCCTCTTAACTATACTAACTCCTCTAAATACCACACTTACCATTTGCAAATAAATCCTCACCAGAGCACATATAGATACTAAGGTATAAGTCTAACTACCTGCTTCCTCCATGTTTAAGCCTATCTCGACTAAACCTCTTGCATTTAGAATATCTTCTAAGAATAGTATTCCTCCTTATCATAGCAACCAACTAACCTTGAGCTCCTAATAAAAGGGTCGCTAGTCTCACAAAGCAAAGGCCCATAAGTATTTCATCACGACATTCCAGCGTATAACTATGGTCACCTTATGGTTTTGTTGTTTGCACTATCCAAGACTTTTCTCCTTTTCCCTAGCATATCTAGAAACTGTAACTTCAAGAACTCTCACAATAGGCACATCAAAATTTCTCATCTAACTATTACACATGAATGATCCTAGCCCCGCAATCCATTTGTACTTAGAAGCTAAGGTGGAATAAGCACACCAAATAGGAACATCTACTACTTCCTATCTAAGCTACTAATTAGCTTCTCCACTAACACATATGACCACATATTCCAAAATTGTTGAAAGAGTAGAGTGGGAGCATGAGTATCACGAATGAAGGAATACTGATCGGTCTTGACTTACACTTAGCTTGATCTAGCCACTAAAGGTGAGGTATGAGAAGTCAAGTAAAAGGGCATGAGTGCCTCACATCCTCAACATACAAAGCCTGGTTAGAGTAAGAAAATTGCAAGCATGAATTATTCGAGAAATTTGGTCTAAGCATATACCTGACGTAACATTGTTTGATTTACCATTAAGGCATGTGTGAGGAGTGAACTGGGTAAATAGGATCGAGCATACTGTGAGACATGAGTTTACATATATAACAAGTATCATAGCATAAAGCTGGAATTTGCAAGATCATAGAGTAAGATTAGAATCGCTGTCTGGAGTAATTTCTATTTGTTCCAGGAACCAATTTAGGGCGTGAATCCACATGAAGTCCGTGGGTTTTAATTAAGACCAAGGCACTGAAATACAAGACATGAATGGGGTGTTGTAATGAGAAAAGTATACTTAAGATGCTAGGATAGAAATAAGCCTTTGCATCCACCCCCTAATTTCAATCTAACACTTATCACCATCACCACAAGAGTCTCACAAATTTGACTGATTCTATATCCCACTATCTCCCCCTTAGATTCATGTTACGTTCTATGTCTGTGGACCTCTCTCTAACCTCTAAATGGAACTTTGATCACTTTACTCTAACAGAGCAAACACTACTCTAGGAGTTAATCTGAATATACACTTCCTTCTATAGTCTAAGGCTCTCCCTAGCCTAAAAGTCTAGGCCTCCACCTTTCTGTCTCATATAGGGGTTGTACATAACACAAAACTATCATTCTCACACACTATTAACCTTTCGTTTATATCTTATACCTGGTCTATACTAGCACAACAACTTACCGCTCTTGAGTCCACACCAAGGGATGTATCATCCCATTACCCACCTAATAAAACACACATCTAAACACATACTCCAATCAACTATCATTCTTCCATCTAGGCTTTTATACTCCTGACTTCATATTTATGGCTCTAGGTTTATCTACTACTAATGGCCTATAACACAATATCTGTCGAGTGGCAACACTACCCAAGGATCTAGGTACACACTTTCCCCTCTTACAGAATAATTAGTAACAAGGTTCTGGAAGAGAATCTGAGAGCACCTCGCTGATAAATATTCTGAAATTTACTACTTCTTGCACCTCATATATGAGGTATAGACAATAGAACTGGGAATAGTGCCTAAATTTGGAGAATAAATAAAGTTAAACTATATCGCACGATATTGAACATGAAACAAGTGAAGTTTTTCCTAAGACACCTCGTAGCCTCCTTCTCATAAGTGTGGCGCGCTTCACACATACGAAAAAGACTCTACTCGATGCGGATTTCAGACACCCTAGGACTCTTGAACCTGATGCTCTGATACTAAGTTTGTCACGCCACAAGCCTACCCCATAGACGTAACATAGGACCCAAGATCACAAGTGATCTCAAAATAACCCTCTGGCAGTAGCATGATTTAAAACTGAACAAAACATAAGAACAGAAGCTTAACTGAAGTATGAGTAACTTGATCTGTTATATAAATATAAGTCTGAAAGTGACAATCTAAAATAAACTGAATATCTGACTCTATGTCTGAAAGCCTCTACTACTGATGAGTTGCTGAAACAAGTCCCCAGCTAACTCTAAATACTAAAAACTGAATAAACAAACTAAATACTGAAATAAAGCTAAACTCCAAGTCCTCGAATGAGAAGGACTCACCAAGCCAGTGGGATGTGTTGCTGATCTACTAGCCATGAATCTGGGGATGGGCTAAAGAATCTACATCATGATAGGATGCAGCACAAAGAAGCATGCAGTCAGTACTATAAAATGTACTGAGTATGTGAGATATGCATATGGTATGATAAAATACACTTGAAGGCATGCTTAAAACTGAGATCATACATAATTCGTGATAAAACATGCTTAAAAATATCCTCAAAGCTGAAATCATATGATAATGGTAAAATATGTAATGTGATGACTCAATGCAATATCATAAGCTGAAAACGTAGTCATAATCATAAGTCATAAGTAGTAAGTCTGAAATCTGAAAGCAAAGAGTCAATACATTTTTAAACTTGAAACTGTTTCTGTGGGAGGTTCTCTTAATCGACATAGACCATGTGACCTACATGGAATCTGATGTATCCGCCCCATCGAGAGGACCCAATATATCTTTCCAGGGTATAGAGGCACAATTGTGGCGTGATCACTAATTCTAATGCCCAACAGAGGGGACTTATGAACCTACGGGGGCACGTAGTTCTGGGACTAAGGGTACTCTCACCCCATCCAACTCGGTGCTAAATACTACTCCCAAAAATACACATATAGCTCATATAATACTCGGCATATCTGATGCCAAAACTGATCATAACTAATGACATATCTGATGTCAAATCTATTCATAGCTTAGGTAGACATATCTAGATGCCAAACGTTTCATAAAACATAGGGACATATCTGATGTCCAAAACTATTGGAAAACTATAAGGATATATCTGATGTCATGCAATTTCAATTTATAAGTCTTAAAACTTAGTATAGCCATAATTCAAAATATACTTTTTGTTCTAAATTCATAGCTTGAAGAATTAGGCATGCAATTTCTTAACACTTGAGACCTTGATATCTAAACATGCCAATTTTTACTTGAAAATATGCAATATAGTGAAAACATACTAGAAGTCATCTTTAGTGCACAGGCTTTTAAAAACACTTAATGAAACTCAAATAAATCATGGGAAGTAATGAGAAACCTTGAATTGATGCTTTAAAACTGAACCCTTAAGATTTCCCTCAATTTGGGCAAGAACCCTAATTTCATAAATTCACAAATCAAAGTAGAACTTGAGGGTTTTAGGCATATGGGTGAAAGGAATCCCTTATTGAATACCCACATACCTGATTTGAAGCTTTCCCAACTAAGAATGAGAAAAATGGAGACTTAAAACTGAAACCCTTGATCTTGAGCTTGAGACTTGGAGTTATGAAGTTCTTTTCCTCTTTCGGGTGCTTGAATGAGGAAATAAGAAGAGACTTAGGCTAATTAGGTTAGAAACCCTATTAAAAGGGGTCAAAATAACCTCACTTAAGAGTTAAAAGAGTGGAAAATTACAAAAATACCCCAGGACTTAAGCTTGGAAAACTGATAAAAAGACTCGGCTTCAAAGACCACGAGTCAGTCTATGGACTGTCAACTGAAATGATGAATCGTCAACTGATCCATGGTTTCAGGTGCCACTTCTGGGAGCCTGCTGGAACTTAACTCCATAAGTCACTCTACAGTTCATGATTTAGAATGATGGACCGTCCTGTTGACTCGTGGTTCTGACTTAAGGACATGAGGATCCTCTGATCCCCAGGGATTTTGGATGGAAGGATGGGTCATGGAATGGGTTGATGGGTCGTCAACCCACTCATAGAATTTAGAGGACTTCGTACCTCTCTGAAGGTGATTCCATGGGTTACAGGATGGACCATCTTTCAAAATGATGACCCATCAAGTCACTCGTGGAATCTAGGGAAGAAAATCTGAATTTTAACAAACCACGGGTCACTCTATGGATCGTGCTTTTGGTCTACGAGTCGTGAACCCACCAATGATTTTAAAGATGAAAATTTCAAGGTTCATGTCTATTTTCACGAGTCACAGTACGGACCGTAGTTCCATTCCATGGGTCATCATCCTGTCTGTAGTCACTGACTGTGCTGCAGTAAAATATCCATAACTTGTTACTCCGAACTCGAATTAATGCGCAGTCAGTGGCATTGGAAATAAGACTCAAAAACCTTTAATTTTGTGGTTACTAAGCCACCTAACTCTTCATATTCTAGGAGGAATAGTAGATTTAAGTTGACCTTAGTTTAGTCTTACAAGAAAACTCATTTGGTTGGGGTGCTTTCAACTTAACTTGATGATACGAGTTTCTTATGAACATGATTCGCATCCAAAGCACTCACCATACTAGAGAAATGATTATTACACTCATGGAAAAGGTTCAGGTATTATCTTAGGATTTTTGAGGTGTTACAATTTGCAATAAATGTGGCCATTTTCTAAACACACTCCTAACCCTGTTTCCACCAACAACATCTAGCCCAAAGAAACCATTTCCCTCGGCCCAAAATTCATCTGACCCGGCCCAACTCTTCTATATCTCCCTCATCAACATATATCCTTATACACACAAGCATATACACCTAATTATATTTTTCTCACCTCACGCTCATGTACGCTCTATTCTTTTTCCAAGAAAAGGACGCACATCACCTCTCATAAGAGCCTAAGTACACCCACCCACCTTTACTCCTTCATCTTCATCTTTTTCTCATAGAAAACCAAAGTGGAACCCTAACAGAGCTCCCAATGCATCCCCAACATCAACAAAATGATGCTTCAATCTTCAAAACCCCTAAAGCTCCATCTGTCCCCATTAAATCTTTCGTGTCTTAAGCTGGAGAAATTGTGAAAGTTCTAGAAGGGAAAAGGTGTCTCTCTTAATGTTCCTATCCCTAAATTATGGCAAAATGCTCTCAAATGTTACTGGGATAGTACATATCTGGTGAAATTTCCAGAAAAAACCATGAAGGTTTATGTAAACCACGAGGGAAAATTCTCCCAAGTGAAATTTCCAGAAAAAACCCTTTATTTTTCCCTCTCATTTTCACCCTCAAATCCCCCTATATAAACTACGAAGGTTTATGTGATTAGGGGCTGGATTTTGAAGAATTTTTAGGTTTCTTGGAGAACCACTCTGTGGCCTAAAAGACTCAAGAGTTTCAGATTTAAAACACAAGATTTTTTTTCTTTTGATTTCATGAGAAAAAATTCTCAGTTCTGGTAATATATAATTTGAAATTTGATGGTGGTGAAGGAGACAAGTCCGACGAAGTTCGTTGTTCCTTTTGCTACTTCGAGAAAGGTAAATTCATCCTCCTTTCACTTGTTTTATTTGAGTGTTTAAAAATAGAATGATTTAGTTGTTCTTTAAGTGTTTGTAGCCATGATTTCTCTGCCTAGTAGTATAAGCATCCATGTTCGATTAAGGTAGTGTTGAAGATATTTAAAGTTCTTTATTGCTATTTGATCAAGTATCTTGTGTGTTTTTTCAAACTAAGCTATAAATATTTGAGTTGAAAGAGCTGTTAGTATGAACCATGAAACCAATCCCGCTTCCAATAGCCTATTCGTTGAAATCCCGTAACATGGAATACCTATCTTTGTGAGCATAAAATTACTCTTTGAAACAAACTCGTGCATGAAAGTTTGTCGATGAATCTATGTTGTGGTCGTATGGGTGGTTTCTTTCTTTCTTTCCAAATCGTCTTTGCAAGAAGTAATTCGTATATCACTCTGATTGTTGTTGCTTGCCATATCGTGATAAGTTACCTAGAACATGTCTAGAATTAGGAATTACTAGTGTCATGGGTTGATAAATGATGTGCCGCCATTCTACGGCACATTTGACTCTTTTAACTAAGAATAATCGTGAGTTTTCAAGAAACCGTTATCGTTTTTGATGTTTTATGTTATATTTGCAGGAAATGGAGACAAAAATAGAAAAGAAAGGAAATATGATCAAAGAGCTCCACTGGATAGGAGTGGTGGCTGGCATGACTGGCCACCACACACTTGGTGGACCGTCAGCTAAGCCACCAAGTCTGGCAGCAACACTGGATAAGAGTGGTGGTTGGAATGACTGGCCACCACACACTTGGTGGGCCGTCATCCAGGCCACCAAGTCTGGCAGCAACACTTGATAAGAGTGGTGGTTGGCATGACTGGCCACCACACACTTGGTGGGCTGTCAGCCAGGCCACCAAGTCTGGCAGCAACACTGGATAAGAGTGGTGGCTGGCATGACTGGCCACCACACACTTGGTGGGCCATCAGCCAAGCCACCAAGTCTGGCAGCAATGCTGGATAAGAGTGGTGGTTGGCATGACTGACCACCACACATGTGGTGGGCCGTCAGCCAAGCCACCAAGTCTGGCAGCAACACTGGATAGGAGTGGTGGCTGGCATGATTGGACACCACACACTTGGTGGGCCATCACCCAGGCCACCAAGATTAAGCAAAGGCAGCATACCCACTGGATAGTGGCGACGGCCACCCTAACGGCCAGTCACTCCTGTGACGGTTCGTCAAGTGGGCCACCAAATACAAGCGGGATTCTAAAAATTCTATTTTTGGACTTTATTTCCTGGACTGCTATAAATACCCAGTGTTAGCGTTATTTTATTATCTATTACCCGATACTTTTTCTCACCTTTTGGACAAGTTTAGGAGGAGAAAATATGACACAAACACGTTTTCTTCTTCTTCTTCGATTGTTCTTGGGATTTTTGCTTATTGTTCTTGGAAAGCTTGAAGCTTGTGTTCATCGATTTTGTAAGAACCTTTTCTTATTATTATGAATACTATTACTTCATTCTTTCGTTTTGCCAGAATGAGTGGCTAAACTCCCACAACTAGGGTTGTGGAAGCCATGGCAAAAGTATCCGGGTAGAATTGGGTTCAATTTATATGTTGTCACATTGTTAATCATTCGTTATTTACGTTTTCTAATGGTTGCAAACATTAGAACATACCTAAGTTTGATTTGCTTGAACAAAGAGATTAAAACTGGGAAATTTGATTAACTACGAGGATTCGAGACTACCAATTCTCGTCTTATGATTAATGTTGTAACTAGATTAAACTACTTGATGTTTAGGATTGAAATAAGAAATTTCACCTTTTCAAGTTCGAGAGAATTGAAAAGGAAATTTGTCTATTTGGTTGAGAAACGTTTAGATGATACCATTAATTCAATCACATCGTGATATACATATAGAAAGAACTCGGTTAAGCTTTGAGTCGAAATTGTTACGACGCCATGGTGAACACTTCCCTAGTTCATTCTCGCATTGATTATAAACTCTTTAAAATTTGCTGCTTGTTAGTTAACTTGTGTGAATCTGACATTTAAACCCCCTCCCCAAATCACCGGAAACTATTGATTAATAGTCAAGTAATTTACTAACGACTTAATTTACACTTTATTACCTGTGGGATCGACCCCAACCTTGGTTGGGTTCTATATTTGACGACGATCGCTTACGCTTCTTAATTTGAGGTGTAATTTGAGCGTTATCAAATTTTGGCGCCATTGCCGGGGAATACGGTTGTTTATTAAGTCTGGTGTGTTTATTTGACTCTTAGTCATATTTCCTACTTTTACTTTTATTTGTTGTTTTTGTTTGTTACAGGGTACATAGTTATGCATGCCAAGTACCCGACGCTCGGGTGAATCAACATTATCTTACGATCCCGAGCTTTCTAGAACGCTAAGGCGAACCATGAATGCACAACAACAAGAGGCAGCGAGACTCGTTGCAGCTCAGCGAGCCCAACAATATTTGAATGCTGATGATATTGAGGATGATGTTGGGTTGGATGATGAGACTGTAGTGGGAGAGGGCAGACCGGCGGATATTATTAACAATAATGCTCCAGCCGATCAGAGGCCACAACAACGAGGTAGAGGTCGACAGCAAGCAAGGCAGTATGCTTTGGATGATGAGGAAGATATCGACTTGGATGGAGTTGGTGGTACGGGCGCCATTGTTCTTCCTCCGCTAGCGCCCGGGGCCAAGTTCAACATTACTAGCACAATGATTCAACTATTGAATTTGATAGGGTTGTTTCGTGGTGTGGCTGGTGATGACCCCAACAGGCACCTGATGAATTTTGTGAGCATCTGCAATTCGTTTGAATTGTCGAGAGTGAATAAGACGGCCATCAGGCTTAGGTTGTTCCCACAGTCTCTGTCAGATGAAGCAGCGATGTGGTTGACTGAGCTAACTTCTGATTCTATAAGAACCTGGGGAGAGTTGAAAGGAGCTTTCCTAGAAAGGTTCTTTCCTCCCTCTAGGATGATACAGTTGAGGGACGAAATCAGCAATTTCAGACAACAACCTCATGAGGCCTTAAATGAGACCTGGTTGTGGTTCAAGAAAAAGCTGACACAATGCCCAAACCATCAGTTGACCAACAATATTTTAATGCAGACATTCTACAGGGCACTGAATTCGGCTACCAAGCCGACACTGGATAATGCAGCAGGTGGAGCATTTATGGGTCTCACTTTTATTGAGGCCACTACTATTTTGGACCGGCTCACCAAAACCAACAGAGCCTGGCATACACGGGATACAGAGGTAGCAGCTAACATTTATGCAGTTGGTATATCAGCAGAGCAGCGCAAGAAGGAGGAAGAGCGGGACCAAGATATGGCCCATCTAAAATCGCAAATGGACCTACTGACAAAGCATTTGTTGTCAGGAGGTATTGAGAAAGTGAAAGTTGTGAGTTCCCAAAGTAGAGCAGCAGAGTCTGGGTCTAATGAGGAGGCCAATTATTTGGGTGGTTTCCAGGCTTATGGCCAAGGAAACCAAGGTCGAAACAATTACTATGAAAAGCCGGGTTATAAGAGTCGAGAACAAGGTGATTGGAGGAGCAAAGACGATACAGGTAGATTATACATACCACCTGGGAATCTTGACAAAGCTAGCAATGAGTCAGGGACGTCCAAACTAGAGAATATGATGGCTAAGATGTTGTTGAAGGTAGAATCGACTGACTCCGGGGTAAATGAGATGATGACTGAATTATCAGCAATGAGTCAGGTAGTGGATTCACATTCCACCTCGATCAAGCAATTAGAGCAGTAAGTGAGTCAAATCTAGGCATCTCTAAATCAAAGGAAGATAGGTACCTTGCCGAGTTACACCATTCAAAACCCGAGGAATGATGGGAGTTGTATCGCGATCACTACGAGAAGCGATAAAATATTATCGGAATCACATCCGGTAATTCAGACTCAGAAAGGTAATGTTGCTGAGGAAGATGAGTTAGTAGATGCTGAAAATATGGTCGATGAGGGTGTGAGGGTATCTGTTGAAAAACCCGTTGTGGTAGAGGATGCTACTCAAGTGCTCACGGATAAAAGCAAGGAAGTTGAAAAACTTCCAACTATGATGCCTCGGCCACCGCCTCCTTTCCTACAATTGTTGAAGAAGAAAGTGGAAGATAGCAAGTTCCTAAATTTCAAGACCATGCTCAAGAAGATATCAGTGAACATCTCACTAGTGGACGCTCTTGAACAAATGGCCGGATATGCCAAGTTCATGAAGGACTTAATTACCAAGAAGAGGTCAGGGAGCTTTGAACTAGAAGATAACCTCCACCACTGCAGTGCTATTTCTTCAAGATCGTTAGTGGAAAAGAAGGAAGATCCAGGTGCTTTTATTGTTCCCTGTACTATTGGGAAATTCAACTTTGAAAAAGCCTTATGTGATCTTGGTGCTAGCATCAACTTGATGCCGCTAGCAGTCTATAAACAGTTGGGTTTGGGAGCTCCCAAACCAACTACCATAAGGGTGTTAATGGTTGACCGTTCAGTAAAACAACCGGTGGGAATATTGTATGATGTGCTGGTAAAGATTGGTAACTTTATATTCCCAACTGACTTTGTAATCTTAGATTGCAAAGTGGATTTTAAAGTTCCCATAATCTTGGGACGACCATTGTTAGCCACTACAAGAGTGTTGGTCGACATGGAAAGAAACGAACTGATATTCAGATTGAACAATGAATTGGTCAAGTTTGATGTGTGTAAATTGATGAAGCCACCAAGAGACATGAGGGTGGTCTCGGTTATAAATGTTATTGATAAAGCCCTTACAGATGTGCATATTAAGGAGAAGGGTTTTGTTGAGACCTTAGCTGTTATGAGAATGATGTTGGGATCGCAAGAAGAGAAACCTATAGAGGAAGGCGGTGAGAACAAATCAAGGAAAAGAAAACACCGCAAGAGAACCAGCAAAGAAAAAGAGTTAGAAAGAGTAAAGAAGTTGTCTCGACTAGCTGAGGAGCCGATAAAAGAGGAAGTTGGAGCTCAACAAGATGATGTCGCTTGCACCTATTCCAGAGATTGCTCCTGCTTTGGAGACCCTAGCAGTCTCCAATATCATGCCAGACTCTGAGTCCTATGGGCTTCACAGGTATTCCTTTTATCTCGTAGTTTAGTTGCCATATGTGTACATTGGGGACAATGCATGAAGTTAAGTTAAGGGTGTTGGGATACCTCTGAGTCTGTCACTACCAAGGGTTTCTGTTGCCGTGTTTCATTTCCCTCGGTGCACTATCTAGTAGAACTGGCATGTTTAGGTTGTCGTTTAATTTGTGTTGTGTTGTGGTGTCTATAGAAAGCATGGATTTTTGAAAGTTGAACTAAAAGGAGCCCCCTCTAAAAAAGTTGATTTTGTACTTATGTTTGAAATGATTGACTGTTCTGGATCCTTGAATGTCATTGTATGGTTGTGATTGTAATAATTATGCTTAAGCCGAGTTGTTGTTTTGATAGTTGGTAGTGGTATGGGTTCTTGGTGCCAAGTGCGTGTGAGCTTATTGTTATAAACTCTTACTCTGTGCATGCATCTAGAACTTGCCCGGTCTATTTTGTTGAGCTTGAAGTTGGTTGCTTAGGAAAGGATCACAGGCCCTTTTTGTGTGCAGTCCACTTAGCCTAAAAGACTATCCAAGTGTAAATAACTCCTTTGATCCCTGTTTGAGCCAAAATTGACTTTATTCTTTCGATAACCTTATACCTTCCCCTTTTAACTCTGAATCTCTATTTTGGCCCTGGTCCCTCCTTGGACATCGTGCACCTCAACTCAGGCAATTAGCCTAAGTTGAGGGTGGCTACTGTAGAGGTACATGACAAGAAAAATGGGATTGTGCTTAGTTGGTTGTTGTTGGGATAGAAAGTGCAGGTGTGTGCCAAATGAAAAGTCAGAAAAAGAACTGAAAAAGAAAGAAAAAGAGTTATCATGTTAAAAAGGCCACACCTGTATCAAGAAATAAAGAAATCAAAGGTGATTATGACTGGATGGAAAAAGGTTGAATGGAAATATAGGTCGATGATTACAAGGAGGGCTTAGCCACTATTCCCTAAATGTATCCTACCTGCACCCGAAGCCTCATTACAAGCCAAAACAAATCATATTGTGATCCTGAGAGGCTTTCAGAAAAACTGAAATAGAATAGCAAGGGCATGCTTATGGCATCGCATGTGCATTGTTTGAAATCGTTTGTGAGTGTGAGCGTCTTACCTAGTCCCAAATCTTGTGTGTGGGACTTCTTTGTGGTGAGGGCACCGAGATTTCTGTATTATCTACTGACTGTTGGGATAGCTGTTGTGTGTGTATGCAGAATATTCTATCATATCAGAATGACATATTTGTATCCTTACAAGTTTGCTTTACATACATTTGTGTGTTACCGGGGAGGCTTGATTTAAATTGAATAAGTTGTTGAATGGCCATGATTTGCTAGTGACACGTGTTTGTTTTCTTAGTTGAGTCGTCTTTTTGTATTTGTTGTCATGTTGCTTGAGGACAAGCGAACGTCTTAAGTTGAGGGTGTTGATGTGCCGCCATTCTACGGCACATTTGACTCCTTTAACTAAGAATAATCGTGAGTTTTCAAGAAACCATTGTCGTTTTTTATGTTTTATGTTATATTTGCAGGAAATGGAGACAAAGATAGAAAAGGAAGGAAATATGATCAAAGAGATCCACTGGATAGGAGTGGTGGCTGGCATGACTGGCCACCACACACTTGGTGGGCCGTCAGCTAAGCCACCAAGTCTGGCAGCAACACTGGATAAGAGTGGTGGTTGGAATGACTGGCCACCACACATTTGGTGGGCCGTCAGCCAGGCCACCAAGTCTGGCAGCAACACTGGATAAGAGTGGTGGTTGGCATGAATGGCCACCACACACTTGGTGGGCCGTCAGCCAGGCCACCAAGTCTGGAAGCAACACAAGATAAGAGTGGTGGCTGGCATGACTGGCCACCACATACTTGGTGGGCCGTCAGCCAAGCCACCAAGTCTGGCAGCAACGCTGGATAAGAGTGGTGGCTGGCATGACTGGCCACCACACACGTGGTAGGCCGTCAGCCAAGCCACCAAGTCTGGCAGCAACACTGGATTGGAGTGGTGGCTGGCATGATTGGACACCACACACTTGGTGGGCCGTCACCCAGGCCACCAAGATGAAGCAAAGGCAGCATACCCACTGGATAGTGGCGACGGCCACCCTAACGGCCAGTCACTCCTGTGACGGTTCGTCAAGTGGGCCACCAAATACAAGCGGGATTCCAAAAATTCTATTTTTGGACTTTATTTCCTGGACTGCTATAAATACCCAGTGTTAGGGTTATTTTATTATCTATTACCCGATACTTTTTCTCACATTTTGGACGAGTTTGGGAGGAGAAAATACGACACAAACACGTTTTCTTCTTCTTCTTCGATTGTTCTTAGGATTTTGGCTTATTGTTCTTGGAAAGCTTGAAGCTTGTGTTCATCGATTTTGTAAGAACCTTTTCTTATTATTATGAATACTATTACTTCATTCTTTCGTTTTGCCAGAATGAGTGGCTAAACTCCCACAACTAGGGTTGTGGGAGCCATGGCAAAAGTATCCGGGTAGAATTGGGTTCAATTTATATGTTGTCACGTTGTTAATCATTCGTTATTTACGTTTTCTAATGGTTGCAAACATTAGAACATACCTAGGTTTGATTTGCTGGAACAAAGAGATTAAAACTGGGAAATTTGATTAACTACGAGGATTCGAGACTACCAATTCTCGTCTTATGATTAATGTTGTAACTAGATTAAACTACTTGATGTTTAGGATTGAAATAAGAAATTTCACCTTTTCAAGTTTGAGAGAATTGAAAAGGAAATTCGTCTATTTGGTTGAGAAACATTTAGATGATACCATTAATTTA
Organism: Jaltomata sinuosa; assembly: GCA_003996215.1. Lineage (NCBI taxonomy): Eukaryota > Viridiplantae > Streptophyta > Magnoliopsida > Solanales > Solanaceae > Jaltomata > Jaltomata sinuosa. Next base: position 22,805 of record QJPP01003664.1, read on the forward strand.
ATCACATCGTGATATACATATAGAAAGAACCCGGTTAAGCTTTAAGTCAAAATAGTTACGACGTCATGGTGAACACTTCCCTAGTTCATTCTCGCATTGATTATAAACTCTTGAAAAGTTGTTGCTTGTTAGTTAACTTGTGTGAATCTGACATTTAAAACGCCCCCTCCCAAATCACCGAAAACTATTGATTAATAGTCAAGTAATTTACTAACGACTTAATTTACACTTTATTCCCTGTGGGATCGACCCCAACCTTGGTTGGGTTCTATATTTGACGACGACCGCTTACGCTTCTTAATTTGAGGTGTAATTTGAGCGTTATCAATAAACAAAGATCACATTACAAGAAATAAGATTTTTAACGACCACTTCGTAACGACATGAGTTGAATCCGGTCGTTATAAATATACTTTTAGCGACGAAATTATTTTTTGATCGTTAAATTAAATTTTTTATTTAACAATAACAAAAGGAATAATATTTGGTACAGAAAAATCATATTGCATGTCGTTAATACTAAAATCCAAGCGCTAAAATCTAAGCGGGAAATAGAGATCGAGATAAAAAGATGCGGAACAAAAATTTTATTCTACAATTGACATAAAATAACCGCTAGCATAAAGCCCCAACAATCAGCTTCTCTAATTCTCCAAATCTAGGGCTTGAAACTCACAAACATGATCTTCTTTGCTCGATTTCTCTGAAGTCAGATATGGATTATATGTATCTTATTACTTCACTTGATTTCTCCAAAAATCTTATTTTGTGAAACATCAAGTAACGTTAAGTCTTTTAAGTTTTGTTAGATTCTTCTTGAATCACCGACTTGTTTAAAGTTAGTGCACGATTTCTCCATCTGTTGTGTGATACTCAATTTGTGTTTTAGACTTTTAATTCCTCCCAAATATAGATAAGTTGGAGTGATCGAATTGCTTCTTGAATGGATTTATGAGTTAATTTATTATATTGTGCTTTTCTATGACTTTTGGGCAAACTTTGGCTCAAAATTGTAGTTTTTCTTATGTACTTCTTCATCCTTCCCTTCATGAAATATATCAACACCAAATGCTCTTGCTGAATTAGGATCAAATTCTTGTGAATCCAAAGCAATTGGTTCGTGCCTTTTTGCCATCAAACAAGAATATACATTGTTTTCAGTAGCTTGTAACTCTTGCTCCTTTGTTGTATGTAGTAACTTGCAAACTCTTTCTTATTTTTATACTAGGAGAACTTGTTCTCATAGTTGAGGTAACAAAAGCAGGTGCTTTTGGACTCAAATTGCTAATCCCCGTAGGTGAAGTAACCTTCTCTTGCTCCTCCACCATATCAACTCATCTAGAAGATACTTGTGACACCTTGGTGTTCATTGGCAATAACTTCATTTGTGGAATTAGCTTGAGAATTGGAAGTCATACCTTTAAGACCTGTTGATTATACCCTGTAGATAAATTTCTGCCTAGAATCACATTGTTGCTCACCAATCGACTCCAGAGACTGCAAAAGAATATTATGTGCTGATGGGTTCAAAGTTACTAAAGGTAGATTGATCACTGAAATTGTATGAACTATGAATCATAGTAGCAAACTATTTTCCTTCAATGCATTGAGTACATCCTGATTTGAAATAACCTTCTTAGGAGTGATTGGATAAATCTCATGCACAACATTATCCATAAGAGCATCAAATGAATTAAGACAAGGAACCTCCTTTGGAATAATTGCTCGAGTACATGAATTCTCATTTTGACTGCTTATAAATCGGTTGCATTGTGTTGGACTTGGTGAACCAATTCTTAAACGGGGAGAGGTTTTCATTGTCACCACAGTCCAATTAGCACTCTTGGAAGTTATCACAATAATTGACTTAGTACCGGTACCCTCTCCATCATCTCTACTGGAATTGAACACCTGCTGCACTATACCAAAATTGTGTTCATCCAATCCATTGCCATCAAGAACCAAAGACTTGTCCATATTTAATTCATTTGTGAAGGGATATAATCCCTCTTAACCATCTCCATATTGTCAACTGTTGATTGTGCTACCTAACCAATTGCGGCATTAGCAGGTTTCAAAACGGTAATATGCCCTTGTTTTTCAACACTCTGTCCAGAAAATAAACTCCTCGATTACTGTCCATAATAGACTTGTGAAGCATCTATCGAAGCCTTTGAACAACCTATATGTTGCCCACATTTTTCACTAACTTGGACCACTAACGCATGTGCATTGCCATCTTATAGCATCTCTGTTTCCAGCAGTTATTTGCTACAAAAAAATATCTTTGTTGGCTAGGACTAGAAACGTCATTCTCACCATCAAACTTTTCAAATTTTTCATGACATGTAGCTTTAAGTTTCTTATTACCAGTCCTTGTTACTTTCTTTAGTTGCTTTCCAGAATTATTCTTTGAGAAAGCTAAGTTATTAGATCTAGCAAAACTTAATTCTTTCCAAATCTCTGTATAATTTATATTAAAACTGGTAGCTAAAACTAATGCACAATCAGATTGTTATAAATCTTTAATCATGCCATCTAGTTGTTGTCCAGGATTTTGCTGCACCAAATTATTAGCTTGATGATCCAAAACAAGCTGATTATTTGTACCAACTTTTTTTTAATTACCAGTGCATCTAATAGCTCACTCACATCACCTTAATATTTTTCAATATCAGTGCCATCTCTTGATGTTTCTTCTTGGCTTTTTGTTGCATTATTTATCAATAGTAATCGACATTCACTTTTGTCATGGCCTTGGTGCTTATGAAAGGCAAAATAAAATGGCAGATTTCTATACACAAACTTTTGAAAGCATCCCATAATTTTTTCAGAATTATCATACACAAATTATTAAGCATTTTTTGATAATTCTTTTGCTTTTCTTTATTGTTCTACTTTTTTGGGTAGGAGTAGTTATATGAAAAAGAACCACCGGTTAGTTTTCATGGAATGTCGGCTCTTGTTTGCTGCTTGATTACCTATGTTAGTTATTTTAATCTTTAAGTTCTGGTACTGGTTAGAGTTACTGCTCCCAGCTGCAGCTGCATTGTCAATGCAAGTTGTTGCTTCTCTATTTTCATACTACTGGCATGGTTTTGGCATGGCTGGAACAGGCTTAAACAATGTGTCTTATCCATGATCATCCGATTGAAAAGAAGAAAAATTGATCTTGTCCAAGACATGTTAAGTTTCACTAACAAATAAGTGATAAATCACTTCCTCAAACATCCAGTCTACTATTCTGAGAAGAAAATATATTTTTCATTTACTTTATCCTATATTTCATGAGTGAGATACTTATTCTAGTCTATCGACAGATGCAAACCTTTGGAGCTAAAGATTCACTAGTATTTTCATGACACAGACATGCATTTTCATTTTGATTATATGAAACTTACAGGTAAAAATTAGATCAAAGTGAAGTAAAAGAACTCTTAAAATTGAATTGTTTATCAGTTTTCTACTTATCCCTTTCTTGATGATTACAACTATTCGACGTAGCATATATCAGAATATTTTTGACTTTCTAGTGATCAGTTACCAAATAAATATATAATTTTGCTTTCTTTTTGGGATAACACAACGAATATAAATTTTTCTTAGGATTTTTTAGGCCATGTTTGATCTTTTTTAACTTCTTGCACACTATCTAAACTGCATAATGTAAAACCTATCTTATTACAAGTGTTGAATTTTTGGTAATATGCAAGGTCTGTTATTGGTGGTCTTACTTTGTATTTGATGTTCAAAATATGTTGTCTTGGTCTTCTAGTTTAGATTTGTAGAGACATATGGTAAGAGTTTGGACAGAGTAAGGCAGACTAGAATTGAAAAGAAACATTTCAAGCTCCTCAATTTGATGAGGTAAGACTAATTACGTATTTCACATAATTTCATGAAGCAACATAGTCTGATTTACGGTGAACCTATGATTTTTGATTGGAGTTATATATATTCCAACTACTGCACTTTCTTTTGCCAATTACACTGTGATTCTAGAAAGTCTATTTGGACAAGGCTGTTCATAGCATATTGATTTCCTTGCCTAGAGGAGATGGTCCAGTGATACTTTCGTATGTGGTACCTCCTTAGAGCTGCATATATAAATATTATCTTTTCTTATTATTGGTATACTTATTGTCTAAAAGAGTGATCATAATTGGAAAAGAAATAGAAATAAAGCCAATACCATGTATATACGTTAGAGGGTTCTCTTGAAATAAAATTGGACAACACTATTTGTGGCTAAAGTGTATATGTATCCTAAGCAGAATAAACTATTCAGCGAAGCAAATCTCTATCCACCTACTCTCTCTAAATGTTTGATCGATATAATGCTCCAGTGAATTATATTTTCATCTTTATTTTTAAAATTTCTCTTCTTTTGATCTCTATCTTATGTTTTTCTTCTTCTAACAGTTCTCTTGTCAAATAATGTATTTTGACAGTTTCTAGTGATGTATTTGCTTTCTTTGTGGTTAGTTTTTCTTTTCACGATTCTTCTGGTTCTATATTCGCTGGTTGTGGAGTTTCTTATTGAATTAATTTTGTTTCCTTTCTTTAGACACTTGCATTAAATTCATTTCTGTTTTTTACTAAATTTCTTTGGATGATTCCTATAAATTATGTTTGCTTTCTTCGTGGTTAGTCTTGATTTTGTGAAAAAGAAAAAAGAAAAGAAAAGTAGCAGCAACAAACAAGTATTATGATTTTTGTTATCAAACTGACATAAGCTTGTTATTTTAATAAATTAAGAATTTGAAAACTGAAGAACTAGCCTGCACCTGAGAGAGTGAAGAGAGCAACTGAAAATGAAAGAACAAGTTGAAGGACAAACCTATTTTCTGATTTGTTGGAAATTATTTAAAAATATTTCCATAATAGATGTTACAATTTTATTCTCTTTTGTTAGAGTTGATAAATATAATGTCATATAATTAGGATAGGTATATATTTGTGATATGATATTTTAGTACTTGTAATTAACTACAAAATTTTATATGAATAATCACAATATAGATTAGTTTTTATGTTTCTAGATGTGTTGTATATTTGAAAGAATTGGTTGGTAATTAGTTTATATTTTTTTTACAGTAATATTCATATAATGATTGGATTTTTAGTTGTCTTTGAAAGTTAACACACATTTAGCGAAGGTTAAATACGATTGCTGAAAGCACTTCTAAATATTAAATTTGTCATCGTAAAATGATTTTTAACGTCCAGAATGACAATTAGTGAAGGAAAAATTTGGTCACAAAAAGAAGGTATAACGACTGAATTTTTTACCGTCGTCAAAGGTTTTTAACGACTGAATTGAAATCTGATCGTTAACTTTTAACGTCGAAGCTTTTAGCGACTGGCGACGATCGAACCGGTCGTTATTGACTAATAGCGACTGGATTAGGACTTTTAGCGACTGAATTTCCTTTTGTTAAAGACCTTTTTTCTTGTAGTGAGATTCACTTCATCATGTTGGATGCTTGCTTGATTTGCATATTTTTCTCTTTCAAAAGGACTCTGCTTTCACTAGAATTTTAAATGTTATTCAACGACAAATCGAATGTAATTTTCAAAAATCCAGGGCGTGAATTTGATCTACTCCAGTAGACTGCTCCAAATTTGTTTTAAACATAACAAAGATGTTTACATTTGTTCTCATAGTTACTGCCAAACTTGTCTTAAAGAAATAGAAAGCATGCTTCTGATGCACTTTCTTATACAAATTGCCATCATTTTAAAGACGCTCAAAAGCTGTTTTAGCTCATTTATATTCCTTCTCTTATCTTATAACGTGTTTTGCTTATTTTTATTTCATAAAAATTTACTTTATTTGGTAAGAAAGTATAAGTACTCTCCACTTTTTTGTTATTGTCCATAATTGTTAAGAGGTCTGTATGCTAGTTTTCTAAACGTAATTATTAGCTTAAGCATCTCTAAGATTTTAGGATCCTTACTTAGAAATAGATTTGAGTCCATACGTATCAAAATTTAAATGTTTTTTTCAAAATCGGGTTTAAAATTGCTTCTGTATTTGTTAAATCAATAGCTTCCTTACATCTTTTCTCATGAGAATTATTTGATTATTATTAAAAGAGTGAAATAGTGTTTTCAGCACGTTATTTGCTTGAGTTTTTCACCATACCTCGATGTCACTTTTAAATAATCTATGGAGTAAGCCGTCAAGATCATGACTAATTAATGATCCAACCAACAGAACCAATCTGAGAGTTGTGAATTTAGAGTTCTCTAAATTGTTCCATGGTGTTAGTAAAAATGTATAGTTAAGAATTGAACATGTTACTTTGAGGTGTTAAGCATGTTTTCTATGTATCACGAGCATGATTTCTTTGTTAGTTTATTTACTTATAAATTGATCTATCATGATTAAGTTCTAAGACCTCACTGTTTACGTAACTGGATCCCCAGGACATCTGAATAGATGAAGTATTGTACCTGTACATTCGACGATGATGGATAGGATGGTTAATTCCTTTAAGAATATAGTTCCTTTTGTACATTACTTGGTTTGAAGATGAGCTATATTAATCTGTTTTGCCCTCATCCATTATTCAAATGTTCCATCTAGTTGTTGATTGATCAGCTTCAGTGATTAAAAGAAGAAGAATAAATTTATAAAATAACTTCTACAGTTATATTTCTAAAATTGTTTGAAAGACTCACGTATTAATTCTTCTTTTTCGTTTCTTTGCATATGATGCTGCCCGAGTTCACGTGGACTCCCATATCCCTCATGCATTTCTGTTGGGTTTGAACCCAATAAGTCTCTTTTAGTCAGCTTCATCCGAGTCCCGATTGGACTGATTCATAGTTACAAGCAACCAATATTAATATGCAGGAAAGAAGTAAGTGGATAAATGAACTTAAACTCCATTAGAGCAGCAGCAGTAGTAGTAGTCCAAACAGACTAAATTTGAAGAAAAATGGATTGAAAGTCCAAATACAGCGGTGGTAGTGGGCCAAAGCCCATAATTTAGATTTAGGATAAATTTTGGACAAGATTCAATTTGTGATTAAGCCCAAGGCTTAATTAATTTCTCTTTCCCTTTAACTTTATTTTGTGTAGTTTAGAATTATTTTTGTATTAATTGGACTCTAACTCTTTTAACTTAGTTAAAATACCCTGAAAGAGTACCTTTCTTGTTTTAGTTTTACTTGAAAAGTAAGGCACTTGGGATATCCACTAACTCGCGGTTATTCGATTTATTAAAACTAACTCTTATTTTGACTTACTACAGAAGAAAAAAATCTTTGTTCGTTTTGGTAAACATGAGAAGTATAATTGACTAAAGAAAGAAGAAGTTTGAAATTCTTGGAAATAACTATGGAAAAGCACATAGTGAATTTATTTCAAAGAGAAGCATGCTTGATTTAACTTAAACAACCGTTAACTTAAATAAGTGATGGAAAAGAGTTTTGAATCTTTCGGGGCGATAACAATCAAAAAACTTTAAAACCTTTTTGGGATATTAATAGGAACTTCTTACCCTTAGTCTCTTATTTCGAAAGTCTTTTTACTGTTTTTAGACTTAAGAATTTTTTAAAAGGTTTTCTTAATTTCCTTTATAAAATTAAGTGGCGACTCTTGCTTTTACTTGAAATTGTCTTGAAATTATTAACTTAGTTTTGATATGATTTTAAAAAGTCAAAAATCATTTTCTTTGTCCAGAAAACTCGAAAACAGCGAGCGAAGGGAAACGAGGGGCAGGGCCGACGACTTCTACGCGCACGCGGCCGAGCCTCCGCGTGGGCGAAGGGTTGGCTAGTGCTGCAAGAGAAACCAGCCAACAACAGATTTATGGCAACTAAAATATCACCGGATGGACCCTCAAAATTTATCCGGGGTCTCGCGAACGCAAACGAACTATGCTACACAACTAAAAAGGTATTTCAGACTCAACGAAATCGATAAAACTCCCAATGGAGATTGTTTTAATAAAAAGTGGGCCTCACGACCAACTTACCAATACGGAACTCAATAGCCCAAAATGAGTCCGCAAGCCTCGAGACCCGAACCAAAGGTCCCTCTAGCCCAAAGTCGACATTCCGGAGCTAACAACGCTGACAAAATTTTCATTCGAGGTCGTCTTCTCTGAATGTTGATCAAAGTCAATTCTACCAGCTATAAGAGTTGCAAAATAGGGAAATGAGCTTAAAACACATACGAACGGCCCAAGATTCGAACCGTCAGTTCCGGTAAGTCATAAATGACTTGTAGCTGTTGTGAAAAGCTCAAAATGCGAGAAAAGCACGAAAATAACGTAGAGGGTCATTACAATAACATATATTGGGTTCTCTCGACTTATCAAAGTTCTAAGAGGCCGTTTGCTACGAAGAATAAGATGGGATATCTTAAAATTAAATTTGAAATTAGATTTATATTTTGTTTGTTTAACTGTATAAATTTATTTTAATCAATTTAAAATTATTTTATCATACTTTTCAAGTGGAATAAATTAGTCCAGAAATTATAATTTCAAGACTATAATCTCAAAATAAATTAGTCTGTATATCAAACATCCCTTTAACCTACTGAATTAACTTAAATAAAATTAAATAGTGATATAAAAAAAACATAAGCCGCTAATAAGTTTATAATTCAATAATTCAACATTCAACATAATGTTATTGTGCCTTAACTAGTGTAAAGAAAAAGGCCAAAAAAAAGGATAACTTACAAAAAAAACACATCTTTAGAACCTCATTATTCTTTAATACACTAGTTTACCTAATTATATTTTTTATCACTTTTCATACTTTGGATACATGCATATTTCATGCTGATTGTATGTATCTCAGATACATAAACAATTAATTATGAAAATTTTAATTAATCAAATCCCTTAATATAAGGTAGAAATCAAGGCATGTATATGTGTTTAATTAATTTTATTTTTTTACTTTTTAAAAATAATAAATTCATTAATATAAGACGAAAACATGTATATCTTGGTTATATAATTTGATTACTTTTCATCTAATGTATCATTTTATATGTATCTAATATTAATTTCATGTATATTTTAATATGTATCAACTATTAATTTCATGTATATGTTTATATGTCTAGTATAAATTTCATGTATTTATTTGTATGTATCTAATAGGGGTGGGCATTCGATTTTTCGATTTGGTTTTCTTAAATTTCGATTCGGTTTTTTGGTTTTCAGTTATGAGAAAGGGTGGACCAAACACCGAACCGAATTAGGTTCGGTTCGGTTTCTTTTGAATTCGGTACGATTCGATTTGATTTTTTCAATTCGGTTTTTCGATATGGTGACGAGTCACAGCAACCGTCGACGATGACATTGATTATTCATCGAGACAAATAGACAAATCTAAGACATGAAGAAAAGGGACCGAGGCATTCAAAGACTGACGCTGGCCGGATCGAAGTCACGCTAGTCCGAATCGAAATTGCCGCCGATCGAAATTGAAGTCGCCGCCGGTCACTTTAGATTCTTATTCTAGGGTTCGCTTGGTTGGACATGATAATCTTTGCATAAAATTCAATTAAAAACAGTGAGTATTTGAGGAAGAGGAATTGAAGAAGAGGAAGAGGAAGTGAATGAGGAATCTGGAAGAGTGGATGAAGGGAGGCAGTGGAGATGGGTTCTTGGTGTTGCTGAAAACAGAGGAAGAGGAAGTGACTAAGGGTGAAAAATAGGAAATGGGCTTGGATTTGATGACGGATCAATAATTTTTTTGGGCCTAAAATTCTTGAGCATTTTGATTTTTGAACTTTATTTAACAAAAGTTCGGTTTTTTGGTTTAATCGAAGAACCGGGACCTCATAACCGAAAATCGAACCGAATACCGAACTTTTAGAAAAAAATAAATCATAACCGAACCGAAAAATCAAAAAATCAAAAAATCAAAATTGAAAAACTGAATTAATTCGATTCGGTCCGATTTTTTAGTTTTTCGGTGTTTTATGCCCAGCCCTAGTATCTAATATTAATTTCATATATATGTTTATATGTATCTAGTACCAATTTCATATATTATATCCAAAATTGAAAATACAAAGTATTAATTTGATGTATCTAATATAATAATAAATTGATGTATCCAATACTAATTTCATACATTATATCCAAAATACATTTATCTATAATCAACTTAATCTAGTGTATCCAGTATTAATTTGATGTATCCAATATAAATTTCATACAGTGAATTCAAAATACATGTATCTAGTATCAAATTGTCCCATTGAAACTTTCAGTACATGTATCTGTGCATAGATACATGCTTAAAAGAAGAATAAGAAGAAGAAGAAACACAAATCTGACAGAGATACATTCGTATGTACATGAACTAACACTAAGTTTCATATTCAATATGAATTAGCAGACTATGATACATGGGTACGCAGTAAAAAAATCACAAAAAAAATGTAAACTCCGGCCAGATTTGAAAATAGGCACAGAGGAGATGGAGTTTTCCGGCCAAATCTAATCATTTTCGTCCAGATCTCAGAGTTGCCTTCTTCCTCCACATGACTCGTGGCAGTGGTAGTTGTAGCGGTGGCTAAAGTTTGACGATATATGAAGGTCCTTCGTTGGCCATTAATGGGGTTTTCAAAGCTATGCAGCCAAAAACAAAAGATTTTAAAAATTGGGTTTGAAATTTGTGAATTTCAGTTGCAAAATTAGAATTGAAAACTTGAATATACTATAGATACATGAATAATGGTTCGATCATCAACAAAACTCAACAATTTTAAGCAAATAACCATCAAAATCTGCTATTAATGGTGGAAATTGCTTTGTTTAAGATGATGAAAGAAAAATAATGGGGAATTTTTTTTTTACTGTGACTATGAAAAATTATGTTTGAACTATGACAGTTATCGTGATTGTAGGCACCAAATTTGGGATATGGAGAAGGGAGGTTTGTAATGTATATGGGAGATGAAGGTTTTTTTTTTGATAAATTATTATAAAACATGTAATTAAAAGAAAATAGTGAGTTATTTAGTAAATATGATAGGTAAGTATGTTTATTTAGGTAATTTTTCCAAAAAAGAAGAAGCATACACAGCCCATGCATCATTATACCGTGGAGAGAGGAGAGAGAAACTTTGACACTATGGTCTATGAGCAGCTGTACTATATTTCTTTTACTCGGACACAGAGAAAAGTAGGAAAGGGATTTGGTTGGGTGAGAGAAAGTGCATAGGGGGTCTCAAAAAGCTACCCGCATTTGTTGCCAAAAACTGCACCTGTTGTTCTGTTTCTGATAAAAATAGCCTACTGTTTTCCATTTATTCTCTCTTCAATCTTTTCACTGTTTCAGCTCTTTTGTTCTTTTCGGTCTATACCTACCCATTAGGATTAGGATATATTTGATGAAAGAAACTTTTGGTTTCTTGTGTGTTTTACTGATTACTCTTCTTTTATCTTGTCCTGTACTTTCTCTCTCTAAACTTAAACGTTTCTTGTTGAGCTAATAAAGACCCAGGGAGGAGGGAGGACTTGTTGATGAGTGAAAGAGGAGGCTCTCTTGGAGGAGAGAGCCTATTCATGCGACCACCAATTTTTAGTTAAGGGATGGCGTTGTGTTTGCAGAGAGGAGGAGAAAGTGGAAGCAAAAACGAGATGGATAACGGCAAGTATGTGAGGTACACACCAGAGCAAGTGGAAGCTTTGGAGAGAGTTTATGCAGAATGTCCAAAGCCTACTTCTTTGAGAAGGCAACAGCTCATTAGGGAATCTACCATTCTCTCTAATATTGAACCTAAACAGATCAAAGTTTGGTTTCAGAACCGAAGGTATTCTTTTCTTAATGAATCGACATCATAAACATTTTCAGCAACGCAAATAGGTTGTTTTTAGTGTATGGTTTTGATAAAACATACAACTTTGTTCTTTAAATATGAATTAATGTGAAAGACTGAGCTTTTAATGTCCTTCCTTTCATGGTTATTTATGCCTTTTCATCTTTTAATGATAAACAAGGGTCTGTAAATAGCAGACTAGATATACCCTTGGTAAATTCTTCTCATTCCTGTCGATGCAAAAATTTCTCCAGAATAACTGTAGCTTTCTAGATTTGGTTATCATTTTTGGCAAGCTGAGAGATTTTGTGCATTTGGTTTGTGTGGTCATATGATGTGATATGTTAGAAAAAGAAAAATGTGGGTTTTTTTTTTTTTTGGGGGGGGGGGTGGGGGGGTGATTTTTCTGCCTTTTCCCGAAAATGCTGTTCCTTTTCTATGAGCTCCCCTATAGATACTTCTATTTTCTTTTTAATAAAGTAAAACAAGAACTAGCCTTATAATATTAGTAAGTACTATTTTATTTTTGTTTTCTTCTTTTCTGCTTCCTCCTTATTTTAACTCTCCCCTCAAAGTATGGTTTCAGTCAATGACAGTGTAAACTTGTTATATCCTTGTTTAGTTCGAGGTTTCAAAAGCATTTTCGCAGCTGTGACAAACTTCTATCTTCTCCTTGTTTATATTGTCAATTTTCAAAGGTTGGTCCAGTTTTGAAATGATAAAATGTCTGTTTCTTTCTTCTCTGTTTCCTGTTTTACCTGTTGGAGTAGATACACCTTTTATTACTTGTTGGTGAGTCTGTGCTTTGCATTTTTTCCTCTAATCACAAAAAATCTGCTTTTGAGTATCTGGATCAGCTTTACTGGATATTGAAGTGAAATGATAGATATTGAGAATTTTCTTTGCCGACTTAATCTGTCAGTATAAAAATGTGTTTTTCTCTTGAGTTTTGTAGCTATGGGGGACTGGGAGACCTCCGTTGCAACATTGATTTGTGGCCTAATTTGTCCTTGATATAACCTAGAAATATGTAATTGAAAGAATCCATAAAATAATTCAAGCATACGTATCCCCAAGAGAAAACTTTGATTCTAAAAATGCTTTAAATGTCAGTGTGATCTGTGTTGCATCAAGTATCCCTTATTTGTCCAAAGATAGGTGTTGAGGGATTTGTCTCGACCATCGTCTTCTCTCGACATCCGTTAGCAGAAACGGAAGTTCTTTATTTCAGAATACTGTCTGATGTTTTATCCTTTCATTGAAGCATGTGAATATACCCGTTCTCAGCATTTAAAACATTGCAAGGAATTTAACCTAGTCTTCAAATCACTGTTTCTTAACCTTTGTAGATGCCGTGAAAAACAGAGGAAGGAAGCTTCTCATCTCCAGACTGTTAACAGGAAGCTGAGTGCTATGAATAAGCTGCTGATGGAAGAAAATGACCGATTACAGAAGCAAGTGTCTCGGCTTGTGTATGAGAATGGCTACATGAAACAACAAATCAATACTGTAAGTTGTATACATGCTTTACAAACTTGGTAATCCGTGCAGATTCCAGTTCCTTTTCCTCTACATGAGCTAATTGGTCTTCTTTGATTAATAGAACTCAAATAAATTGTGTAGGTTTTCACTTTACTCGTATCTCAATTTATCTAAGTTTAAATAATTTTTCAGGACACTATAACTTACAATGTTGTTTTGCTGAAGCTTCACATGAGTTACTTTTAACCTCCTTCTATCTTGCTTCTATCATATCATGAAGCAATTCCTGTATCTTTACCCTTTATTTTCTGCTTCTTTTGGTACAATGAAGCTGAAGATAATTATCGTAGCAGGTTAGCAGCACGACCACAGATACAAGCTGTGAATCTGTGGTCGTGAGTGGTCAGCAGCAAAGAAAAAACCCAACACCTCAGCATCCAGAAAGGGATGCGAATAACCCAGCTGGGTAATCTAATTTGTATTGTTTAAAACATCTCTACGGTGTTCTCTAGATAAGAAAATTAATAAACATTTTGCATGCATTTTCAGTCTTCTTGCAATAGCTGAGGAGACCCTGGCAGAGTTCCTTGGAAAGGCTACTGGAACTGCTGTCGACTGGGTGCAGATGATTGGGATGAAGGTAATTCCTTTAGTTGATTGTGCATCTCTAGTTTCTGACTTGTTCATTACATGTGTTCAATTGTTAACTTGCCCCCTCATTTGACTTTCCAATTCAGCCTGGTCCAGATTCTATTGGTATTGTTGCTGTTTCCCGCAACTGCTGTGGGATAGCAGCACGTGCCTGCGGCCTCGTGAGTCTAGAGACCACGAAGGTACTTCAGTTGTCTTTCTGATTATGAGTTTTATCTTATTCTATCCTTGTTCTGTAAGCTGTAGAAAATTTTTCAGGTCGCTCAGATACTCAAAGATCGTCCTTCTTGGTATCGCGACTGCCGTTGCCTTAATGTACTGAGCGTAATCCCTACTGGCAATGGAGGGACAATAGAACTTATTTACATGCAGGTTTGTTGCTGCATTCACCTGCATCAGTTGTTTGTTGGGTTGATACCATGTGATCACATTTTATTTAGTTCAGTGCTCAACAAATTGGTGTTTGCCATGTGTTTATTTGTTAGACTTATGCTCCAACTACATTGGCAACTGCTCGTGACTTTTGGACATTGAGATACACTACAAGTTTGAAGGATGGCAGTCTTGTGGTATGTATTAGGCATAATCCAAAAACCTTGAGGCTATTGCTTCTAAACTCTACTTGCCTATCGTTGCAAAAACAGGCTATAGGCCTATAGCTATAACCTTTCATTTACAATGATTATTTTTTGGCATAAAAAATGCAGATATGTGAAAGATCTCTGACAACAGCAACTGGTGGCCCAACAGGACCACCTGCTACAAGTTTTGTCAGGGCTGAAATGCTACCAAGTGGTTACCTCATAAGGCCTTGTGAGGGTGGGGGCTCAATGATTCACATTGTTGATCATATTGATCTACACGTAAGGCTGAAAAATGTGGGTCGATTGAAATTTCGATTTCTTTAGATTACTGCAGTTGAACATACCCTATCTGTGCTCAGGCTTGGAGTGTCCCTGAAGTTCTGAGGCCACTTTATGAGTCTTCCAAGATCCTTGCTCAGAAGATGACTATGGCTGTAAGGAATTTGGAATTTGTTGGAATGTCCATCTCCAGAATGATCAGATGATTTAATTGTTAATAAGTCAGAGTTATCTATGCAGGCCTTGCGACACATACGGCAAATTGCACAAGAAACCAGTGGAGAGATCCAATACACGGGGGATCGCCAACCTACTGTTTTGAGGGCACTAAGTCAGAGATTATGCAGGTGATAAGACAAACTAATTATTCAGTTAGACTTAAAAATAATATATACCGCTGGCACAGTTGTAATGAAGCTTTTGGCAATGCTATGCTTTCTACCAGTTTCGATTAGTCTTTTCAGAATTTAATCCTTGATATTTACTACAGGGGATTTAACGATGCTGTTAATGGATTTGTTGATGATGGTTGGACTATTATGGATAGTGATGGTTTAGAAGATGTAACAATTGCTATAAACTCATCTTCAAGCAAATTCCTTGGTTCACAGTACAACACCTTGTCAATACTCCCTACATTTGGAGGAGTTCTGTGTGCCAGGGCATCAATGCTTCTTCAGGTATGTTAGAATTGATATTTGACTTAGTGTGCGCCAAGAGAATTAGCATCAATTTTCTAATTTGTGGATATGTTCTAATCTCTTTCTGGGATTTCTTTTGTGTAGAATGTTCCCCCTGCTTTGCTTGTACGTTTTCTTAGGGAGCACCGTTCCGAATGGGCAGATTATGGGGTTGATGCTTATTCTGCTGCATCTCTTAAAGCCAGTTCATATGCTGTCCCTTGTGCCAGACCAGGTGGCTTCCCAAGTAGCCAGGTCATTTTGCCCCTAGCTCAGACTGTGGAGCACGAGGAGGTAACACAGTCTTATCATGTTCTCCCTAATAATTGTTAACTTGGTAGATGTTATCTATATTCCGTAACGAATAAGTCATTTTGTGGTTTAACTTTTCCTTTTTATCTAGTTTCTTGAGGTAGTACGTCTAGAGGGTCCTGCTTTCTCTCCGGAGGACATTGCTTTATCACGGGATATGTACTTGTTACAGGTTGAGAATTCACACAAATCTCAAATTGAAATTTATGTGCTTTTCGACATTTTTGGTTCACTTATTATCTAACTACCATTGCAGTTATGCAGTGGAGTTGATGAGAATGTTCCAGGTGTCTGTGCTCAGCTTGTTTTTGCACCTATTGATGAATCTTTTGGTGACGATGCTCCATTGCTTCCATCTGGCTTTCGTGTCATTCCACTGGAACCTAAATCAGTTCAGTAATATGCGTTATAGAACGTCTTATCTTTTCAGTCACAAAATTTTAAATTTTAACTGGTCCAGACAATGGAAAATTCATAGTTGACGCTGGAAGAGTATCTAAACAAGAATATGAGGATTATCTTACTTTATTCTAAAAGTTCTCTAATTTTGTGATACAGGATGTCCCTGCAGCAACTCAGACCTTGGATTTAGCTTCGACTCTTGAAGCTGGAACTGGTGGGACACGTCCAGGTGGTGAAATTGAAACAGGCAATTACAACCATCGTTCGGTCTTAACAATTGCATTCCAGTTTACTTTTGAGAGTCACTACCGGGATAATGTAGCTGCAATGGCTCGTCAATATGTGCGAAGTATAGTAGGCTCTGTTCAGAGAGTTGCAATGGCCATAGCACCCTCTCGACTCGGCTCCCAGTTGACACCTAAACCCTTCCCTGGTTCACCTGAAGCTGTCACTTTGGCAAGGTGGATCTCCCGGAGCTATAGGTATGGGTTTTAAACGTCTTTGTTGTGCTGTTGACATTTTCTTACTAACATGTTTTGCATCATTATGTGTAAAACTACTTATCAACAATTAACCTGTCATTGTAATGAAGTAGGAAAAAAAAAATACTTTTGACCTCGTCTATAATTGGTTCTTTGAACTTCGAAGACAAGTTGGTATCTGGTGATTTGCATGGAACATGCAGTGACATTGAATGTTTTACCTGGTGTAACTATTTCTAGATTATATTTCAGGGTTCATACAGGAGGAGACCTGTTCCAGGTTGATTCTCAAGCTGGTGATGCTGTTCTGAAACAACTGTGGCACCACAGTGATGCAATTATGTGTTGCTCTGTCAAAATGAACGTCAGTATGCTGCTTCTATACTTGTTATGAACCATGAACTAATCAATACTAAGTATTAATCCAAGATTCTATCTAGAGATGAAACAAGATACCTAATTAGTTAGTGAACTTCTTAATGCAGGCATCTGCAGTTTTTACATTTGCAAACCAGGCCGGTCTTGACATGCTTGAAACCACTTTGTTAGCTCTTCAGGATATAGTGCTTGACAAGATTCTAGATGAAGCTGGTCGTAAGGGCCTACTATCAGAGTTCTCCAAGATCATGCAGCAGGTGACTACTGGCATCATATTTTGGTCATATATGCCCTTCAACTTAGCAAACATGAAAAGCAAACCTAGTTCCAATAAATATCAGAACAAGATATGATACTGCAATATTTAGCACCTAGCAAGTTCATTTTGATTCCACAAGTGCTGGACCAGTTATTGACTACAAATTATGAACTCATACAACAAAAGACTGTATAGGTAGGAAGTGAAGAATTTGATAAGTCCTGATTCTTATGATTGTTATCCTTGTGTTTTTAGGGATTTGCCTATCTGCCAGCAGGAATATGTGTATCTAGCATGGGGAGAACAGTATCATATGAGCAAGCCATAGCGTGGAAGGTTCTCAACGATGATGATTCCAATCACTGCCTAGCTTTCATGTTGATAAACTGGTCTTTTGTTTAAGTTAAAACAGATAATCTATGTAAGACTTTGGCATTACCTATCAACCTTCTAAATTATGTCGGCACTCTGAATGCTTTTTAATTTAAAGCTTGTATGACTAGGATGACAAGGCTGTGTGGTTGAATCCCAACTCTGTCTATTGTAGTATGAAATGTCATTTCTGTTATCTGCTTTGTCTTTGTCTGCAGGTTCCTTATTCTGCTGCCTATTTAATTATCTTGGATGTACTTAGGAAGTTAGTTAAGATTTCAATCACGTTGGATAGTTTTAAAACTGCTTTGTCCGTTTGTGTGGTTGTGCACCTGTCTACTTATTAGGTGGTCTGGTCTGCCTAATTTGGTCTAGGCAATTTTTGCTGGTAGCCAGTTGGTACCACTTTGTTTCTCGAGTCATTTCACCAAAGAAGATAAGATAATACGTTCCAACAGATGGTTTATCAAATGTCAACTTCAATAGGAAAATGTTGATTTTCTAGTGTCATTAAAAAGTGTGATCTGACCAGCTTGCTTAAACTCTTTTCTATTTAAAAGTCTATTTGGCCAGAAAATATATCGTGAAATTGTTGAGAATTACTGTTCATGACAATAATACCCTTCTACATTGAAGGTTCCTTTTGGCGCGCGTGGCACACACCCTCTCAGAAGCTTGTTAAGTCTAACTTTTTCTTTTTTGTTAGAGTTGGTGGGTTAGCTGGCAGTCTAGCATATTCAGTGCAATTAATAGCTCTACATGCCTTGGTACGTTGAATTGGTGGTGATCAATGGAGGAAGACGATCGACGCAATGTTAGGTTCGACGGACAAATGGTTGATGATGGTCACTCGACGATTGTGATCGAAGGAGGGAAAATAGAGGCCCACTTGCTATAGTATGGTGGATCTATTGGTGATCAGGGAATGGAGTCGATCACTCGACGATTATCGTCGTCGGAACAACGTCACAATTGACGTTTGCCAAGTCTAACATTTAATTTCATTATATCTACTTAGAGATTATTTCAACCACCGTATTTTTATTGTTGGGGACTCTATATATACATACACGCTCTCCATCTCGCAAACACACCTGGGCAATACATTACTATTGACTTATATGCCTTTTGCATCATGGAAAACACCCATCGAGAAATCGTCCAACACGCAACTTGGCAACTTCCACTGCTTTTTCCCAGGCTCTTCGACATCTCTACAATGACACAAGTTTAGACCTCTTTGATTTAAAACGGGAGGTTCGCGAGTTCATGGAAAGAATCAAGGACGACACTGGGGACAATAATTTAAGAAGGTTGTTGCTCATGCACCATCCTCTGACAAAACTGTACGATATGTACCTGGATGGTCCTCTCCAATACAACCCAGACAACATTGTGGTGTTATCCGACACCATGTCTGGTGCCGAGGAAACGATGCCATCAGTCGGGGCTGGAAACACCAGTGTTAACAATGGATGTTTAGTTTAGAAAGCTTGTAATATGTATGGTTACATCACATTTCTATCCCTTATCTTTCCTATTAAGAAGCTACCGACTCTTCTAGAACCGGACTTTTCATTTCGTTGTGTTTTCTAATTTTGTTCTTAATCAATCGAGTGTTAGTGGGGTGTCAAATGGGCCATTTGGGCTGATTTTGGGCGGGGCAAGATGGGCTGAAGCAATAAATGGGTCATTGTCCAACCTCAGAAAATTATATGGGGTGTTCCTCAAAGTGGGTGTGGTCTTCAATTTTTGCCGCCCATCAGAAAAGTCTTTAAAGAATACCTTTTTTTTTTTTTATGTATAGAATAAATATATTTTTCCCCCTCTACATCACAACTCTCCATGTTTATTTGTCTCTCAACTTTTAATTTTCCTTTTCCTTTTTCTTTTATCTTTTATTTTTTCTTTTTTCTCAATTTTTTTTAATTCTCATTTTCTTTTTTCTCAACCTTTATTTTATTTTATTTTTTTCCTTTTTTCTCAACCTTTATTTTTTTATTCTTTTTTTTTTCAACCTTTATTTTTTTTCTCTTTTTTTTAATCTTTATTTTTTTCCTTTTCTTTTTTTTCTTTTTTCTTAACCTCTATTATTTTTTGCTAATAAACAGAAAATTAAATAATCCGCGAAGAGGATCTTCTTTCTTTGATATCGAAGTAAACTTAAGGGCGTGCTTTGTTGTTTGGAAGTCCTTTGGAACAAGTCTTGCCTTTAAGGCAAAATTTATAGAACATCTATTTTTTTTGTTCTCTTTTTTCTTTTTTTCTCAACCATTATTTTTTTTCTCTTTTTTTTAATCTTTATTTTTTTCCTTTTTCTCTTTTTTCTTCTCTTTTTTCTTTTTTCTTAACCTCTACTATATTTTGCTAATAAACAGAAAGTTAGATAATCCGCGAAGAGGATCTTCTTTCTTTGACATCGAAGTAAACTTAAGGGCGTGCTTTGTTGTTTGGAAGTCCTTTGGAACAAGTCTTGCCCTTAAGACAAAATTTATTGAACATCTCATAAATCAAGACACAATGAGGTAGTACCAAGTCTTGCTCGTGGGGCATAACTTGTTGTTTGGAAATTCTTTAGCTAAGTCTTGCCTTTAAGGCAAGAGTTATAAAGTATCTCATAAATTAAGACACAATGAAGTAGTGTTAACTCTTGCCCATTGGCGTAACTTATTTTTTTGGGAGGCCCTTGGGCTAAGTCTTGCCTTTAAGACAAACATTATAGAGCATCTCATATATCAAGGCAGAATGTGCTAGTATTAACTCTTACCCATGAGGTGTAACTTGTTGTTTGAAAGTTCTTGAGCAAAGTCTTGCCTCTAAGGAAAGAGTTATAGTACATCTCATAAATCAAGACACAGTGTGGTAGTGTCAACTCTTACCCATGGGGCGTAATTTGTTATTTGGAAGTCCTTGGGCTAAGTCTTGCCTCTCAGGCAAGCGTTATAGAGCATCTCATATATCAATCACAATGTGGTAGTGTCAACTCTTGCCCATGGGGCGTAACTTGTTGTTTGAAAGTCCTTGGGCTAAGTCTTGTCTCTAAGGCAAGAGTTATAGAATATCTCATAAATCAAGACACAATGAGATTGTGTCAAGTCTTGCTCCTGGGGCATAACTTGTTGTTTGAAAATCTTTGAGCTAAGTCTTGCCTCTAAGGCAAGAGTTATAGAGTATCTCATAAATTAAGATACAATGAAGTAGTGTGAACTCTTGCCCATGGGGCGTAACTTATTTTTTGAGAGGTCCTTGGGCTAAGTCTTGCCTCTATGGCAAACGTTATAGAGCATCTCATAGATCAAGACATAATGTGCTAGTGTCAAGTCTTGCTCATGGGGCGTAATTTGTTGTTTGGAAGTCCTTGGGCTAAGTCTTGCCTCTAAAGCAAGAGTTATAGAACATCTCATTAAAAAAAATAAAGGTTGAGAAAAATGATCCAAAAAAAAGAGAAAATTAAAAATCAAAGAAAAAAGAGAAAAATAAAAAAATAGAAGTTCAGAGGAGAAAAGAAAAAAATAATGATTGAGAAAAAAAGGAAAAAACGAAGAATAAAAAGACAACAAAAAATAAACGAAAAAATAAAAGGTTGAGAAAAATGAAAATAAAAAAAAAAAAAATAAAAATATAATTTTAAAAAAAAAGAAAGGAGAAAAAAATAGAACTGAGAGGAGAAAAACAAAAAATAAAGATTGAGAAAAAAGAAAAAAAACGTAGAAGAAAAAAATAAAACAAAAATAAAGGTTGAGAAAAAAGGAAAAAAAATAAAAGCAAAATTAAAAATCAAAGAAAAAAAAAAAGAGAAAAAGAAATAAATATAGAAGTCTAGAGGCAAATGAGCATGAAGAGTTGTTTAAAAATATTTGAGGTATAGAGGGGCAAAAAGGTAGTTGTTCTATACATAAACAGAAGGAAAGTTATTTTTGTAAGACATTTCTTATGGAGAGGAAAAAATGCAAAGTCACTTCCTTTGAGGGGCATTTGTGTAGTTGTCCTCTACTTAACCCAGCACATCTTAGCCCATCTCACCTCTAGGCAAGGTTGGACGGGATAACTACACAAATGCCCCTCAAAGGGAATGACTTTGCATTTTTGCTCTCCATAAGAATGGTTTTACAAAAATAGTCTTCCTTGTTTATATGTATAGAACAACTACCTTTTTCCCTCTCTATACCTCAAATGTTTTTAAACAACTCTCCATGCTCATTTGCCTTTCAACTTTATATTTATTTTTCTCTTCGTCTCTTTTTTATTTTTTTTTCTTTTTTTCTCAACCTTTATTTTTCTTTTCTTTTTAATTTTATTCTTTCTTTTTTCTCAATCTTTATTTTTTTTCTTTTCTCCTCTCAATTCTATTTTTTTTCTCAACCTTTATCTTTTCGTTTAGTCTTTTTTTTCTTCGTTTTTTCCTTTTTTTCTCAATTTTTATTTTTTTTTCTCTCAACTTCTATTTTTTTTTCTTTGATTTTTAATTTTTCCTTTCTCTTTTTTTTTTGATCTTTATTTTTTTATGAGATGTTCTATAACTCTTGCTTTAGAGGCAAGACTTAGCCCAAGGACTTTCAAACAACAAATTACGTCCCATGAGCAAGACTTGACACTAGTACATTGTGTCTTGATTTATGAGATGTTTTATAACACTTACCTCAAAGGCAAGACTTAACACAAGGACCTCTCAAAAAATACAAGTTACGTTCTATGGGCAAGAATTCACACTACTTCATTGTGTCTTAATTTATGAGATACTCTATAACTCTTTCCTTAGAGGCAAGACTTAGTTCAAGGATTTTCAAACAATAAGTTATGTCCCACGAGCAAAACTTACACTACCTCATTGTGTCTTGATTTATGAGACATTCTATAACTCTTGTCTTAGAGACAAGACTTAGCCCAAGGCTTTCAAATAAAAAGTTATGCCCCATGGGCAAGAGTTAACACTACCACATTGTGCTTGATTTATGAGATGCTCTATAACGCTTGTCTAAGAGGCAAGACTTAGCCCAAGGACTTCCAAATAACAAGTTACTCCCCATGGGCAAGAGTTGACACTACCACATTGTGTATTGATTTATGCGATTCTCTATAACTCTTGCCTTAGAGGCAAGACTTAGATCAAAGACTTTCAAACAACAAGTTACGCCCCATTGGCAAGAGTTGACACTAGCACATTGTGTCTTGATCATGAGATGATCTATAACATTTGCCTTAGAGGCAAGACTTAGTGCAAGGGCCTTCAAAAAATAAGTTATGTCCCATGGGAAAGAGTTAACACTACTTCATTGTGTCTTAATTTATGAGATGCTCTATAACTCTTGCCTTAGAGGCAAGACTTAACTCAAGAATTTCCAAACAACAAGTTATGCCCCACGAGCAAAACTTGACACTACCTCATTGTGTCTTGATTTATGAGATGTTCTATAACATTTGCCTTAGAGGCAAGACTTGTTTCAAAGGACTTCCAAACAACAAAGCATGCCACGCCCTTAAGCTTACTTCGATTTCAAAGAAAGAAGATCCTCTTTGCGAATTATCCAACTTTTTATTTATTAGCAAAAAATAATAGAGGTTAAGAAAAAAGAAAAAAAGAGAAGAAAAAAAGAGAAAAAGAAAAAATAAAGATTAAAAAAAAAAAAAGAGAAAAAAAAATAAAAGTTGAGAGAAAAAAAGAAAAAGACAAAAAAAATTGAGAAAAAAAAGAAAAAAGAGGAAAAAAAGAAAAAAGAGGAAAAAAAGAATAAAAAAAATAAAGATTGAGAAAAAAGAGAACAAAAAAAATTGAGAGAAAAAGAAAAAATAAAAAAAATAAAAATAGAGGTTGAGAAAAAAGAAAACGAGAATTAAAAAAAAATTGAGAAAAAAGGAAAAAGAAAAAAATTAAAAAGATAAAAGAGAAATGAAAAATAAAAATTAAAAGTAGAGAGACAAATGAAGATGGAGAGTTGTGGTGTAGAGGGGCAAAAATGTATTTGTTCTATATATAAA
Organism: Jaltomata sinuosa; assembly: GCA_003996215.1. Lineage (NCBI taxonomy): Eukaryota > Viridiplantae > Streptophyta > Magnoliopsida > Solanales > Solanaceae > Jaltomata > Jaltomata sinuosa. Next base: position 46,468 of record QJPP01003664.1, read on the forward strand.
AGGAAGGAAGGGTATTTTTTAAAGACTTTTCTTATGGGGGGAAAAAATTGAAGACCACTCATTTTTGGGGACACTCCATGTAATTTCCTGCATTATGATGGGTCTATTTGGGCTATTATTTATAATGGGTCTATTTAGGCTTTTATTTATAATGGGTCAACTTGAACTAGCCCAAACCCACTAAAGCTTGGGCGAGTTGGGCGGATCATATGGGTTTGGGCTAATTTTGCCACCCCTAAGTGTTAGCTTAAACAACCATCATTTTATTTATATAATTTTATTTGTCTTCTCTGTTTGCCCTGATGTATGCTTCTCTTTTCCTTTTTTTTTTTCCATTGATGAAATGAATGTTATTCAAATAGAAGGACGCTATGTCTGAAGAAAAGAATCATTTATTGCGCTGAGTCTGGCAACTCCATAGGATTGCATAAATCAGGGATCACTTCTATGCCAGCACATGGATGCAATGGCATGAGGATATCGATGCATCTACCAATGACATTAAGTTTTCTCATTCGGGTCATTAGTGATGGCACATCCATCCAACATGACAAATACTCAAATCACTCATAGGGACAACTTACCTGTAATGATCCTTCCGGTTATTTACGTGTTTTTGCCTTTCTTGTACCATTAGAGCTTGCCTGTAGCGGCCCCAAGTCATGTATGGCTTGCTGGGACCGGTAGTTTGATGTCTGGGCCGTTTGCTTGGTCTTTTTGGTCGTTCTTTATTTTAGAGCTTTAGACTTTTGAAATCGTTGACTTCAGTCAACATTCTTGCTGAACGTGCTCGGAATGACAGTTTTGTTAGCTCCGGAGCGTGGACTTTGGTCTAGAGGGACCTTTGGTCAGGATCCGGGAGCCTTTCAGCTTGGAATTCTCTCTTATTCTGTGTTTTCAAGCCAGTTGGGCCTGTTCGATTAACTTTGGTCAACATTCGGAGAAGACATCCTCTGATGGAAATTCCGTTAGCGCCGTTAGCTCTGGAATGCCGAGTTTGTGTTAGTTAGTCGGTTAGTTCGGGTTTTGGATGAGCCGGGCTCATTTTGGGTGTTTGGTTGGCATTAACTAGCGTTGAAACGGGTCAATATCCTTCTGAAACAACCTCGTATGGAAGTTTTGTCAATTCCATTGAGTCCAAAACGTCGTTTCCACTCTAATAGCACTATTATTTTTTGAGTATCGGGTTCCGATTGTGCCCGGAATGCCCCGTAGAAGTTTTTGGCTGTTGCTGATTTTTCTGCTTCTGGTATCCTTCTGCGCGATCGTGCTCCTTTAGCGCGATTGTGCTGACCTGTGTTTTCTCTTTCAGTGCGATCGTGCTCCTATAGAGCTGGTCTGTTTCTTTTTCTTCAGCGCGATCGCGCTCCTTTAGCGCGATAGCTCCGACCAGCGACCAGCAACTATAAAATTCTTTGGCCTTCATTTTTTCAGAATGTTCCTCATATTTTTCAAACTCTAAAGATTTGAGCGGGCTGTTTTGAGCCCCAATTATTGTCCGTTTCTGCTCAAATTTTAAACATGTGCTCCCGGCAAGGTAAGGAACACTTTGGTGTTTTTCGTTTCCAGTTTCGAGTTACAGGGCCCACGGGCCCATTTGTCACCCGAATATCGACCTGGGTATGTTTATGGCATTATGGATATTGTTAGTCTTATTTTGACATGTAGATTACTGTTTTGTATTAGTTTTGCAAATTGGAGCTTCCCGGAGCAGTTCGAGCTTGGACAATGCAGTTCTTGCAGCTAGTCGTCGGACGACAGGTAGGTTATGACTTTTCCTATCTAGACTCTGCATATATAGACTATAACTGCTCTAATTAGTATCCTTGGGCGGGTTGTTATAGGTTGGTACCCCAGACCTTGTCCGCCTTTCTATCCGTTTATTTCATACGATGATTGTAGTATTTATGTATTATTGTATATTACCCTTGCGGCCCTGTGTGACCTTGTATTGACTCTGAAACATAGACGGTGGGTTACATGGGAATGTCCACGAGTCCCAGACATTAGAGATATCCTTTTAGGTTGGTTATGTCTGCTGAGTAGCTCTGGGGCCTGTGCAGGGCCGATAGGAATGTTTGTGAGCCATTTTAGGCTACTCTATTGTTTGCGAGCATATCATACATGAAAAAGGTTTTCCCTGCATGTTTTACTACTGATTTGTCTTCAGGCCGACTATAAAGGATTTTCTAAACTTTGCATGGCCTCGAGGGCCCATTTTCAATAAACGGATCTTGAAAGGACTTTGAAATTGGCTTCTATGAAATCTCTCACAGTAGAGAGGATATTACGATGATTTGACTAATAGTTTTCATTCTGATACTAAGCTCGACTGGGTCGTAGTGCTAGACATTATTTCCTTCAGATTTAGACCCGGATACGAGCCGGGCACCCTATTTAGGAATTTTGGTACTTGATTACTATTTTAGACCCGGATACTCCTTGGGCACCCTCGTTGAGGGTTATTGAGACATAACTATGGTTTTAGACCTGGATACACTTTGGGAACCCTTTATAAGGGTTAGTGAGATTTGACTATTGATTTAGACTCGGATAGAATCTGAGCATGCATTACGAGATCTTGATTATTGAGATATACTGAGTTTCATGTCGATATGTGGTCTACGAGTAGAAATACATGGACCCTATTGCTCTTGGGTTTCCAGCTACGGGCCGATGGACACGCCAGAGGGAGGGGTGTACGGCATATGAGAGGTACTCAGGAAATGTCCTTCCATGGATCCTACCTCTATTGGACCTTTGGGGCACCGGAGGGGGTAACATACGACACAGAGATCACACTAGATTCATCATCATCATCATTCATATTTCATCCAGATTCCACCCTTGTTTTCTGTGTGTTTAATGTACGCTCCGATTGTATGGACGACCGGAGGGTTTGTTTTCACTTGATTGTGTTCCTCGTTTGTATGGGCGGACGTTGGAACTGTAGGTAGATTATATTTACTCCTATCCTTATTTAGAGCTTGTCATGGCTTTCGATTCTGGTGGATTAGCAGTTTTTAGCCTGTTGAGGCACCATCCTTGGGACTGAGATTATTGAGGGGCTAGTGGGTCCCATCTTGCCGAGATGTTGATTGTATAGCCTTCTGAGCGATTGTGGGGTTCGATTCCTGTTTTAACCTGGTTTGAGTAGCAGTTTGGATACTCTTGGGTTAGTTATTCCATCTTAGGCTTGACTGGTGAGTGGTTTATGGCTGTTTTCCCTTGGTATTGATATCTTAGGCTTGTTTCTATTAGTATAAGATTTCTGGTTCGATTTGTTGGTTTGCTTCTCTTCTTTTTTGTTATTTTGAGGTTACCGGTACACCGCCCATGTCTTTAAATTCTCTTTATATATACTGTTGTTGCAAGGATCCCAGGTGCGTCCTTCCTTCCTTTTTACACCTGTGTTTCTGTGTATGTATATCTTCTGTGCTAGCATGTTTTACTTGTAACTTTTGGTTTATTGCTCATGTGCTGGTTTCCTTGTGCTTCATCCTTGCTTTCTATGACTATCTTCTTGTATTCGGCTGGTTATGGCTTTTATATTTTATATGCGCTCAGTCGGCCAATGATACCTACTGAGTACCCATTGACTTGGTGCTCATACTACACTTTTGCACTTTTTGGTGCAGATATTAGTTGAGCTTTAGCCGTTGATCGCGTTGGAGACTCGTGCAGCTCTTGGAAATTCAAGACTAGGGTGAGCGCCTGCCGGTTGGGGCTTGTCTATATCTCATCTTGTGTAGTGATACTCCTTGTACTTTCAGAGACAGATTGATATTGTATTTTTATACTTCTAGCACTTGTATTCTATTAGAAGCTTCTGTACTATTGATACCAGTTCTTAGGGTTGGTGTAGTATCTTGTATATGTATTTTGGGTTGTTGCTTCCGCGTGTCTTATCTTTATATTCAGCTTCTGCTTATTCTGCTTGTTGTGCGTAATTGGTTAGGTAGTAGCCCATTACTAACCGTTCTGAGCTACAGGGATTGGTTCGCCTACTGGGGGGTTGTAGGTGCCATCATGACCTGAGAAATTGGGTCATGACAGCTTGGTATCAAAGCTCTAGGTTCACCAGTGTCATGCTACATAAGCAAGTGTCTAAGTAGAGTCTCGCGAATCGATACGATGACATCTGTATCCTATCTGCGGGATGCTACAGGGCATTGTTAGGAAAGGTTTCATCTTCTTGGCTCCTTATCATACGTTCCTTGATTTATTAACTTCTAAAACTTTAGTTGTTTCATTCCTTCTCAGATGCCTAAGATGAGTTCAACAACGGTTAGTGTCGAGGATTCAATGCCTGTTGTTTTCATGCTTCCATCAGTGCTAAGACTTCAGTGTGAGAGATCATCATATAAGATAGGGGGTATGGGGTTAACTCAACCTCCGATTGAATTCACAGCTACCCCAGTTCTACAGGATACTGTGGCTAGGACTTCGAGTCCTCCGGTGGGTGTTTTAGTACCTGATCCTATGAGTAGTGCTTCAGCTAGGGTTAGGCTACCAGTTCTTCAACAGGGTGGTCTGTCAGTATTGGAGTATGAGGCGAGATTTTATGACATGGTTAGGTGTACTGCTAGGACGGTGCCTTCATAGTTTGATAGGGTTCAGAGCTTTGTTAGGGGTTTGATTTCACCGCTCCATTTGGCTATCAAGCACTTGGTTACAGTTGGGACTACCTTCCTTCATGTAGTGGATCATGTTTGGGCTATCCAGGGCTTATGCCGTAAGGCTTATGGAGGTAATGCTAAGAAATGTCATCGCCAGGACAGTTCTCGAGGTTCTCAGACTCGAGGTAGGGGATTCTCTACCAGAGATAGGTTTCATTTCTTCTTATCTACTAGGCCAGTTTTGGTTCCTCCTCAGGTTTCAGAGGGTAGTTTTTTAGAGCATGCTGAGCAGAGTAGACGTGGAGCGAGTCAGATTCCTTGAGGTTTGCTTTCAGGTCGTGTAGGCCAAGATGGCCAGTCAGGTTCAGTGAGATCTTTCCGCCTATATGTATTCAGTGGAATTTCCTTTCAGTGCGGTGGGCGTAGGCATTTTGTTAGGGATTGTCCAACGATGCCATCTTCTAGTCAGACGGGTCAACATATGTTATCTCTTAGGACTTCAGTGCCACCAGCCAGAGGTGGAGTATAGGGTAGTAGAGGTAGTCCTCAGGCAGCGAGAGGTAGTGTGCAGGGTTATGGGGGTGGTCCTCGGATGGTTAGAGGTGATTTTCAGCCAGCTAGTTCAGGTATCCATCCAGAGTCGACATGCACCATGCGTAGGAGTAAAGCTTCTTTGGATTGCTATAGTTGTGGGGTGATGGGACATTATGCTAGGGATTATCCCCGTTGGGGGATAAAAGATCTTTCAGCTTTGACTACTCCGGCTATTGTTAGACTCCGTCAGTCCGATGCTCCTTTTGGTGGGCTCGAGGTTGAGGTTCACGAGATTGTTGCTCCAGGTTAGGCTTTTGCTACATTTGGCTTATGGTAGTCCAGCTCGTGTTGCGATTCTATCCCTTCTGTCTTTTATTTGCTTATACCCCTACCTGCTACTTGTTTTGTTGTTTGACTACTTGAATTGTAGTATCTTTGCGTTGTTTTATTGGTAGTTTATTCCTTAGTAGTGGATAGGGGTGAGTTATCCTTGTGAGGTGTTTTACCCAGAGTTGTAGCTCGTGGGTAGTTCTTATTAGTCCATTTCTGGTTGGGTTTATCCCAGTCTTGTTATGGCTCTAGGCTTGTGTTAAGTCTTCCTTGTTGAGTGTTCCTAGATGGTTGTTACCTAGGCTATTTATTAGCTTTTTGCTAGAGGTACTTGTGTTGGTTTGATGTGATACCGGTGGTTGTGCCAGAGTTGGAGCTTTGTCTTAAGTTGAGAGGTGTTGGATATGCTAGCGAGCATGGTTTGGCTTTTCTTCCTCGGGTGATTAGAGTCGACCCTCTTTGTTGGTTTGTTTAGATAGTTGGAAGGTGTGTAGGTTGTCCCCATAGTCTCCTTCAGTTCTTGTCTGGTTGGGTTGTCATATTGTTTTCCCCTGTTCCAGCTGGAGGGATTTTTGATCATAGTTCTCTGGTTGAGCTTTTGATTATGACATTGTGATTGAGTTTGGATTTAGCATTTTTGACTGAGTGTTGACGTAGCCTCATGGATGAGTTGTACCCATAGCATTTTGGGTGAGTTGGGCATCTGGTCCATCCTTCTCCTGCTTTATTGAGCATGGCAATATAGATGTGAGAACTAAGGTAATGGCTCCAGATTTTATTTGAGAAGGAGTTTGTAAGGTTTAGTATGTAGGGTTTTGTTTAGTTGAAAAAGAAGGGAGGTGACTCCTTGTTCGTGCATGTGTGTTTTAGTAGTTGATTGAGGTTTGCAGTGGTTTTTCCATTGATTAGTTTGATTTTTCTGTAGCAGCTGCGATTTTAGCAACTTGCATATTCAAGCCTAGTTGACTTCGATTCCTATGGGTTCATTGGCAACATATGAGTCTACTCGCGGGTTCGATAGAAGTGTTGATTGGTAAATTGGGATTTAGTTTCAGAATCATGGCTTGGCAGGTTACATTGGATGGTTTGTGGCAGTTTCTATTTGGTTGCAGCATCCTAGTGCCGAGAGGCAGTGGGTGCATGCAACTTACCTTATTTACTTCAGTTTCGGATGCAGCTGTTGGCGTTGGACACCTAGTCCTTGTCTAACCTCTGTTTTGGGCTGGATATTCCTGATATCAGTAATGTTCAAGATAGTACGAGGTTCCTTCCACCATGATTTGACAGACTCAGCGGTGTAAGTTTGAGATTCAGTGGTGGTGTATGCTTTATGTGGTCAGCTTGTGCGGGTTGAGACTAGCAGGGTTATTTTTGAGTTCTAATGGTACTTAGAGACTGGTGGTCACCAATCATTCGCCGAGAAGTTGAAAGCTTATTTGGTTGATTCTTCCGAGTTATTGGTTATGTGGGGTTCCAGGGTTAGTTAGACTTGGCCAGTCTGGACTAGAAGTTTGGTATGATATATGCTTTGAAATGGTTGGTTGTGTGCGGATCTGGTAGAGCGGTTGGTTCCAGGCAAATGGATGAGTTGCAGTTATATGCAAATTTCTATGGCTAGATGGCAACTTTGAACCCCAGGCCCCTTTTTTCCTTTGCCTTCGGGGTGTTTTGATTTGATATTCATGGGATGGTGGACTTCTTCCCGAGGTGATATTGGTAAGATGATTTCAAATTAGAATGGTGTTCGAGTATTTAGAGTTGCAGCAGTATTCTCAGAGTTTGGAGCGTAGCTTAGTGATGGTTACGAGATTTGTGGTAGGCTTACCACAGTCCTTGCAGGGGCTTGGTTTTGGTTTGGATCTATTGGGCTGGTTGCCCTGGTTCATTCGCTTCTAGTTGACTTAGACTCGGCACGGTGCAACAGTTAGGTTTGTTCTACAGTTTGGATGTTTCTCCGTTAACACAGGGTATTCATACATGCCTTTCCTAACGTGGGTGTGCAAACTTCAGTCGGGTTCAAATGGTTGTTCAGTCGGGTTCAGTTAGCGGGGTTGATGTTAGCAAAAGTGTTTGCCCATTGGTTGATGGTCAGTCAGGACAGGTAACTCTAGTTTTTGATGGTATGCTACGGGTTGTTAGCTTGGATGGCAAAGACTAGTGGACTATATCTTGGCTTTGGTATAATTTGAGTAAAAAGGGTGACCTTGTTCATGGTAGAGTATAAGCTAAGACTATGGATCTCTGGTGTGTCAGTTGATGCTTCGAGGGTGGCTTAAGTGTTTGACTTGTATGAAGCTTCCTGTTCGTTGTGAAAAAGGATTCAGTTCAGAATAATAGGGTTTTTACAGATCAACTGGTTCATGAGTTAGAGTTTTGGTTGTCGGCTCTTTGGGTAAATTTTAGTTGTGGTTTCACAGATTCCAGTTCTGTGTGTTGATTGCCTTACTTCTCTGGTTTCGGTGTTGTGTCAGTGCTTCTATTTGAGATTCTCGATGTTCAGTATGGGTTGGCAGAACTTTAGAGTTTGGAGGTAAAGTTTGAAATCTAGCTTGGCTAGTAAGGAGTTTTGAGCTTGGTTGCTTTTCTTGTTTCTATTCTGTTGGGTGCAGTTCGGTCGTGGAGGCTACCCAGGTTGTCCGAGAGAGTAGTGTGGGCTGTGTTTCCGTTGTTATTTTAATCTTTCATCTGTCCTTCTTTCCTGACTTTTGGGGACGAAAGTCTTTTTAGTAGTGGATGATGTAATGACCCTTCCGGTCATTTACACATCTTTGCCTTTCTTGTACCGTTAAAGCTTGCCTGTAGCGGCTCCAAGTCATGTATGGCTTGCTAGGACCGGTAGTTTGGTGCTCGGGCCGTTTGCTTGATCTTTTTGGCCGTTCTTTATTTTAGAGCTTTAGACTTTTCAAATCGTTGACTTCAGTCAACATTCATGGTAAACATGCTCGAAATCAAATTCTGACAGTTCTGTTATCTCTGGAGCGTGGACTTTGGTTTAGAGGGACCTTTAGTCAGGATCCGGGAGCCTTTCAGCTTAGAATTCTCTCTCATTTGTGTTTTCAAGCCAGTTGGGCCTGTTCGGTTGACTTTGGTCAACATTCAGCGAAGGCATCCTTGGATGGAAATTCCATCAGCGTCGTTAGCTCTAGAATGCTGAGTTTGTGTTAGTTAGTTGGTTGGTTCGGGTTCCGGATGAGCCGAGCTTATTTTGGGTGTTTGGTTGGCATTAGCTAGTGTTTACTTGGGTCAACATCCTTCCGAAACGACCTCGTATGGAAGTTTCATTGATTCCATTGAGTCCTAAATGTCGTTTCCACTCTAATAGCATTATTGGTTTTTGAGTATCGGGTTTCGATTGTGCCCGGAATGCACCGTAAAAGTTTTTGGCTGTTGCTGGTTTTTCTGCTTCTGGTGTCCTTCAGCGTGATCACTCTCCTTTAGTGCGATTGCGCTGGCCTATGTTTTCCCCTTCAGTGCGATCGCGCTCCTGTAGCGTGATAGTGCTGGTCTGTGACTTTTCCTTTAGCGCGATCGCGCTCCTTTAGCGCGATAGCGCCGACCAGCGACCAACAACTATAAAATTCTTTGGCCTTCGTTTTTCCAGGTTGTTCCTCATATTTTTCCAACTCTAAAACACAAATTCTCTCTACCAAATTGCTCCAAATTAGTTCTTGAACTTGGGGAATCATTTGCTCATCAAATATCCGTGTTCCCTCGGCTATTGGTAAGTCTTCTTCCCTAACCTTTTCTTCTCTTATTTTTCTAAATCCTCCATTGTTTCTTACTTTCAAAAGCTTGAGATTCTTGTAGAATCTGCCCGTTTATGATTTGCATGATCGTGGACTCCCTCAATCTACCTCCTTGGCATGATTTCTTGCATTGTGGTAAGCTTCCTTGCCCAATTTCTGGATTTATTTCTTGAAAATTCCTCCTTTATTTCTTGGCTTGAGCGGGCTATTTTGAGCCCCAATTGTTGTCTGTTTCTGCTCAAATTTTGAACATATGCTCCCGGGAAGGTAAGAAACACTTTGGTGTTTTTCGTTTCTGGTTTTGGGTTGCAGGGCCTATGGGCCTGCTTGTGACCCAAATATCGACCCGGGTATGTTTATGGCATTATGGGCATCGTTAGTCTTATTTTGACATATAGATTTATTGTTTTGATATTAGTTTTGTGAATTGGATCTTCCCGGAGTAGTTTGAGCTTGGACAACGCTGTTCTTGCAGCTAGTCGTCGGACGACAGGTAGGTTTGGTTTACCCTATCTAGACTCTGCGTATATAGACTATAACTGCTCTAATTAGTATCCTTGGGCGGGTTGTTATAGGTTGGTACCCTAGACCTTGTCCGCCTTTCTATCCGTTTATATCATACGATGATTGTAGTATTCGTGTATTATTTTATGTTACCCTTGTGGCCCTGTGTGACCTTGTATTGACTCTGGAACATAGACGGTGGGTTACATGGGAATTTCGCGAATCCCGGACATTAGAGATATCCTTTTAGGCTAGTTATGTTTGCTGAGTAGCTCTGGGGCATGTGCAGGGTTGATAAGAATGTTTGTGAGCCATTTTGAGCTACTCTATTATTTGCGAGCATATCATACATGAAAAAGGTTTTCCCTGCATGTTTTACTACTGATTTGGCTTCGGGCCGACTGTAAAGGATTTTCTAAACTTTGCATGGCCTCAAGGGCCCATTTGTGGTAAATGGATTTTGAAAGGACTTTGAATTGGCTTATATGGAATCTCTCAAGTAGAGAGGATATTACGATGATTTGACTAATGGTTTTCATTCTGATACTAGGCTTGACTGGGTCGTAGCGCTAGTTATTGTTTCCTTCGGATTTAGACCCGAATACGAGCCGAGCACCCTGTTTAGGGATTTTGGTACTTGATTACTGTTTTAGACTCGGATACTCCCCGGGCACCCTCGATGAGGGTTATTGAAACATGACTATAGTTTTAGACTCGGATACACTTCGGGCACCCTTTATAAGGGTTTTTGAGATTTGACTATTGATTTAGACTCGGATCGAATCCAAGAATGTATTACGAGATACTGATTGTTGAGATATATTGAGTTTCGTATCGATACATGGTCTAAGAGTAGACCTCCATGGACCCTGTTGCCCTTGGGTTTCTGGCTATAGGCCGATGCATATGCCAGAGGGAGGGGTGTACGGCGTAGGAAAGGTACTCGGGAAATGTCCTTCCATGGATCTTGCCTCAATTGGACCTTTGAGGAATCGAAGGGGGTAATATACGACACATAGATCACACTAGATTCATCATTATCATCATGCATATTCCACCCGAATTCCACCCTTGTTTGCTATGTGTTCAATGTACTCTCTGGTTATATGGGCGGCCGGAGGGTTTGTTTTCACTTGATTGTGTTCCTTGGTTGTATGGGTGGACGTTGGGACTGTAGGTAGATTATATATACTCTTGTCTTTAGTTAGAGCTTGTCATGGCTTTCAGTTCTGGTGGATTAGCAGTTTTTAGCCTGTCGAGGCACCGTCCTTGGGACTGAGATTATTGAGGGGCTAGTGGGTCCCATCTTGCTGAGATGTTGATTATGTAGCCTTCTGAGCGATTATGGGGTTCTATTCCTGTTTTATCCTGGTTTGAGTAGAAATTTGGATACTCTTGGGTTAGTTATTCCATCTTAAGCTTGACTGGTGAGTGGTTTTTGGCTGTTTTTCCTTGGTATTGATATCTTAGGCTTGTTTCTATTAGTATGTGATTTCTGGTTTGATTTGTTGGTTTGCTTCTCTTCCTTTCCGTTATTTTGAGGTTATTGGTACACCACCCATCTCTTTAAATTCTCTTTATCTATACTGTTGTTGCAAGGATCCCAGGTGCGTCCTTCCTTCCTTTTTACACCTGTGTTTCTGTGTATGTATATCTTCTGTGCTAGCATATTTTACTTGTAACTTTTGGTTGATTTCTCATGTGCTGGTTTCCTTGTGCTTCTTCCTTGGTTTCTGTGACTATCTTCTTGTATTCTACTGGTTATGGCTTTTATATTTTATATGCGCTCAGTCGGCCGATGATACCTACTGAGTAGCCGTTGACTTGGTGCTCATACTACACTTCTGCACTTTTTGGTGCAGGTATTAGTTGAGCTTTTGCCATTGATCGCATTGGAGACTCGTGCAGCTCTTAGACATTCGAGACTAGGGTGAGCGCCTGCAGGTTGGGGCTTGTCTATATCTCATCTTGTGTAGTGATACTCCTTGTACTTTCGGAGTCATATTGATATTGTATTTTGTTACTTCTAGCACTTGTATTCTATTAGAAGCTTCTCACTGTCGATACCAGTTCTTGGGGTTGGTGTAGTATCTTTGTATATATATTTTTGGTTGTTGCTTTCGCGTGTATTATCTTTATATTCAGCTTCTGCTTATTCTGCTTGTTGTGCGTAATTTGTTAGGTAGTAGACATTACTAACCATTCCGGGTTATGGGGATTGGTTCGCCTACTGGGGGGTTCTAGGTGCCATCATGACCTGAGAATTTGGGTCGTGACATTACCCGATCTGATTTATCCGATGAGGACATTTCCCATAGACAACGAGCGTACTGAATCGACCAGTCAATGATAAATTAATTCTTTGATGGATCCTGATCGATGGATCACCCACAACCTATCTACTAATCGTTCACGTTGATGACACAAATAAATGCCAAACAAACACATATTAAGGTAAGAACCTAATGAATCGGTATTCAAAATGCAGCTTTACATGATTTATGATTAGTTCGAACATCCTACTACAACCACATTAATAGTTATTTCGTGCTGGTCCCGATTGGGTTGAGACTTTTGCAATTTGCTACACTCCGATAATGCCATCCCTGCTAGCACACCAGCCAGCAACGCTGGATCTATATTTTCACCATCTTTTCTCACTTTTTTGCCGCTTAGAGATGGATAGTCACTGCTTGAACATGACTCTTGATAATTTTTTAATGCTCCCATAGCAGCCACATGTGACCGATAAGATTTATATAGGCTACACTTAACTCTAGTTAATTGCAATGAACATTCAACCAACTTGCGTATACGCCAGGTTCCCTACCCCGGAAGACAACGTAGAGCATAGACTCACAATGTATTTCCTTTCTGTCAGCTTTCTTATTTCTTATATATTCTCCTTTGTGTATGTTGTATGCTTGTACGACATCCTTTAACGATGTGTAAAATTTATGTATGCTTCCACTGAATCTAATTACTTGCATAGAACATTCATCCCATGAATTATATATACCAAATATTCTTTCATTAAACACAACATAGAACTTCTTGTGGGGCACCATTATGAAAATAATATTCGACAAAAGAAGGTTGTCAATAGGAGTTCACTTGCACCCCTGGTTTAAAGAAGAAGAAAGTACATACGAAAAGACTAAACATTTTTGGCTGTACAACTTAGCATAACATAGGCTTTTATTTAAGTTCACTGACTCACCATCACGCTCCTTGAAATTTCCCTCCCAAAAGTGTTCCATCATCCTTTCGAATATAAGCTTCCCACCCAAAATGCATATCTGTACGAGCTCCTACTTCTTTCCCCCCAATATTTTTTTCTTAATCCCCAATCTATTCTGAGTGTTAAAATAGAATGAAGCTAGAAACAAAAAGGGTTTTGTTGATTTTTTCCACCATTTAGGCCATTGTTTCTTTGCTCATAAATTCCCACCAAACTTCCTTCATTTAAGTCAATATAGTACAAAAAGAGGTGTTTTTATTTCTTAATTCATAAATTCCAACCAATGACATTCTCTCACCATAAATTACGTCGTACTTATATATGGAAGGAGTTAATGAAGGATATGGATGCAATAATGCAATTCAGGATGTGCTGAATGATTTATTCGAACCTATTCCCCCTACTATGATGGAGTCAACAATTTTTTAGAGTCGGCCGATCGTTGTTCTATCAAGCATGATAACCAATTCAATAATTTGGCCATATATACTCCATGGCCCTTCGATCGGTGGTCCACACACAATGAAGAATTTTATATTGACAAATGGTCGAGGATCATGCAATACAAGGCCTGAATCTTTTTTTGATTGAGAATGAAGAAACAAATAGTTTCACAGATGAAAATGATAAGTATGGCACAACCAATGATTCTGCGAATATGGATGATGAAACAGGTGATCAAATAGTCGAGCACAAAGGAAGCTATCGTGAATTAGGTGAAAGTGATGATATGTCATCGAGTGATGGGGTAGTTAACACTGAAAATGATGTTCGGTCTCGTGAAATATGGAAATATCCAAAATACAAAATGATTTATCTAAGTATAGACACATTATTTGAATACTACAAGAAATATGCCAAATCAAAAGGATTCTGTGTTGTGAGACAAACGATCAATAATTAAAAATAGAATACAAGTATGCAACTTACACCTATGACAAGGAAAGGAAAGCTAAGTCTTCCAAGTTCAACAAGAGAACTGGATGTGGAGCCAAGGTCAACAATACGATTTGTAGTGAATGAACATGCTGCGTGGGCAAAGTCGTTAAAGAACACACACATGATTTAGACCTTGATGTGAGCTGTCTTATAGATGGCCGTTGGAGTGTTTCAAAGGGTATTAAAAGGGCACTTGAAGCCAATGATTAAGCAGGAGTCTGAATATGTCAGAGCATTAGAATGATACAAATTCAAAATGATGGGTCTAAGAATTTAGGATGCCTGCCATCTGATTATAAGAATTTTGTTCTAGGTAAAAGGAATTCTCTATTATCGGATCCAAGTGATGCTCAATTACTGCTATTTTTTATTTCATGAAATGCAAGCAATAGATCCAGAGTTCTTCTTTTTGGTTAAATTGAATAACAAATATAGATTCTCTGATTGCTCGTGGATCCATCCCCAGGCAAAAGATGCATACCATGACTTCCATGAAGTAATTAGATTTGATGCTACATACCTTGTCAATAGGCAGGATAAGATGTTTGCATCATTTATGGGTGTCAGTCACGTCTGCTAATCCATTCTTCTTGGGTGTGCACTATTATCGCACGAAGACACCACAATATATAAGTGGCTATGTGTATACTGATCAATCAAGCCGAGACTAAAAATGAAGCTGTATGTGAAACAGTGCCCTAAACCTTCCATCGATTTTGCATTTGGCATATTTATTCAAAGATAGCAAGCAAGTTTGCCCATCTAGAAAATTTTAAGGATATAAATAAAGAGTTCATTGCGACCGTGCAAGAAATTCTTCAGAATACAGGACTTTGAACATAGATGGGCCAATTTTTCAACAAGTCATGGCTTGGAAAATAATTCTTGGTTGTTGAAATTATACCATAAAAGGGAAAGTTGGGTGTTTGTTTACTTGAGACACCTTTCTAGGCTGCGATGCAATTAACACAAAAGAGCGAGGAAAAATGCATGCATTTTTTTACCATTATCAACAGGAATAACACCATTAATGATCTGGTCCAGAATTGTGAGGTTTCATTGAAGGCAATATACAAAAAGAGGTAGAATTAGATCACAAGTCAAGGTATACCAAACCGAGTCTTGTTGGAGTGTTTAATTGGTCTGATTAGATCCGTAAATATCGTACATGAGAACTATATAAGGTTGTCACTATGGAAATGGAATACATGTTGAACTGCGATTTGACATTTGGTGTAGATGAGCGTGATTTCAAGGTAGACGCACCTCCTGGAATGCTAGTGCACAGTGTTAGAGATGGTTCCATTCAGAACGAATTCTACAATAACAAATTCATATTCATGGTTGAACATAGGGTTGTGGGGCAGTACTACGACTGTAGTTTCAAGAAATTTGAGTCAATGGGAGTTATATGCTACACACATCAGGAAGGTCATGAGCCATACACTAGAACGAGAGTTAAATATAATGTACATACTGCACATATGGCAGAGAGATGTACACCATTCGCACCTTAAGATTTTTTTAGTGGAGGTTATCCATAGATGAGCACGGAATATAAAATCTACAAGCCATTGTTAGGTAGATTTGAAGCAGTATTTGATTTTTATGTGGGGAGCGAAGATAAGATGAATTACATCAAAGAAAAGCTAGATGAATTAAAGGGGGACCTTTCAAAATGGGATAAACACAACAGTGGTGCAAGCACGACATTTGAATTGGACACTAGTGTTGATACACCTACTGTCTCTAACCCTGTAGTGACACTAATAGTTGGAAGGCCGCATAGCATTTGTTCATCTGATAGATACCGTCCAACAAAGGGTGATGAGGAGAGAGAGGGGACGAGGGATGGGAAGGGAAAGTAGTGGCAGGAGAAAGGGAAGTAGTGGTATGGGAAGAACACAAGGCGATGAAGCAATTGTACATTGAAATCTTATTGCAAATACAGTGATGTTCAATGACATTTGGAGCTCTATTCATATGTGTGTTACGAAATGTATGGCTAGCCTTTGTATGTACAAGACATATAGTTAGTCTGTAGATGACAACTTAGCCAATGAATGTCAATTGTTGATGTATTTATTTCATTTTGGTTGATTAAATCTCGATAGGTCAACTTCGATATCATATGGTAGAGGAACGACAAAGTAAATATCAGGGCTAATGTTTGATATGGTTAAACTAAAGAAAATAATTAGAGGGAATCATTCATAAATATAAGTTTTAATCAAAATGTTCTGCACCATAGGTCAATTCTATGCATTTTAGACAATCAAATTTTGCAAAATCATAGGGAAAATAGGGGAATTTCTTCTCCTAAAAAACTCAACAAATTCTAACATTAAACATCTCCATTTAGTTCAACTCAAATTAACATCATAATCATAAAGCATTCATGTAGTAATAACATAATTTGAAATGACAAATTGGGAAGATGCATCTGACCGCCTAAAAACTGGATAGTAAATTTGACAGAAAATTTAAAAACAACCATCGACCATAAGTGCAACCCTACAAAACCTAATTTCACCTTGTAAATTAATGACAGTGTCACACTCTTTTGGATCGCATCTAATGGCCTCTATATAACCTCTATGCAATCTTTCTAGCCTCTCAAATACAACATCAAAATAATCCATCATTAGAATTTGCTTTAGAGCAAGCTGTTCAACACGATGGTTCAACACGGTTATGATGGTCCTCACCTGATCTACTTGGTATATTAGTGCCTGCTGGCTAAGTCATTCTGATTTGCAGTTACTTCTTTCTGGAGGCATATTCCAATTGCCAGAGTCGGTCGAGTTTGCCTTGGGTAGAAATAGAGAATAAAGAGAATGATATTCAACCGACATAAGATTCTTTTAGGTCATGATCCCTGCCATACCATATTACTTATATGATGGAAGGACCCAGTCAATTATAGTGTGAAAATGATATATTTTTAATGAAGGGAAATGTTTTGGGGGGAACGCGATGTAGTTTTTTTGAGGAGTACATAATTTGTGGGGGCGATGCTGAACCAAATAAGTGGTGGAGGGAAATGGTTTATTTGTTAGTAGTACAAATTGAAAGGGAGGAATTGTTTTTGCATTTAAGTTTTTGGAGTGGTGTATTTGTGTTTTCTAACCATACTACTCTATTTAATTTATGAATCACTTTTTTTTGTCAAAATCAATGAGTGTAAAATATTAATATGATGAAGATTAATATATTTTATCTTTTGTAAAAAAAAGAAGGGAATAGTCATAGTCATAGTTTAGCGAGTAATTAGATCTCCCACTCTTTTATTCCAATTAGATGGAATAATTATCTAATCCAGTATAGGCAATTAAAGAAGTATTTAAATTAAATATAATGTTTAAGGTAATTGTGTAGATGCTTATGCATCACTTCACACTACTGGAGAGAGGTAACACAGTCGATCGGGTGGGTCTGCCTCTGGGTCAAGCCGGTAATCGCACCAAGTCATAGTGTTGACCTTCATAGGGAAGATGACCTATGGGGCTTCAAAATTTAAGAGGAGGAATGACATGTAGACGCAAATACGTGCTTTCATGCCTTGTTTCTCCTCTTCAACTTCCATGGGGCAGTGTGAGATGCATGTAGAAGCACACAATATCTCGCTGTGAGTTGAAAGTGGTAACCCTGTTTGTCCGTTATGTTTAGATGAAGGCATCGCTCAACATAACTAGGTAGTCACTATGAAAACTGCCAGCGTGATGCCCCTTTGCAGTGAATATACACTCTAAATGTAGAAAGGACACACACATCAGGCGATCAACGGTTATTTACTATAAGATGAGGCATGGTAGTACTTGCAGTTAATGCCGAGTCGATGGTATGATCAATCAGGTGGGTCTGCCTCTGGGTCGAGCCATTGACCACACCAAGTCATGGCTTTAACCCCCATCAGAAAGATAACCTATGGGCCCCCAAAATTTACAAACAGGAATTCTATGCGAATGCAAATGCGTGCTTTCATACCCTGGTTCTCTTCAACTACCATGGGGGTGGTGTGAGGTGAATGTAGCAACACACAATGTCTCACCCTAAGTTGAAAGTGGTAACTCTGTTCATCCATTATATTGAGACAAAATCCCTGTTCAACGTAACTAGGTAGTCATCGCATAGATCACCGATGTAACGCCTCAATGCAATCAAGATATGCTCCAAATTAGTAGGGTCACACACCAAGCAACCTAGTGGTTTTTGATTACGGGCTGAGGTACAATAATCCTTATAGTCGATGCTAGGTTGATAGTATAGTCGATCGAGCAATTCTACCAAGTCTTGGCATCGACCCCCATAGGGAAGATGAACTATTCCCCCTGGAATTTATGAGAAGAAATAACGTGCGAATGCAAATGTGTGCTTTCACGCCCTGGTTATCCTCTTCAACTTCTATGGGGCGGTGTGAGGTGCACGTACCATCACACAATGTCTCACCCTGAGTTAAGAATGGTAATCCTATCCATTTATTATAATGAGACAAAGGCCTCGCTCAACATAACTAAGTAATCACTGCATGGACCATCGGTGTGATGCCCCTGTGCAGTGAAGATATGCTCCAAATCTAGCAAGGACACACACATCGGGTGACCCAATGATTTGTCAATTGTGGGTTGGGGAAAAGTAATCCTTACTGTCAATGCCGAGTCTACATTATAATTGATCAAGCGAGTTTTCCTCTGGGTTGAGTCACCGACCACACCAAGTCATGGCATCAACTCTAAAAGGGAAAATGACCTATAGGGCCCTAGAATTTATGAGAAAGAACAATGTGCAAACACAATTGTGCGGTTTCATGCCTCGGTTTTCCTCTTCAATTTCTATGGGGCAGTGTAAGGTTTACGTACCAACATATATCATCTGCCATGACTTGAAAGTGGTAACCCTGTTTGTCCATTATATTGAGACAAAGTCCCTGCTCAACCTAACTAGTTTGTCACTGTGCAAGAAAGATACACTTCAAGTCCAGATCGTACACACACACTGGGTAACCTGGAGATCATCAGCTATAGGCTAGGGTATGGTAATCCTTGAATTCGATGCTTGGTAAATAGTATAGTCAACTAAGAGGGTATACCTCTAGGTCTAGCCAAAGACTACACCAAGTTGTGGTGTTGACCCTCATAGGAAAGATAACCTACGGGAGCTTGGAATTTAAAAGAAGAAACATGACATGCAAACACAAATGTATGATTTCATGCCCTGGTTATCCTCTTTAACTGTTGTGGGGAAGTGTGAGGTGCACTTACAGGCACACAATGTATCATTGTGAGTTAAAAGTGGTGACCCTATGATAACGCTCAAACATACTCTCCTATAAGGAGGTATCGACGATCGTCAGAGCAAAACACATTTATAGTTCCCAACGGATGTCGGGGTTGATCCCACAGAGAATTTAGAGTTTAGACTCGGAGATTGTAAAACAGAGTTCACAATGAGAGTGAGTAATATAAAAAGGGGAAAATTAGGAATCTATCACAATTTTGCAATTCAACAAACAAAATAATAAAGTAGAACGGGATGTAGACAATAGAGAGGACAACTAGGGATGTGCCTAAAATGGGCTTGAACATGGGATAAAGTGATTGCTTATTCATGCAAATTCTTACTAAATGACATAAGTAGCCTTGGTCATAGGTACGATTATTTATCTCTTGATCAAATAATTGTATATCCAATAGTCTTAGCTCAAGCACTACTGATTAGGTAATAACACAACCAAGATATGCTTGGAGAGGTCATACTATTTCTAGCTTTAGACCCTTAAGTGGGTGATTCCGTCTATATGAGATATTTCTAGCCTTAATCTAAATGGAAGCCCAAGTTCCCACTAGCAATTTCACATCCGAAGTTATGAAATCCTCTTTCAAGCAATAACATAATAAAGTAAGGAAAATCAATGTTTGCAACCACCAATTTTTAGAGTTAGAATATGGTGAAATCACTAGACCTATGTCAATAAAGCAATTATAAACAAGAATTAGCAACACCCATACCCATTTATCAAGTACTCATCATTAACACATCCCTAGATAAGAGGTTTAGCTACTCATGCTTAAGGAAAGAAGTATACAAAATAGGAGTTCAATTTTCCTTCCATTCAAGCTAAATGTATCAACATCCAAGCTCAATTTGTACACAAATGGTGATTCTAAGAATTGGGAAGAAGGAATTTGATGAAACCCTCTTCTTCTTCTTAGAAGGGAAAACTTGTTCACAAAGCTAAGAATAATTTCAAAACTCAGTGCTAGCTAAACTATTTACAATTGTCCCTAAATTGGGTACATAAACATTCCTAAGACGTCACAAAAATATTGGACAAAAGGCCCTTCGGGCAGTGTACGGCATGACGTGTGGTTCACACGTTGACAATGTGCACATCACACACCATGCTTCAGCAATCCAATGACCCAAGCACATTTGGGCAGCTCCAAGCGAAAGGGATGCAGTTCGCACAAGATATTGTGTGTGTCGCACATCAACCGTACCCCTTAACAGATCCTTCAACAATTTTTGGTCTTCATGTGGTGGGAGGTACGGTCCGCACCAAGCCAAGTGCATGTCGCACAAGGGCCGCATCTCTCAGTAGAATCTTCGTCTTGTTAGCTCAATTCACACTTTACTCCTTTTTGGATCTTTTTGGGTTCATTTCCTTGTTTTCCATCTTTGATCATAAGTACTTGCATAGACATCAATAAAGGCCATAAGAACCTCTAAATCTTATCAAAACATAGCAATAATTCATGAGTAAAGGCTCAATAAGTTGGTAGATTATCAACTTATCAAACCACCAAACTTGAACTATTGCTTGTCTTCAAGCAAATACTCATAAGGTAAGGAATGAATTATGCTCTAGACTCAATTAAGGCACAAAAGACTACTATATTCTAAAAAACTAAGAAAAATAACAAACAAAAATACTCAAGCAAAAGACTCAACTATTATGCTCATCTCAATCTTGAACCACCACATCATCAAGGCAATAGATCATTTCAAAACCTTTTTCAAAAGGACTTTATTTCTCATTTAAAATCAAGGGAATTTTGTCAATCAAAACAAGATACAATGCTTCTGAAGTTATTGGCATAGACCACCAAGGTTTGCCTCGAGATTCGCCACACAACTTGTGTCATTCATTCCTCTCAATTGTGATAGAGACTTAATGATTCAATTCGAGTGCATGATGCCACTCACCACAAGAGAAAATCTCACTCACACTCGTGCAATTCACAAAACAAAGGGATTTTAGAGAACAAAGAAGACTCTCACTCTCTCAAGGAAGTTCAAGTGCACATATGTCGACCTATAGGCTTGCCCTTCATGTAAGTCGCCACTAATGTAAGGTAGCCAAGCTCAGAATCACCAAGGACTTGTGGGTTATGATGTTGTCTAGGGCTAAGGTGAGGATTTCATTTGGTTCAAGTGACTACACCTCCCTAATGCTCTTTGTTATCATTTCAAACTCTGCTCACATTTTTGACTTGGACTTCACCTTATTTCTCCCTCACACAACCCAAGCTTCTCCTTTTCAATCATGATCATTCAAAACTCCTTGTATCACCTTCCTGTGGTAGCATCATTTCTTTTTTTTCATTTTGCTCATTTGATTGAACTTTTGGAGTAATTTTTCAATTCAATTTCAAGGTGCTACCTTGCACTTGAAGTTCATGCTTGTTCTTCTCCTCTTTGATCACATACACCCCCAAACTTAGGCATTTGCATATGTTGTCTTTTTATTCCCCCCTTAAACTTAGGCTTTTAGCCTGCTTTTCACTTTCAAGAAATTAGGGAGGACGGGTGCCAAAATAAAGGTTCCAAAAAGGTTAAGGTGTTAAACAAGGTGCCACAGAACGGTCACAAGCTCAAAGGGGTTCACTAGGATTGATGTCGAGGGAAGTCATTTGGGTGAAGTGGCTATCAAAAAGGGCCTAAGGTCATTTTCCAAGCTCGGTCATATCTAGAATTTAACCTTGAGTCACATTCGGGGCAAGTTCAAGATGACACATATGCACAAGAATCAAGGTAAAGCGTCACCACACAAGGCATCATGCCACAAGGCGTTTTTCATTAGTCTCAAATTCAATTCGGATAAATGACTTTTGACAAGCTATTCCGAGTTTATTACACACTCGTTTGTGAATCAATCAAGTCAAAGCAAGAGTGTGTAAGTCATGACAAGAGAATACTTTTCCTCAAAAAAATCATTTCCCTCATTCCTTTAATTTTCAAAAATGTCTTGCCAAATTTTTTTTTCCGATGGGCCCATTTCGAGATAAGCACACTACAAACTCAAATTTAACTAAACTTGGCATTTTCCCTTAAGAAAGTTGCTTCTTAATCTATCATAGGGAAACACCAACTCGGTTCAACACAAAAGAAGCAAAAAGAAAAAGAAAATAAGAGAAAACTTTTGCTCCTTGGAAAAGAATCGTGGTGTTAAGAAAACCCTCGGAGTTTATTTCTAAACTACTATTAACAAGGCGATAACCAAATTGCGCGCTCATAAATCATTTGGAAAATAAGGCTCGGTGTAGGCCATTAGCACAAAAGCAACGCACATGTAGTGGAACAATGGGGCGTGTAAGACTAACCTGGCAATACAACCAAATATTAAAAATCAAGCCCGATAAGGGCTCAATTAAGCTAAAAAACATAAACATAAGAAAAGGCCCGGAAAGGGAAATATTCTCACAATCATCCAAATATGCCCGACAAGGGCCAAATCAAATCTGGCAAGAGAAACTAAGACTGTCAACAAGGCCCAAAAAGCGCAATAGAAATATCTCAAGCCCAATCAAGGGCAACCAAAAGCAATAATAATAAAGAGCACCCCCTCCCATCGAAAGAAGCATTGCCCTCAATGCTGCAAGCTCAAGTAATGGAAAAGGGGGTGCAACATTCCCTGGAGGACTATGCCTCATCATCTTGTACTAGTGCCTCATAAACTGTGGACTTTCCACTAGGACCTGCACCACCCTTTCAGGAGTGTGCAGTAGTCGTGGAATCTCTAAGGGCCTGCTGAAAATCTGGATTCCAGTCATCCTCATTAAGCAATGCATCCACATCACCAGGTAGCTCCTCCTTATTATCCTTATAGGATGCAAAAAAATCATCTATGGGCCCTCGTATTGGACGAGGTTTCGGCAAGGAACTCAAATCTGCCACCTCAACTGGAGCTTTTCCTTTTGCTTTGACCACATGCTTCTTGAGTTCTTTGACGTCTCCCACAATAGTGTCCACCCTTATGCCGAGTGAGGTGATCTTTTCAACCACTCCCTTAATGGACTTTTTTATAACTTTCTCGATCAACCCTGGTAACTTGAGTGCCAGCACGTTCAGCTGCCTCTCATGATCATAGATTTTTTCCACCATATCTTGGAGCCCACTCTTGGTCAAAGGACCTCTTGGTGCAGTAGCTGTGGGTGCTTCTGAAGTGGCCTTAGAAGGAGAGGAAGCATTTGCTTCGGTATCTAAATAATCAACCTTAACCTCTACCAATGTCTCTATCCTACACCTTTTGAAACGAGGTGCATCCCTATCAGTTTTCTTGTCAAGATACAACACACCAGTGGCGGAGGTAGGAGTGTCACAACTGAAATAAGGAATGCCCGCATTTGCACACAGTTTATTGATGAGCATATGGAAGGGTAATGCATTATTCTCCCGACGAGCCTTCCTCTTGATCACTAGGGCAACAATCTCACCAAAGTTGACATGATCTCCCACAATGATTGAGGCTACCAGAATGGCCCCATCATGGGTGACCTTTTGGTCGTTCTGATAAGGTAGGAAGCGGTAGTGAACAAAATCATACCAAAGGCGAGCCTCAAAATGCAGAGACAGTCATGGAATGTCACCCCACATAGTGGCCCAGAGAGGTGTGTCAGGAGAAATGATAGGAGCCGCCCACTCAAAAGGTTTGTGCTTGACAATCAGCTTGGCCATGAGTGCAGGTGCTGGCTCAATTGGGGTGCTCCAATAGATAACATTTATAGCATCTGGAGTGAGTCAGATTTCCTTTCCTCGAACAATGATGGATTTTAAGGCGGGAAAAGTTTCTGGTCCCTCTTTATAGCCCTTATCATCTTGTGTGGCTTGATATAAAGCAAAGAACTCCCAGACAATCTTCTTGTAATAATTCCCGGGCACTTCTTGAAATGGTTGCCACTGACGGTGGGTAAACTGGTTGGGGATGTTAGGCAGGTTATCCCCCACTGCATCCAGATTAAAACTCTGCTCTGTGTTGAATGACCTACCCCTGTCATGTTCATAAATTGCCTTCATGCCTTCTACTCCAAAACAAACTCTCTCCTCCTATGAAACTTGGGAATGTGAGAATGAGGATTTCTTCTTCCCCTTTGAGGTTTGATTGGAGGAGGAGGGAGCCGTTGTCCTTCGTGAACTCCAATCGGTGTTTCCCCTATTAGAAGACATGTTCTACACATGGAGATTGTGAGTCCAAAAACCAAAAAAACAAAAATAAAAACAAAATTCTTTTTGTATTTTTATCATATTTGAAAGGAAAAGATCAAAAAGATTTTAACAAACTAAAAAGGACGGAATGCAGAGAAGTAGAAAAACAAAGGAGCTGACTGTTGGCTCATGCGGATTATGTGCGGACTGCTTTAGACGAGGTATGCGTCGCATGAGCTAACAAAAACCTTCAGTGGTTTCAGCTAAGGTTTGCGAAGCTGGTGCGAACAACACCAACTAGGATGTGCGTCGCACCAGCCACCGCATACCAAAATAGTGAACTAGCAGCCTATTTTTGCATGGTGTGGTGCTTGTGCGTTTCGTACATCAAGATCTACGCATCACATGCGAAACACACAAAGGCACAATTGGAATTTTTCTGTTCATTATGTTCTTATGATACATATGTGATTTGTAGAGCAAGATTTACATGAAGCACTTGGCACCATGCAGTAAACCAAAAATTATAACAACGGGGTGAGGGATATCATGATCATACAATTGTCCGGGTACTCAGACTTCCCCAGCCTTCCATTGACACATACTTCAAGCAAACGAAAACTTAATGATTTCCCTTAAAAAGGATGTTACCCCATCTATAATTGGGAACATCAAGCCTTCAATTACTCAATTGGGCACACACACATCAACAACAATTACCACCTCCCCGCACAAGATCATACACCCACTAAAGTTTTCAACACTGAACATGGGTATACAATTAGCAACAATTGTTATCCCAAACAACAATTATCAATTAAACCTCGTGAAAAATGATGATTTTCCCTTAAGAAAGACGTCACCCATTCTATCATAGGGCCAAACCATGCATCAATCACAAGTGGGTTACTCAGACTTCACCCAAACACAAATTTCAAGGCTAAAAATCACTACCAATCAACAAGCATTAGCAACATTCAAGTTCTACCAAGTTGATCCTAAGCAAAATCCATGGCATAATTCAAAATTCAGGACCCAAAATTTCGGATCTCACCCAAAATCAACATGGCAATTCTATTAAGCATGCTTCACAATATGAGTTCCCAATCAACATAAAAACTAGTATTTAACATCGGGGAACTTACCACAAGTAAAGATTAGGTGGAGAGAAGTAAAAATTGAAGCTTTTGGAGTGAAAAAATGGTGACCCAATCAACTCACATGTAGAGAAAAACAACAGTAGCATGGGAGAGCGGTGGTGGAGATTATGGGGGAGAAGTTTAGGTGAGAGGAGGAGAAGATGTTGGGGAAGAATGAGGGATTTGTGGGAGAGAATTTGAGAAGTTGTAGGAGAGAATGTGGAAGAAAAGGAGAAGGGTGGCACATTTAAAGTAGAAAAGAAGAAGAAAATTGGTCGGGTCGGTCTCCGAGCTAGGTTAATTAAAAATTAAAATTTACTTTGGTGCACTGCGACGTGCAATTCGCACCAGCCCTGGTACGGCACATGCCATTTCACACCTCACCTTAAATGCCCTAAATTTTGCCCAGGCCTCTGCTTTATCATGCGATGGAGGTGCGATGCGCACTTAGGCTTGTGCGGACCGCACAACCCAGCACATCTCACCTCTAATTTCCATTTTTTCTTCCTAGGCTTCTGATTTGGCATGCGTTGGACCGTGCAAAACACACAATGGCTTTTGCGATCCGCACGATCCTTGGCACATCCCATTTTTGCCATGTTTTGCTGTTGTTCATTCCTGTGCTCCTTGCATTCCTAAAACAAACCAAAAACAACAAAAGGTAAAAGACATCAAAGTAAAGACACTTGGATTGCCTCTTAAGAAGCGCTTGATTTTACGTCGTGGCTCGACAATAGTACCTTAACCTTAGTCATTGTTGGATAGCATTCCAATCTGGTTGGCGTGGCCCCATCCCAATAAAGGGAATTGCTCCATCAACATCCTCAAAACATTAACATGTTGCCGACTTGGCAACTCTTCAATCCTGGGCATCTTGCCCATTTCACACTCTTCAAGGGCATCATCAAGCTTGCCCTCCAACTCTATCACCGAGATCACCCTCAAGTCATTCAGAGGTCTTGTGGGTTGGCATATATTGAACATCACCACTTTATTCCCTACTCAAAATTTAAGCTCACCGAGTTCAACATCCACAAGAGCTCTCCCCGTGGCTAATAATGGCCCCCCTAAGATAATGGGAACCTCAACATCGACTTCACAATCCAAGATCACAAAGTCCACCGGGAGAATGAACTTGTCCACCTTTACCAACACATCAAAAAGTATTTCTACTGGGCATTTAATGGACCGATCCTCCATGAGTAGGCGTATAGAGGTGGTCTTAGGTGTACCCAATCCCAACTTGTTGATGATCACTAGGGTCATCAAGTTGATGCTTGCTCCTAGATCACATAATGCCTTTCGAAAAACAAATAGCCCAATAGTGCATGGTATGGTGAATGCACCCAGATCATCACGCTTTGTGGCAATATTGCTTGTTATCACAACGCTACAACTATGTGATATATCTACAGTTCCCACATCGACCACCCTCTTCTTTTTAAGCAACTCTTTCATAAATTTTGAGTACCCCGACATTTGTGTCAAGGCTTCAACCAAAGGAATATTTATTGATAGCTTGATAAATATGCCAACAAACTTGCTGAATTTCTGATCTTCCTTTTTTTTGTTAAGCCTTTGAGGGTACGGAGGAGGTCCCTTGGGTAGTGTGGTCGACACACTTTGCACAAGAGGGGGATCCTCCTCTATATCAATAGTCTCTTAGGACAGAGATTCAACCTCCTCCTTTTCATCATCAACATCAACACTTACCAGGGCATTAGGTGCACCAAGCTTTAACCCAACCTCCGGCTCTACAATATCTTTATTATGTACGATATTTTTTCCTTTCGGCTGCACGACGGCTTCAACAATAGGTTTCTTTGCCACAACAACTGGCTCCACAACATGCTATCTCACCACTCTCCTTGTTCTCCCACTCCTAGTGACAATCTCCATGACATGAGCATCGTTCTTAGGATTTGTAGTGGTGTCACTAGGTAGTGTTCCTTTCAATTTCGAGTTCATTTGGGAGGAGAGGTGATTCATTTGGGCTTCAAGGTGTTTAATTGAAGCCGAATGAGAGCTCACAATTTGATGAAGTGTTGACACTTTGCTTTTAAGCTCATTAACCCTGGTGTTTGTCGAATCCACTTTTTTTAGCACTAAGGACACTATGTCATCAATATTTGAATGATCGAGATTGCTTGTGGTTAGTTCAAACAAAGAATCCGATTTGTTTGGAGGCACATACGGATTCGAACTCCAGTGATTGAATCTATCACCATCCTTATCTCAGTCCCTCCAATAGACATCCCTTTCCTTGTCCTTGTTCCAACCTTGATTCTCATTCCTTAGGCAATAATACCCAGGATGAGAACCCGCCGATACATAGCAAAGCTTACCATCCACAATGGTCATAAGCTTGTCATCACTAGCCTTTATCTCCGCTGTACTTACGACATTCACAAACTTAGCACCACTTTCCCTCATCATGTGCTTGGCAAGCAAGTCTATTTGGGTCATCATTTTAGCCATGGTCTCATCCCTCTCTTCATCCTTCCTTCTCATCTCATTCGTTAGGATGGATGTGGTCACTCCCGAGGTTAGAATATCTACCTTCGTTGTGTGCCAAGCTTGGTTGGTCTTGGTCATTCTCTCAAGAAGGGCCGAGGCAATAGGAAATTGGAGATCCATGAAGGTACCGCCACCAAGATTATTGGATACACATTTATTCATTGAGTTTAAGGATCTAAAGAAGCTTTTCAATAAGACATGATCCGACAAACCATGGTTAGGACATAACACAAGCTTCTTTTTAAATCTCAACTATGCCTCATGTAGAGGCTCTTCAGGGAGTTGGCGAAAATTGGTTATCTCATCCCTTAGTTGCATCATGTGCGATGGAGGGAAGAATCTCATTGTAAAGGCATCCACCAATTCATTCCAAGAGGTAATGGACCCATCTGGCAACTCCTCCAACCACGCCGTAGCTTCCCCCATTAGAGAGAAGGGGAATAAGCGTAATCAAACAGATTCTTAGGAGATATTTTGAAATATTAATGGTTTACATATCTCCACAAAATTGCGGATGTGGTAGTTGGTATCTTCATGGGTTGATCCTTCAAACATATCCTTCATTTGGATCAAGTGGAGCATTGTGTTAGTCACGTGAAATACCGTATTTCCCACCGTGGGGGGTAGGCGGATTGCACCTACTCCAATTTGTATCACAGGCTCAAAAACTTCTGCATCTATAAAGCCTCTGTTGACACTATCATTGTCACCTATCTCACTCAGGGACTAGCCTACTCAATCACAACACAAACAACAAACCAAATGAAAAGAAAACAACACTCTACAAGGTGATTTCAAATTTACAATCAAAAAGGATAAACAACTTAATTCCCTGACAACGACACCATTTTTGATAATGCTCAAACGTACTCTCCTATCAGGATGTATCAGCGATCGTCAAATCAAAATACATTTATAGTTCCCAATGGATGTCGGGGTTGATCCCACAAAGAATATAGAGTTTAGCATAGGAGATTGTAAAACAGAGTTCACAATGAGAGTGAGTAATATAAAAAAGGGGGGAATTGGGAATCTATCACAATTTCGCAATTCAACAAACAAAACAATAAAGTAGAATGGGATGTAGACAATAGAGAGGAAAACTAGAGATGTGCATTAAATGGGCTTGAACATGGGATAGAGTGATTGCTTATTCATGCAAATTCTTACTAAATGACATAAGTAGCCTTGGTCATAGGTACAATTATCTATCTCTTGATTAAATAATCGTATGTCTAATAGTCTTAGCTCAAGCACTATTGTTTAGGCAATAAAACAACCAAGATATGCTTCGGGAGGTCATACTATTTCTAGCTTTAGACCCTTAAGTGGGTGATTCCTTCAATATGAGCTATTTCTAGCCTCAATCTAAATGGAAGACCAAGTTCCCACTAGCAATTTCACATCCCAAGTTATGAAATTCTCTTTCAAGCAACAACATAACCAAGTAAGGAAAATCAATGTTTACAATCACCAATTTTTAGAGTTAGAATATGGTGAAATCACTAGATCTATGTCAATAAAGAAATTATACACAAGAATTAGAAATGCCCATACCCATTTATCAAGTACCCATCATCAACACATCCCTATATAAGAGGTTTAGCTACTCATGCTTAAGGAAAGAGGTATACCTAATGGGTAGTTCAATTTCCCTTCCATTCAATCTAAATGTCTCAATAACCAAGCTCAATTTGTACTCAAATGATGGTTCTAAAAATTGGGAAGAAGGAATTTGATGAAACCCTCTTCTTATTCTTAGAAGGGAAAACTTATTCACAAAGCTAAGAATAATTTCAAAACTCAGTGCTAGATGAACTATTTACAATTGTGCCTAAATTGGGTATATAAATATTCCTAAGACATCAAAAAAATATTGGACAAAACTGCCCTTCAGGCGGTGTGCGGTGTGACGTGTAGTTTGCACATTGTGATGTGTGCATCGCACACCATGCTTCAGCAATCCAGTGACCCAAGCATATTTGAGCAGCTCCATGCAAAGGGGGTGCGATTCGCACAAGATATTGTGCGTGTTGCATAGTGACCGCACCCCTTATCAGATCCTTCAGCAATTTTTGTCTTCATGCGGTGGGAGGTACGGTCCAAACCAAGCCAAGTGCATGTCGAACAAGGGCCACATCTCTCAGCAGAATTTTTGTTTTGTTAGCTCACTTCACACTTTACTCCTTTTTGGCTCTTTTTGGGTTCATTTCCTTGTTTTCCATCTTTGATCATAAGTACCTGAATAGACATAAATAAAGGCCATAAGAACCTCTAAATATTATGAAAACATAATAATAATTCATGAGTAAAGGCTCAATAAGTTGGTAGATTACCAACTCATCACCCTATTCGTCTGTTATACTGAGACAAAGACCCTACTAATGTAACTAGGTAGTTACCGTGCGGACCACCAGTCTGATACCCTCATGCAGGAATGATACGCTCAAATTCAATAGGGACATATACATAGTGCAACCTAGTGATCGTTGACTATGGGCTGAGACATGATAATCCTTGAAGTCAATGCTGGGTCGACGATACTATTAAACCCCATGTTTTTTTGCATAATATACATAGTATGGTGTGAGTGTATGAGGTATATATGACTTTATATAGCACAATGAGAGAATAAGGTTGCAAATGGGTGGTAATATCAAAGAATTAAACTAAAGTTTTAGGTCAAATAAAGCCCTTCCACAAAAGTTTGAGTTAAAGACATGTCTCATGTAACACCTTGCCCTTTCGAAAGGTTTAAATTAACATGTACCTTTGGGGTAACGCTAAAAGTGTCTAATATGCTCATAAGGATGTCTTATGAGGTATTAAAATTGCACAATGTTCGTATGTTAAGTTTTAAAGTCAAGCAAGTTGCAAAATAAAAGTAGGCAAAGGTTGTCGTAAGTTTCTTTAATAAATGTTTTGAAATTTGGGTCAAATGTCTCAGAGATTTTCTCCCAATCTATATAGAGTTAAAGGCCCCCGACCTATAAAATCAAAAGTCCATGAGTCTAATTTTTAATTCATAAAACCTCACATCAAACCAAAATTTGAGTAAAGGGTTATGACTATTTTACTGCGGACTGTCTGGGCCGAAATCGGGTCATGTCAAAATTAGAATAAAGTTGCATATTGACATTTTAAGTCATTAAAAGCACTCCAAAATAGTTTTGAAATAGAGAGCAAACTTAAGGGTGGGTTACAGAGAGTTCTTGAGTGATAAAGGTGCATTTTTAGTGATTCCTATCTTTAAAGTTTTCCCACGTGCCTAGAAATGTAATCTCTACGCATGTCAATCATTTTCCCCTTTGATTAGCCACATTTGGAGCTAGTTTTAGAAGATAGAACTTGGTAGTTTTTGGTGATTCACACTTGTTTTGATAAGGTAACCATCTCATGACTCTTTTATGATTATTTTTACGAAGTTCTACGGATATTTCATCAAGTTATGATCCTATGAGAAATCTGTCGATTTAAGCTTAATTATAACCTGTTTATAGTAAGGGTATCAATCGGGCTGGGTTGACCCAGAATCAGACTGACCCGACCCGCTAAAAAACCCGGCCCGACCTGGCCCTTAGTTAAAGGGTTGGGTTGGTCCAGGTCGCTTACTATAACTGAAACCGTCCGGTTAAACTTTTAAATCCAGAACCCGTAACCGGTTGTAACTGGTAATGTCACGTTGATTAATCGACCCAGTTTGACCCACCCTGACCCAACCTGCCCGGTATTTTAAATAATAAATAAAAATAATAATAAGTAATTTGTATTTTATTAATAGATTTTAAAGAACAATATTTTTTTAAAAAAATATTTTTTTAATGTAACCCGGCCCAGCCCGATATAACCCGGAACTGAACGGGTCATTTTAAGCCCTTTTGGAATCAGACCGGTTGGGCCCGTATAGGACCAACCTAGTAACCAACCCAGCCCCAAACCCGACCGGTTCCATTTTTTTCAACCCAGCCCAGCCTGGCCCGGCCCACTAGACACTCATAGTTTATAGGTGCATATAAGTTGCGTATATATAGTATTAGTGAAGCTTAGGATGTAAAGCATAACTTCCATGAAGGAACTATGGGCATTTGGACGTTTGTTAGAAAGGTATGTTAAGCCTAAGCTTCATCTTTCCTTTGAGAATGAATTTTATAAAATTCTTAGATCGTCAAATGCAATATTTTACTATTATATTGCTAGAAATACCTTCTGTGAAAGGCATTGGGATTGTAGCTGAATTATTTTTATGATTCTATTACGTTGATATTCCACTCATTTGGTTATATAGGGTATTCAACATCTACATGTTGTTTTGTCGACTTCCTTGACCTTATGTCCATATGTATGAATTGTTATTCTTCTTTGGGTGTTGTGACTTAAAAAGATTATGAATGAATATTAAGAATTTACAACTAGTTCTCCTTCCTCTCTAAAGTAATTTTTGAAAAATTTTAAAATAATATGTCGATTTTCAAAACTCTCAAATGTAGCTTGTATGTTTAAACTACTAAAGGACGCAGTTTTTGAAATACTTTCTTTTACAAACTATTAAGAAAACATATATAGAAACTAAGTGAAGCAACTTAAGCTCTTTGTGAACATACACATGTTTAAGTTACCTTTCTAAAGTCAAGTTAAGTGTTCAAGTTTATTCTAAAAGCATATGAGGTTCTACGAGGCATTTACATATTATACGAAAATGATTATGAGATTATGAGAATAAAGAGTACCAACATGCCAAGATTAGCAACATGGTTATGATAACATATATGCATTACAAATCCATGACATGACATGCTATGCATTTTACTCCTGAGCTATTATCAGGAGGTATGAATATTATTGCCTATATTTATATGTATGAGACATAGATGGCCACAAGTTGGCAAATATGGTGCTGGTTAGCTACCAAAAGACACCACCATTGCTAGAATTTGGTTGAGTATGATATGCATTTGTGTATGTATATAGATATATATATATATATATATATATATATATATATATATATATATATATATATATATAATATATATATGTATTCAAGACATATGATTACACGAGCATACCAAACATAATTGATTACTATTAGGTCATATGTCAGTCATTGAGGCTATCCGAGTTTTCGTTTCAGGTGGTATCTCTGTTACTCGTTTTACAATAACTATTTATGACTCTACTTTCTGCCTTATATACAAGTACATTTTTATTGGTACTGATGTCCCGTTACATGGGGATGCTGCATTTATATTTTGTGTATGCAGGTCCAGGTAGGGATTCTGATCGACCCCTCTGCTAGGATTTAGGATTCAGCTGTGAGTTGGTAAGCGTCACCTTTTCCTGGGGCTATTAGAGGATGTTTATTTTTGTTGTACAGTTTGGGTATAGTCAGGGCCCCTTGTCCTGACCAGTGATTATGATACCTTTAGAGGCTATTGAGGACACAGTATTCTGGGTTTCTTTTTGCAACTTCCAGTATCCAATCCCATAGGCTTGGCATATATATATATTTATATATGTATGTATGCATGTTTGTATGTATGTCTTTAGTTGCGGCCTCGTCGACCAGTCAATACTTTATTATTATTGACTTATCTACCTTTGTCTATATGACTTATTATTATTCAGGTTATGACCTTAATGGTCCAGGCTTAGTATTTCAGTTGTTGTGCTGCCCGACCTTCTGGGCCCACAGTTTAGTCAGCTAGTATGTTTTAGTGGCTAACTAGATCAAATAAGGTATCGAGTGTCAGTCGCTCCTTCCATAGTTTGGGGTATGACAAGATACAACCAATTGGCCGAGTATGCCTTTGGTTCAAGTCACTGACCACACCCAAGTCATAGAGTCAACCCCCATAGGGAAGATGACCTACGGCCCCCCAAAATTTACAAGGAGAAATGAAAAATTTAATGAATTTTTTTTAATAAAATTAATGCAACAAGTTTATTGAGACTATCACGATGTTCATCCGAGTTTAAAAGTGTAATTCATAGACAATATTTGCAATAAAAACTTTATAAAACATCCTGGTAAACTTTTATTCAATGCTATATAATTTAGGTGGAAGCATATGCTGATCAAAGATCTGGATAGCCAAATCCACTCTACATTGTCCAATCCAGACTCTGTTTAGATCATCCACACTTTGATTATCCTTAATGAAATCGATAAACCGTAAGCTATATGGACCACATGATGTAGGCGAATAATCATGGGGGTGTACAATTTTCTGACTAACCTTCCAGTCATTGTTCAGCATGTCATCCCGCAGATGTGCAAACATATTGCTGCAACATTTGAGGAACCTGGGAAATAGAGTTTCAAGTGGTTTGGTTATCTCTTTCACTTTTTCTGAATTGTTGAATATAAGGTTGCAATCATATATGTTAATCAAGGATTCTTGCATCTTGAAGAAAACGGTGCAGAAGTGATTTCCTCTATTCCCCTCACACGAAAAATCCCCCATGACATATGGTTTTAGTCGCACACTTTTAGCATATGCTAATAAAGATTCATAAAACACATTCATCAATCATGGTTTTAATTCCATTTTTCCTTCTGCACTTGTTTTGTTCAGTTCCTCATAAATTTGACTTAGAACATCATAAACATTTAAATCAAGAATGATGTTGCTGAGATCGTACGAGTCGTTGTACAAGACTATGCGCTTTCGCATCAATTCCATAACTTCATCCACTTCTTACATAGTAAATAGTAATTAAGTTAATATGGCATATGCAATCTTAGTAGACTGTTTATATGACAAACATAAGCATATTCAAATTACTATAAGCTAGTTCAACTACCTCGCCTTCAAACCAATGACTAGATAACTCAATTTGATTAAACCATTCAACACTAAATCTGCTAGTTAGACACTCCTGTAATTCCTTGGGGTTTGACTTCTTCCATTCAAAGTACTGTTTCTACCTTTTCCCATGTTTAATGTGAAATAGGTCATGTTTTCTCATACTACCACACGATATTTCAACTATACTGCATATATGAGTGATCTTGTTTTATCATCAATTTTATCCATTATCTCCTTGTGATTTTTTTCCTATTATGACCTTAAGTGGAAGATCTTGCTCATGATCCTGACACCTCTTCTTAGGGCTATGAAGTATACTCCTTTGATTTCCCAACACAACTGTCACCTGCCATTCCTACTTCTTTTCTTATCCACCATCTAAGTAAACATATTGAAATGCTCTTGAAGATCTATCAAAAACTTTATCTTTAACACATCAAGCACTTGAAGAAGAATGTTTTCTTGTTCTTGCATGACTCCATCACTATCTCCAGCTAAGCGACCAAGAATAAGCTTGAATTCACCGTCAAGCTTCTTAAGGGAATTTTAAATGACTCTTTTATTTTCGTGCGACTCTTCTTTGTTGCTTTCTTCAGATCTTCAACCATATGGTCAAATATTGATTGGATCATTCCCTACCATTGAGACGTTATCAGTTGATCGAGGTGACATTGTGAGAAAATGCCACCGTCACCTACATGGCTGACATATCCTAATCCCCCTCCCTAACGGACAACATTGATCCTATAACCACTCCCTCACTATAACATTGTCTCCTCCCCCTACTTCTTGAGATGCAATCTCGATGCCTCCCCTTACATCCTCATATGCAATACCAAGTGTTCCCCTACTGAAACATCACGATGGTGTAAACCATCACCCCTTGATCCATGACCTATTTTTCTAGGCTAGGAGGAAGAGCTTGCTGAACGGTAGGATGTTTTGACAAGGACATCACCCTTATCAACTCCTTTTTCAATCTATCTATAGTGTGGTTTGGGTTATGATGGGTGATTAGCACAAACTCCTTCATATAGTTTTGTTCCATCTCACGAGATGTAGGTATAAGTAAAGGATGCACAAAACCTACCTGCACTTACACAAGGAAATAATATGTTAAAATATTAACTCTGTCACGACCCAAAACTAGTCCATGAGAGCGCCTACACAACCCTCCAATAGGAAAGCCAAACCCAAAAATGTAAAAGACAATAAAAGAAGTTTAAGTAAGAAAAATGGGAGATATAAACATACACAATAAATAGGGACGATAGCATATATACATACTAACTGTACTATATATACAAAAGATGGCCCTATAGTGACCAAGAAGACAAAACATACACGAGAACCAACTCGGACCTGGTGTCACCGGTACAAGAGCACCTAAAGTACAAAGTAGCTATACAACAAACTCTGTCTATCTAAAATATAACATATAGAAAACAATACAAGATGGAAAGCATGTAAAGTCTCCAAGACACCGGGATCTCACTGCGATCCAAACTGCAGCAGGTCTCGAATAATTTGAGGGTCAACGGGGGTGGCTCGTACTAGGTGTTCATTAGAACGGGTATGAGTACCAAAACAATGGGTACCCAGTAAGAATCATAGGTCGACCAAGCGCAGAAGGATAATATTTAAATTATAGGAAAGTAAGAAACATATAGGGATCCACCTAAATCTAGTAATAAAACCGAAAATAGAACCAACCGAACCAATAAGAAGGGACAAAGAACAAAATCAATCCTAGTCAATGACAAACCAAGTACACCCAAGCCAATGCAATGCGATGAGAGATAATGTGATGTATGAGGACACACTAGCATGATAAAGTAAGAACCCGGTATCTGATACCCAGGCGCCCGGAATTTAACCTTGAGCTCATCAACAATTGCATGGAAGTAAAACCCAAAAATAATATATCAGGGCGCCCAGAAATGAACATTGATCTTATCAATAATTCATAAAGGTAAAACCCAAAAATAGTGTATCGGGGGGCTCAAAAATGAACATCGAGCTTATCAGTGAATGCATAAAAGTAGTGTTTTTCCTTTCCTCTCCGAAACCAGTAAAAACTTGAGATAAATCCTTTAAAAGTCCAAATACATGACAACCCAATAAATCTCATGTTTGGAATAAAAAGCCTTGAAAATCTTTCTTTTCTGTAACGATAGACATGAGAATGCAGTATGAGCATGCAATTTCCACGTTCAGATAATATAGTACGCAACAAGGCAAAACAGGGCAAAATACCCTTCAACCAAGAGAACTAACCTGGAAACTCCATCCAAATCCAAGCTATAGCCTTGGGCCCACAGTTACACACAACCAAGAATTAAAG
Source organism: Jaltomata sinuosa (assembly GCA_003996215.1). NCBI lineage: Eukaryota > Viridiplantae > Streptophyta > Magnoliopsida > Solanales > Solanaceae > Jaltomata > Jaltomata sinuosa. The sequence continues at coordinate 83,615 of QJPP01003664.1, forward strand.
CGGAAAGAAAATAAATGAAAAATAACTACAGAAACCACTACAAGCATATACTCTACCACTAAAACCTCCTAAATGCATACTACGGATTCTAGGCTAGCCACGGTGATGCTACAAGCTTCTAAACTAAGGATAACAGTAAAAGATTCTAATCTAAAATCCGAAATGGCCAATATAATACAAGCTAAATGATTTAAGCCTATTTCTACCTAAAAATCCAACCTAACGTTCTAGTAATATAAATGATATAAAATCTAACTAAACTCAGTCTAGGAAGTAAACTGTAACCTACCTTAGAGCTGAACTGCAAACACGAACCGTCACTTGTGTGCCTTCCCCTTCCGAATAGCCTCAAAAAGCTGCCACACTATAAGGAACACAATCCAGGTGTCAAGACGAGAAGAATTATACCCATATTGCAATACGGAAAATTGAGCGGAAAATTGGGTTGAAAAATGACCCTCAGGGCTCGCGCAATGAAACAGAAAATAAAATTCACAATTTTGTTCGCAACGGGTTAAAGAACCCATACTCAAAAGTTGGGTGCAAACGAGACTCATTTAAGGGCCCAAAACAGCCTTGAAGCGCACTAGTTCAAGGGAATTTTAAAAATAAAAGAGAGGAATTTAAACGCGAAAGCTTACCAATTCGAGTACAAGAATGATAACGGAACGAAGGAGTTGCTACCACAAATTTTAGAGAGGTTTGGAGTCTGATTTGGAGCTTTGGAGTTCTATATCAATGGGGGAAAACACATGGGAAATGTTGGAAATTTAAGAGAAGCAGTTGGAGATGGCAATTTAAAGGCTGCCAGCGATGCCTAGGTGTATGCGGCCAGGCGCTGCGTACGTGACCCTGCACACGCGGCCAGGCGCAGGCCCAGGATAGCGGCATGCCTGATCGCATGTGGGCTAGCCACCTCGCATGGGGGCGCGCACACACGGTCTGTCGGCTGCTTAGACAATGGCCAACAAGGAGGGGTTGGCTGGTGCTGCTGTGCGTACGCGGCCATTTCCCCACGTGGGTAATGGCCTGCTGGTGCTATGATAGCAACCAGTTGCCAACAGCTATGCCAACATGAAACTTTTCTCTGATGGACCCTCGGGAACACATTCGGGGGCCCGTGAACACAAACGAGCTGAGCTATTCAACTAAAAATGGCATTCCAGACTGAACAGAATCGACTAAAATCCCAATGGAGGTCGATTTAACAAAAAGTGGGCCCACACCAAAAACCAACTTTTGGCCAACTCTTATAAAATGAAACCAGTGGGCAAAAAACAAGTTCGAAAGCCTCGGGACTCGAACCAAAGGTCCCTCTAGCCCAAAGTCGACATTCTAGAGTTAACAACACTGATGGAATTTCCATCCGAGTCTGTCTTCTCTAAATGTTGACAAAAGTCAATCCCACAAGCCAAACTAGCTTGAAAACACTGTAAACAACACAAAACCAAACTGATAGTACCCAGACCCAGACCAAGGTTCCCACTAGACCAAAATCCTGCTCCGGAGCCAACGAAACTATTGAAATTTAATTCTAAGCATGTTTAGCAAGAAATATGGCCAAAGTCAAAGATTTTATGAGTTCAAGTTCTAAAATAGGGAAATGGCCATAACGACCTAATGAACAGCTCGAGCACTGAACCGTCAGTCCCGACAAGTCATAAATGACTTGTAGCCTCTGCAGGAATGCTTAAAATATGGAAAAAGCACAAAAAATAGGAAAAAGAGCTAGAGGATCAATACAACATCCACTACTAAAAGGACTTTCATCCTTGAAAGTTAGAGAAAAGATAGTACTTGAAGACTCGAAAAGGCGAGGATAGTGGGTCCACATGTTAGTCTCAATCTCCCATGTAGCCTCCTCGATGGGATAATTCCACCACTGAATTTTAACTGATGGAATCTCCTTGGACCTCAACCTCTTAACCTGCCTGTCAAAAATAGCAACAGGTTCCTCCTCAAAAGATAAAGACTCATCCAACTAAACTGAATCCCACTGAAGCACGTGAGACTCATCTGGGATATACCGACGCAGCATAGAGACATGAAAAACCAGGTGAACACTAGAAAGAGCAGGAGGCAAGGCTAACTCATAAGCAACCTCTCTAATGCGATGAAGGATCTTAAATGGCCCAATGAACCTAGGACTGAGCTTACCCTGCCTCCCAAACCTCATCACGCCTTTCATGGGCAACAACCTAAAGGAACACACTATCACCAACCATGATCTCTAGATCTAGAACTCTCCGATCAACATAACTCTTCTGCCTACTCTGGGCAGTGCAAAGTTTCTCCTGAATAAACTGAACCCTATCCATAGAATCACAAAGAAGGTCAATACTCCACGTCTTAACCTTGATAGTATCAAACTAACCAACTGGAGATCTGCACCGCCTACCATACAAAGCCTAAAAGAGAGCAATCTGAATGCTAGAAAGGTAACTATTATTATATGCAAACTTTGCCAAAGCTAAGCACTGGTCCCACTGACCCCCAAAATCAATAACACAGGCTCGCAATATATCCTCCAAAACTTGAATAGTACACTCTGACTGACCGTTAGTTTGCAGATGAAAAGCGATGCTAAGCTCAACTCTAGTACCCAACTCTCTCTGAATAGACCTCCAAAAATGCAAAGTGAACTGAGTACCACAGTCAGAAATGACGGAAACTGGCACATCATGCAAATGGACAATATCGTAAATGTAGATCTGAGCTAACCTCTCGGAACTGTAGGAAGTCTGAACTGGCAGAAAGTGACTAGACTTCATCAACCTATCCACAATGACCCAAATAACATATATCTCTACAAAGTACATGGCAAACTAACAATAAAACCAACTTTTGGCCAACTCTTCCAAAATGAAACTCAAGGGCCAAAAACAAGTCCAGAAGCCTCGGGACCTAAACCTTTGGTCCCTCTAGCCAATGGTTGACATTCCAGAGCTAACAACGCTGACAGAATTTCCATCCTAGTCTATTTTCTCTGAATGTTGACCAAAGTCGACCCCACAATCCAAATTGGCTTGAAAACATTGAAAATAACACAAAACCAAATCGAGAGTACCCAGACCCAGACCAAGGGTCCCACTAGACTAAAGTCCCTACTCCAGAGCCAATGAAACTGTCAGAATTTGATTCCGATCATGTTTACCAAGAAATTTGACCGAAGTCAAAGATTTTCTGAGTTTATGTTCTAAAATAGGAAAATAGCCATAACGACCTAACGATCAGCCCAGGCACCGAACCGTCAGTCCCAGCAAATTATAAATAACTTGTAGCCACTGTGGAAAAGCTCAAAACACAGAAAAAGCATGAAAAACTAGAAAATGACCTGAAGGGTCATTACAACTGTATCAAATGAAACGCTATGACATTACTCTTGAATATGAGTATAAAATTTTAGCTTACATCGGACTCATCACTTTTGTTGCCAAAGGGACTGATTTTTCAGTAATATTTACGATCAATACAGTGCCTCCTCCTTAGCATCCTTGGAAGTACCTTCAATTTTGAATCGACCAAAATATATATAGCTTCATATATCCAAGCCTTGCAACACTAAATAGATTATAAGAGCAACACAATATGACAAATAGTAACAATGCATATAATACATACAAAGCACAATAATACAATGTGCAAAGTGTCACCATGAATGAATATGTGAAATCGACGAGTTGATATTTGTGTGGACTTTTCTTTTCGTTTGGGTTTTTGACAACTCTCTTTTGCACATTTGTCTAATCTATTCTTATAATGCTGCTAATAAGCTTATCAAATGAGTCACGACCCTAGAAATAGTTCTCGAAGAACTCTTGATTGTCCACCATCGGTATATTCTAGTGAGGTACTTTCTAGTTTGTTCAGTAGCCAGTAAAATACCTTGCAAAAACCAGATAAGGCTGAGATTAAGCTTCTCTCCTCGCATAAGTCTTTTGGATATTTTGATAAGAGTCAGTATGTGAAGACCTATATGAGTCCACCACGGTCAAGGGACCAGGTCCTTGACAGAGATAATGATGCAAAGGTAAAATAAAAATATGGAACTAAAGCAACCAGACAACACATGATGTTACGTGAAAACCTCTTTGCTCAAGGGAGGAAAAAAACCATGACCTACCTCAAAGGATTTAGCAACCAATCCACTAAACTCAAGCAACTTCAGAATTACAAACTCTTGCAACTCAAGGATTAATCTCTTAACCCTCAACATACACAACACCTCTGTTCTTTCTTCATTACAATTATATCTATTATAATCAGTCTAACAACTAACTCTAGCTGTCTAGACACTAAAAGATGACTTAACAATGAAACATAAGATACCTACACAAGACTCCTAAAACATAAGAGTAGGTTTTCATATTAAGAGCATTACAAAGACCCAACAACAAAAACTACAAAGAGATATTCTTGGAATAGGTCCTTATTGTTGAGGCAGTGTGGGAAGCTTCAACTTTTGCTTGAGAATAACCATATTTTTGTTTGCAAAAACTAGGTTTTTCTTGTGTGATTTCTTCTTAAATAGAATACAAGACAAAACCTAGATGCCTCCTATTGGATGTTGCTCAAAAGGACTACAGCTGTCCTACTGTACGAATGGTAGAAAGTACAACTCCCAATTGTACAGTTGACCAGAACATCAGAGCACACATTCAGAGTACCAAGTCCTTCGATGAGGTTTGTCACATCATCAAAATCAACATTCTAAAAATTTCCCCCTTTTTGATGATGACAAACCCAGATTGTCAGAGCAAGCACAAACAACCTGTTCCCCCTATCACCTTGTACATGTACCTGTTCCCCAATTGCTTTGTGCCTTGTAGACACACTATTCCTCCTATCACCTTATACCTGTACCTGTCCCCCTATCACCTTATGCCTTGTAGACACACTATTCCCCCTATCATTCTATTTTCCCCCTTTTGCCATCATTCTAAATATTAAATAGTAAATAAGGAAATAATATAGTGAAAACAGATTAACTTATGGCCACTGAGGTAACAACAACTTGAATAAAAAGTCAACAACATAAGATCAAGGAGTAGGCAAACACTAGAAAAAAAATCATTCATTTAAGGATAGTCAAACAACCATTATAGGAGAAATTAGAAAATTTAAACAGGCACACACCCAAGATAGTAACAACAGGGATATAGATAAGAGGGTGACAAAAGCAATGGGTGTAGAAGGAGGACTTGGGAAAGGATTTGAGAAGGAGTGTGAAGCGCTCATCCACATCATCATTAGCCTTAATAAGCCTATCAGTCAAATCAACAACCTTTCCAGTTAGCCGAGCATTTTAGCCTTCAGGGCATCCACCACACCAGGTCCCTCAATGTATGCCGAAGAGGCTTGATATAGTGCATACTTTAGTTGTGCTATATCAATGTCCATTTGAGAAAGCAATGCAGTCATATGATTCGCTTCTGCATTTGCATGTTCCTGAGCAGAGATGAGATTAGACACAACTGAGTGATTGTTCACACCACCTTTCCTTTTAACAATCTCACATTCTTTCAAAGTTGTGAGGGTGTACATGTGATTCCTGGTCCCAGCAACTCCATCATTGTCAGGACCCAAATACCAGGCCGTGCGGGCACCTACTCTAAGTATCTAGATAGGAGAACCCTTACCACCCAATCCAACAGGTAAATGCAGAAATTAAAATTTAATAAAAGAAAGAAAGCCTTTTTAATATGGAATGAATCTTATAATATTTACAACAGTAAAACCTTTAAAACTTGGAAACAAACCTCCCTAGGATCTAGTCTAAAACAGGTACAAGAGCTCTATAGGAGAAGATATAAAATATATAAAATAGACACAACTTCCAACATAGGAACGAAGAGTAGAAGCTATTGAAGATCATTGCCATCCTGTACTAAAGAAACATCACTGATCCTGCAACCAGACTATACCCAAACAGGTATAGCAAGAGTAGTATCAATACAAACAACACATACTGGTAGGCATCATCGATCAACCCGAATCCAGTACATATCATCATATTAGAAATCCAAAGAAAATATGCAACAATATACAAATATATCCATTCCTTCAACATCCACTCTTACCATCATGACATCAACACTAAGGATTTGTATGTTCCGCCCCAAGCCTTCCCACCCTATTCTGCTGCCAACTCCACCCTTTGGTGACCTTACACCAAGACACCTAGAACTTTCCAAGTTGCACGGAACACCTAGATTTCCCAAGTCACCCTTAACACTAGCCCGACCAACTAAACCCAAACCCGGACTAACCTTCCATTTCCCAAGTCCACCACTATGACCCCAACACCTAAAATTATACCCAGCTATTCCACAACCAGACCACATAAACTTATATTTCTATACATACGGGCCCGGACCACTCAAGGATCCCTAGGATAATACCTAGCATGTAATATTAATCCCACAACACAACCCCAGGCTCTTAGTATTTCTTCTAACTTACAAACTTCATGACACAAGTTCCATACTTGTTTAAATACTGAACAATAACAATAACACTCACCCTTTTTATGTCACCCAGAACAACTAAGGATCCCTAGACCAACAACTAAATGTTAACATTCAATGCCTGGCCCACCCAAGGACCAACCCCATATTTAAGTGTAACAACCCTGCCTCTCAAGGACCAATATACACAATCACAATTTCACAATCAACCCGATCCACTCATGGAACTATAGATCTAATACAATTAACAATGTATATTTAAACTCGTACCAGGTATGGTACCCAAGACAACCAATATAGAACTTGTACCAGGCATGGTACCCAAGCCAAGTGTTAGTATCACATACCAGGCATGGTACCCAAGCCAACCAATATATATATATATATATCCCATACTAGGTGTGGTATACGAGCTAACCAATGTCACAAAAAAATCCAACAATCAATATTTAAATGAACGAAAATACACTTGTAACACCAACAAGCAACAACCAAGTTCATTTCACATAATATAGACATTCATAACTTCCTTCCCTAGGCATGCAAGCACATACATCACTAAGTAAAAGTTACATGTACACATATTGCATTTGGAAAGACAATAACCATCACCTACCCCACCACCGAGTTCATACCCTAACCTTGGAATCCTATCTAAAGACTAGTTCTCGGTTCACCCCTTAGACACATTTTCAGCAGTCACATCAACTCAGGAACCCTCCTTCTAAGATAATACCATTTCAAAAATTCCACCTCTTACTTGAGTTATTCAACCATTCTTGTTCACCTTATTTCCTTTAATTAAATTATTCCCGAAGCCTACTTTATTTAGCCATTAATTTACCCATAACATTACCGGTTCCCCAAACCTACCCAACAGTCTAGTTCCTAGATTCTAGCATCACACACCAATCAAAATTATAGTAGCTCAGAATGAAAAACATTACCCTCACCCCATCATTTTTGATTCAACAAGTAGTCAATAACACCATAATTTCCTTCAAACTCCATGCCCGAAGGCCTAAAAATAAATTCTCCTTTCAGTCTATAACAACAATATGAAATATAATACAAGTCTAAGTCTACTCAATGAAAAATCTAGACTACATGGATGCCAAGCAACTGTAAACGCCACATTTTGGCTCTATGAAGGCGTTTCCTGATGGAGGACAAGCCCAAAATCCATGGTTTCACACCTCTTTATCCTGAATCTCCCCTCCCCATGGCTTCGAAGCTTTGGAGCAGCCTAGGAGGATTTTTGGAGTAACTCTCGAATATTTTCCAATTGAGGAGGAGAAGTCCAATATTAAAAATTGTATTTTAGCTACTGCCTCTGTCATACCACTATAGCGGCCAGCTGTATGCTATAGTGATGGAACTATAGCGGTAAACTTCTCGCTATAGCAGGGTGACGTCAGTCCGAACAGATTTCTTAATATAAAATTTCCATCATGTCAACCCCACTTAAATCAAAATGCATTTTAATCATTCTTGAAATCACGATAAGGTGATTTTTAAAATAAGGACGGAACATATCATTACAACAAATTAAGAAAAAGGAAGGAAAAAACTAATTCGGGGCTCTCAAAGTCCCACCTTGACAGCGTAACTACGATTATACGCGAAATAACATAACTTCCTCCTTAATTTAGTCATACTAAACCCAATTAGAAATAATATGGTCCCGCTCTGATGAGGAATCTCCTCCGCCAAGATATCCGGAGAATTTTTTAAAGTAACATTCCCCAAGTGCCCAAGAAATCCAGGGACTCGTAGAATATCAGAGCAAAAGAATTTTAAAAGACTCGAAAGGAACGTTTTCATTCCTAAGATTGACCCGCCCTTATGCTATAGCAGAAATTATACCGCCATAGTGGTATTGCTATAGCAAAATGCTGACTGCTATAGCGGTTGGTAATAGTTAAGAAGGGTGAGAATTGGTTATTCATTCCCATTCTCTTCTATCTCCATCCAAAAATACTCTCCTCCTCCCGATTCACTCTGCTCACGACGTCAGAAAACAAGGTAACAATTACACTCCTTTACTCCTTTACTTTATTGCATGAACATTGATAGAATTATATTAGAAAAAGGGTGGGTGAAGTAGATATTGAGTTGGGTTTTTGAACTTGAAAGTTTGGTTGAATGTTGTTGGTTTTCTGAAGCATGGGTGCTTTACTTACATTTATAATGTCTCCACAGTGTTCTGGCCGTAAGGATTATGGAAATTTTGGCCTAAAATGGGCTCAAACTGGCGAGGGTAGATAGAGGGTTGTTCTTGAAGAAAGTGGTGATTTGGGCAAATTCTAGGAGTTATAATGCCCAAATTTTTGTATGAAAAGGTGATAGGATACTCTAGGAACATTGATCTATACTTGGAATGTTAAAAACAAAGTATTAGGCCAAGGAGCGCCATTGATGCACCCCTTGAAGCTTTGGGACGATGAAGACCGCTATAGCGGAACCCAACTGCTATAGCGGAGAAATTCCTGATATAGCAGTTCTGCTATAGCAGATGGCCGTTTGCTATAGAGGAAGACCGAAACTAGTAGCCTCCTAGGCATATGTTAGAGAAATTTTTCCTTTTTGAAAAGCATTTCCTTGCGGTTTTATGAGTTTCTAACCTTATCCCTTGCCACATTGCAGGTTAACATACTCGATGGATGCCGGTCAAGAACACATTACCCCTATGAAAGGTTCCGTGATGATGCCAGTCGGGAGAGATTCTGGGACTACCACAGGCTAGGATTTTGTTATGAGAGGGCCTTCAACATGACAGGTGTGTCTTAGAAAGCATCCGCCTTTTATCACCGGCTTCAGGAGTTCAACTGGGCTCCATTGGTGGTGGATCCCCCTCCCGAGAATTCAGGTTGAGTGAGGGAGTTCTATGCTATACATCCCACTATTCATTGGGATGACCCCAACCCCATATATGCCTTCGAGGAGTGGATGTCCCTGTGGATGCTCGGTCCGTCAATGAGGTGTTAGGAGTGCCTCATGTTTCAAATAAGGCTTACAAAGCCAAGGCTCGACTTTGGGACATGGCATGGCTGAGGGATACCTTGGTGGAGGAGGAGTTCAGGGATGAGGTATACTGGCCCAGTGCTGAGGGCATCACAAGAGCTTATTTTTGGCCAATATTAGAAGGTGGTTATATTTGGTGTCCCGGAGGATCTGTCCGTTGGGCAATACTACCGACGTGACTTATGCTCAGGACTTGGTAGTGGCTTGTGATATGCAGGGGATCCTATTGAATGTGGGGGAACAGATCGTGTCTGAGTGGAGGGACTTCACTGGGGTCCCTGAAAGGGCCCTTTTCTTCTAGGTCTGGTGTCTGACTAGAAAGAAGAAGAGGAAGGTGACTGAAGTAGGGAGCAACCAGGCTGCCGAGGGTATTGATGATGATGACACTCCTAACCCTCCTTCCCAGTCCCAGCCTCCTATTTCTAGCATCCAGCTCAAGGAGAATCTGGCCACGTTCAAGCGATTCATGGAGAGTACTACTGCTGGAGGTACAACCCCGCCGCCCTCTGCTCAGGACTTTGTAGCACTCCGCAGGGAGTTGGATAAAGAGAAGAAGAAAAGGCACTTCTGGGATCACATGCTTTCCTAGATGTGGAAGACCATTAAGGTCATGTTCACTTGCTCATCCCCCAACCAAGAGCTTCTCCAGTTAGAGCCGGAGGACCTGCGGGAGTTCCCATTCTTGAGCAATACCAAGGACCCCGCCCGTGCAACCCCTGATGCTGATGCGGCATCTGACTAGGACATATCCCCTGTTACTATATTAGACTATTATTCTTTGTTTTTGCCCCCATTTGGGGTATGTACTAGACAATGTTTCCCTTTCCCTTGTTTTTAAGCACATGGATGTTGTTTTTAGACAATATTATCTTATAGCATACAATATTTGCTCTATTGGTGATCTCTTGGTCTTGCATAGTAGCTCGTAGCTTAACTATCGTGTTTAGAAACCCCAGAATTGGAAAGAAAACAGGGGAAAAATAGAGCAGGGTTTCTGCCCCACCCCTTCTGCTATAGCGGTTGACATACCGCTACAGCGGTACTGCCATAGCTATAACAAGATTGCCGTAGTGGTACGGTTTCACTATGGCGCCCCCAATGACAGCAACACAGAAAATTGAATTTTCTGCAGAGTTTACCTATTCTCGTTTCCCGGTTATCAACGTTAACTCCTGAATCACCTTATGGTCTTTAAACATAACCCAAGACCATCCCCAACACTGCATAATTCGAAACTTAGCATCACTTTATCATCAAATAATTTCAAATTACAAGGGAAAACTGTTCACAACAACACATTCTTGCTATCCTATATGAATGACCCCCCCTTGTTCCCATGGTTCCCAACCAAGCCCGACTGTCCTGAAACTAGAGTTTCCCCACAGTCACAAGTCTTGTTACCTTGCCATCTTAACCAATGATAAGCCTTATCCAAAATGTAGTACAAAATTTCAATTCAAGCCACATAGCAATTTATCACTAACCAAGGCACACAACAATCAAGTTATAACTACTCCCAACCCAAAAATATTCACAGTAAGGAAATCAATTACACACCAACAATTGCAGTCATACAAGTATTAAGACACAAATAATTTCAAGCTTCACATTTTAACATAATTCAAGTCACATCAACCACTCTCTATTCGCCCCATGGATGACCGTTAGTCGATCATCTATGCCTTATCGCATCCTCTAAGGCCAGATACCAATTGGAACCTTTCATGTTCCAACTTCTCTCTCTTGTGTCATTTCAACCAAAGTCAAATGACATCCTTTACTTTGTTGAGATACCAATTGAAATCGAGAGATACCAATTGGACTCAACCTATACAAGCAAGTGATAGTCCACACGAAAGGAATGAAGAAGGGAGATGATTTCCTAGAATGCTTCATATCTTCCCAAAGATTAGGTATGGACGTCAATACACCAATTCACAGGACTCTATTCGACATTTGCTCTTGTACTGGGAGATCGGTAACCTAGGCTCTAATACCATTTGTCACGACCCAACTACTGGGCCGTGCGGGTACCTACTCTAAGCACCTAGATAGGAGAACCCTTACCACCTAATCCAACAGGTAAATGCAGAAGTTAAAATTTAACAACAGAAAGAAAGCCTTTTTAATACGGAATGACTCTTACAATATTGACAACAGTAAAACCTTTACAACTTGGAAACAATCCTCCCTAGGATCTAGTCTAAAACAGGTACAAGAGCTCTACAAGAGAAGATACAAAGTATATAAAATAGATGCAACTTCCAACATAGGAATGAAGAGTAGAAGCTGTTGAAGATCATCACCGTTCTACACGTAAGAAACATCACTGATCCTGTAACCAGACTATACCCAAACATGTATAGCAAGAGTAGTATCAGTACAAACAACACGTACTGGTAGACATCATCGGTCGACCCAAATCCACTACATACCATCATGTTAGAAATCCAAAGAAAATATGCAACAATCTACAAATATATCCATTCCTTTAACATCCACTCTTACAACCATGATATTAACACTAATGACTTGTACGTTCCATGCCGAGCCTTTCCACCTCATTCCACTGCCAACTCCATCCCTTGGTGACCCTACACCAAGACACCTAGAACTTTCTAAGTCGTATGGAACACCTAGACTTCCCAAGTCACCCTTAACACTAGCCCGACCAACTAAACCCAAACCCGGACTACACTTCTATTTTCCAAGTCCACCACTATCACCACACACCCCGAAATGATACCCAACTATTCCACAACAAGACCACATACACTTATATTACTATACATAAGGGCCCGGACTGCTCAAGGATCCCTAGGAAAATACCCAGGATGTAATATCAATCCCGCAAAACAACCCCAAGTTCTTAGTCTTTCTTCTAACTTACAAACTTCATGACACAAGTTCCACACCTATTTAAACAGAGAATAATAACTATAACACTTACCCTTTTAACGTCACCCATACCAACTAAGGATCTCTAGACCAACAACTAAGTGTTAACATGCAATGCCCGGGTCACCCAGGGACCAACCCCACATTTAAATGTAATAAACCAGCCTCTGAAGGACTAGTATATACAATCATAATTTCACAATCAACCCAGTCCACTCATGGAACCATAGACAAAATACAATCAACAATGTATATTTAAACCCATACCAGGCATGGTACCTTCGCCAACAGATATAGAACCTGTACCAGACATGGTACTCGAGCCAACCATTAGTATCCCGTACCAGGCATGGTACTCGAGGCAACTAATATATATATATATATATGTATGTATATATATATATATATACTGTACCAGGCATGGAACCCGAGCCAACCAATGTCACACAAAAATCCAATAGTCAATATTTAAATGAACGAAAACACACTTGTAACACCAACAAGCAACAACTAAGTTCATTTCACATAATTGACACCCCGATACTTAGACATTCATAACTTCCTTCCCTAGGCATGCAAGCACACATATCACTAAGTTAAAGTTACATGTACACATATTGCATTTGGAAAGACAATAACCATCACCTACCCCGCCACCAGGTTTATATCCCAACCTTGGAATCCTATCCAAAGATTAGTTCTTGGTTCACCCCTTAGATAGATTTTTAGTAGTCACATCAATTCAGGAACCCTCCTTTTAAGACAACACCGTTTTAGAACATCCCCCACTTACATTGAGTCATTCAACCATTCTTGTTCACCTTATTTCCTTTAATCATATTATTCCCAAAGCCTACTATATCTAGCCATTAATTTACCTATAATATTACCGGTTCCTCGAACCTACCCAACAGTCTAGTTCCTGGATTCTAGCATCATATACCAATCAATAATTATAATAGTCTGGAATGAAACACATTACGACAACCCCATCATTTCCGATTCAATAACCAATCAATAACACCATAATTTCCTCCAGACTCCATGTCTGAAGGCGTAAACATGAATTCTCCTTTCAGTCTATGACAATAATATGAAATGGAATACAGGTCTAAGTCTACTCACTGAAAAACCTAGCCTACCTGGATGCCAAGCAACTGCACACGCCATATTTTGGCTGCGTGAAGGCATTTCCTGATGGAGGACAATCCTGAAATCCATGGTTTCATACCTCTTTAGCCAGAATCTCTCCTCCCCATAGATCCCAAGCTTTGGAGCAGTCTAGGAGGGTTTTTAGAGTAACCCTCATATGTTTTACAATTCAGGAGGAGAAGTCTAATATTAAAAATCACATGTCAGTTACTTCCTCCATCATACTACTACCGCGACGGTGCTATAGCAGTAAAATTCTCGCTATAGCGGGGTGACGTCAGCCCAGATGAATTTCAAACTATGAAATTTCTATCATGTCAAGCCCACTTGAATCAAAATACATTTTAATCATTCCTGAAATTATGATAAGGTGTTTTTTAGAATAACGACAGAACAGATTGTTACAGTCATCAAGTGGCACTTTAAAGAACTAAAACACCTTGTTAAGCAAAAAGCCATAAGGCAACCCATGCTTGCCCTTCTTCTTGTTGACAACTTTATCCATATGTCTCAATATAAGTGCAGTAAGGTTGATAGGTTGAAACAAGGACAAGGTCTCCATAACAAACATACCAACCTTAGAGGCACCATTCCTCTTTTCTGAATGAGGTTGCATCACCTTGTTCATAAACTCAAACACTAGCTGATATTCACTCTTCATTTGCTTCTTTAGAAGGCCTTCAGACTTGTCACTTTCTAACTTGCTAGAATTAATAAGAAACTTCTTAGAGGCAACCATATTTTACAGGGACCTGATCCCATTAGTAGGTACCTCTAGTATCTGACCGAGCACTGTTGATGTGAGGTCAAAATACCTATATTTAATCATTATTTACCTCATATTTAGTCTTTTTATTATCCTTTTTGAGCATTGATTTTATGAACTATTCTTATGTTGGGTATTTGTATTTGTAGGATTAAAATGGTGAAAAGTTGAAGAAATTTGGAGAAGAAATGAATTAAAAATGAGAAATCATATAAGGAAATCAAGCAGGCAGTTTAATAGATTAAATTTAATATAAGAATATATATATATATATATATATATATATATATATATATATATATATATATATATGAGCAGCCATCAATTTAAATTGAAATTTCAACAGAAGGCTGCCACATGGCAAGCAAGGAAGACCCTTGCAATTAAAAGCAGCAACAAAAGCGGCATCCCAGCAACCCGAAACCAATTTGGTTTTGGTTTCCCAATTCATTTGGACTCAGTTATTTTACTTGAGGCTTTTTCCTACATCTATAAATAGTCCATAAGAATAATTTTTAGAGAGGAACCGATATACTTTTTCTACTTTTAATTTTGTAAGCTAGGAAGAGCTAAGAACCGCCGTGGAGGCTGGAGAATTTTGGTTTATTCTATTCTTCTCCTTTATTATTTATTTGTGTTATTGGATTATATATTTTGCTACTTTAAAGTAATTTTCATGGTTAATACAAGTAAGTCTTTTATTTTGTATAATTCTATGATTCGTGCAAGCATGAGTAGCTAAATACCATAACTAGGGTTGTGAGAACCATGATGAATTAACAAATGTAGATTAAACAGTTAATGATTCTAAAAAGGTGTTTATGCATGTAATGTTCTTCCCTTCACTTTGATTGCTTCTTAACAGTGCGCAACGTTAGAACTCGCCTTATCCTTACTTGCCGGACCAAGGAGGTAATAGATGGGAAAAGGGTTGTTCAACGATGGAGATTTGAGGCTATCAACCCTCATCTAATAGCTTGACCTTGTTCGAGAATATCTAATCTAGGATCTAGGGTAAGGGTTAGTAAATCATACACCCACGGCTGGACCAAGGCGTGTGGTGAAATTCATCTATCTACCAGACCAAGGATTTAGGTGAACCTTACTTACCGATCTTGCATGCTAAGAACCAGAATAGATCATCAATTGCGTATACTTGCTAAGTTATGAAATCATGGTGAACACACTCCTAGTTACTTTAATTATCTGAACACAATTAAATATTAAATTGTTAATAATTCCTATCTGTACTGTCGATACATAAACCCCCTTTGAAATAAAGACGATCGATTAAATATTCACTACTGACGTATTTCTTTCATATTCCTCATGGGATCGACCCTAACCTCAGTTAGGTTCTATATTTGACAACGACCGCTTTATACTTCATAAAAGAGGTGTAATTTGGTCGTATCAAATTTTGGCGCCGTTGCCAGGGAATTCGGTTTAGAAATCATCTTTAGTGTTTATTTTTATTTGTAGTCTTTATTTTTTCTTTTTATTATTAATTTTTTTTATTATCTTTTACAATTTCTTTTTATTTTATTTTCTATTTACCACTCTTCTTGAGATGACATCTGAAAAAGTAGGGAGTGCTATGTGTTCTTATAATTCTTGTGCTTATGATAGTGTGGATCCTTGCACAAAATTATTATATTTATATGAGGGTATCCATAGGAGCTTGAAATCTGTGTTCGTAGAGCACTTACTAGAAAAAATAGAGTTCATTGATGAGTTTGAAAAGTTTAGTTTAAAAATTCACAACTTAAATAATGAGTTGAGTGCAAAGGTTGATGCGTTTGACGCCCAATAATTTTGTTATGAGTTGTGTGAGGAAGAAAAGATGCTTATGAGCCAACTTGAGGATCTAAAATTAGAGGAACAATTACTAGACCATACTCTTATTGATGTTGTCACTGTTGAGAAGAGTACACTAGAGTTATATGAAGAAGTAGATAAAATTATTCTTAAAGACTCTAGTGTGTGTGAATATGAGGATGTAAATAATAATACAATTCATGAGTTAGGACGTATTGGACCTCATTCCAATTATTTTTCTACATTATGTTTAGATGGTGAGTTATTAATCGAGCCATATGAACTTATGGGAGAGTGTAATAAGGAGGAACAATGTGTCTATATTCTTGAATTTATTGTGTCAAAATTAGAGAATTACATTCCTCACTTAAGGTCAAAAAAGTGCAAAATTCGATATCTATTACTTGGGACCTTTATATTTATACCACCGCCTCTTGAGCATAGTAAAAAATTAGAAAAGAAATTAGGAGTGCAATTCATAAGTTCTAAGTGAAAGAAAAAATGGTTTACCTGATGGTGTCATACCGCGACGTCAAATCAGGATCTTATTGGGAGATAACCTAATTTGTAGTATAACTTCTTATTTTTATTTTTATAGTGTTATATTTTTTTCATTGTTTTGTTTTTTGGTTTTTGTGTAAATTAGGAAAAGTCTGAATACCCGAATTTAAAGCTAAAGAACATGGTTGAGCTTAAGTGTGGGATCGCGCGGCCCTTGATGAAAAATTATGATAAATCATGTTGTTAGCTAGGCCCTAGAGGGCCTCAGAGAGTATCTCTCACCCTCCTCCTTCTACTACTCCTTCTACTACTCCTTCTGCTCCTTCTTCTTCTCCTTTTTCTATTATAAATTACTTTGGGGATAAATATGATTTTAAGTGTGGGTGGAGAATCTTTTGAAAATTGTAAGTTTAAGGGTGAGTATGCCATAGGATTTTATTTTATTTGAACAAAAAAAAAATACAAAAAGATTTTTTTAAATATTTTATTTCCCTTTTTTAGTTTTTGTTAGTGACATATTTCATCCACCCCTTGGTTTTTTTTTATGGCCTTGGTTCTTTTCCAAGGGGGAGCCTTTTGAACCGGGTAATTTTTTTTTATGAGTGATTTTTTATTTATTTATATTTTTAGGAATAGTTTATTTTGTTGGAGAGAAAAGAAAAGATCCTTGATGACTTGTTTGATACTAGCATATTTAGGCCTGAGTTTGAGTAGTATTTTTTTGTGAGTGCTTGAGTATAAAATAAAATAGCATACTTTTGGATACCTAGGATCAAGGTAGTGACTTTGTATATAGCTTATTCTTATTTTGTAGTTTGAAATGACCCTGTCTGTCTTAGAAGTAGAATTGATCCATCTTGATTGAGACTTGTACCATGTGAGGTGAGGATTTCTTGCATATATTCCATATTTTGCATCTTAGTCTAGAACTTGCCCTGCATGTTATTGAAGCGAAATAAAAAGCATTGCTCTGTTTAGAAGATGATATAGGCTTTTTTGATATGTCTTGTGCACTAGTTACCCCTTTGAGCTTATAGACTTTCGTTTGGTAGCTGTATTTTTTGCCTTGATTCTTTTATTGAATCCCTAGTTTTTGCACCCTGGTTCCTTAAGCACTGTAGCATGGACGATGATAAAATTGCTAAATTTAAAGAAAAGAGATGATTGAGTAAAAAATGTGACTAATGATAGCTACAAAGTGATGAAAAGGCCCTCTTAGAAAAGAATGTGACGTGAAAAAAATAAAAGAGACAAAATTTCTTGAAAACAAATGATTGAAGCGTTCTTGGTATGATGAGAATTACTAGTGAAAATAATTTAAGAGCGGGATAGAAACAAAAGTGAAAAAAAAATGGGTGATGAAGTTCAAAAAGTGCAAAGTGCTTAGGGAAGTATAAGTCGCTATTATATAGTTTCCTACCCGTCCTCTAGCAGACATTACAACCCGTAAAAGTCCTATTTGATTCTATTCGAGCATGCTTAATTAGTGAAGATGTACATAATGGGCAAGCTTATGGTTCTTTGTGCATACATGTGAATTCTTTTGTGAGTGCGAGAGTTGTTCTTTGATTAGAAGTCCTTAATTTATATTTGATTCTTTGAATTGAGTGTGTGGATAATTTTTTCTTGTGAGGGCACTTGTTTCATGATAGATAGGTGATTTTATTAGCTATCTTTGATAGAATAGGTGAGAAAATCTAATTTGATGAGTTAAAGTCCGTCTTTGAGGTTAGGAGGTTAGAAGTTTGTTTTTGTTGTATATCTTGCATAATGATCGGGAAATGTACTTGATATTGTGATTTGTTACATTGCCTAATTGTTTGTATCAATCAAAGTGGTGGTATTCCTAGTTTTTTTTAAGATGAGCTTTAATGCTTGCTCGAGGACGAACAAGAGTTTAAGTGTGGGGTGGTGATATGAGGCCAAAAATACCTATATTTAATAATTATTTGCCTCATATTTAGTCTTTTTATTGTCTGTTTTGAGCATTGATTTTATGAACTATTTTTATGTTGGGTATCTGTATTTGTAGGATTAAAATGGTGAAAAGTTGAAGATATTCGGAGAAGAAATGAATAAAAAATGAGAAATCATATAAGGAAATCAAGTAGACAGCTTAATGGATTAAATTTAATATAATAATATATGTATATTATACTATATATATATATATATATATATATATATATATATATATATATATATATATATGAGCAACCATCAATTGAAATTGAAATTTCAACAGAAGGCTGACATATGGCAAGTAAGGAAGACCCTTGCAATTAAAAGCAGCAACAAGAGCGGCGTCCCAGCAACCCGAAACCAAATTGGTTTCGGTTTTCCAATTTGTTTTGGACTCAGTTATTTTACTTGAGGCTTTTACCTATATCTATAAATAGTCCATAAGAATAATTTTTAGAGAGGAACCAATATACTTTTTCTACTTTTAATTTTGTTAGCTAGGAAGAGCTAAGAACCACCGTGGAGGCCGAATAATTTTGGTTTATTCTATTCTTCTCCTTTATTATTTATTTGTGTTCTTGGATTATAGATTTTTCTACTTTAAAGTAATTTTCATGATTAATACAAGTAAGTATTTTATTATGTATTATTCTATGATTCTTGCAAGCATGAGTAGCTAATACCATAACTAGGGTTGTGGGAACCATGATGAATTAACAAACATAGGTTAAACAGTTAATGATTCTAAAAAGTTATTTATGCATGTATTGTTCTTCCCTTAGCTTTGATTGCTTCTTAACGGTAAGCAATGTTAGAACTCTCCTTATTCTTACTTGCCGAACCAATGAGGTAATGGATGAGAAAAGGGTTGTTCAATGATGGAGATTTTAGGCTATCAACCCTCATCTAATAGTTTGACCTTGTCCGAGAATAGATAATCTGGGATCCAGGATAAGGGTTAGTAAATCATACTCCCACGGCTGGACCAAGGCGTATGGTCAAATTTATCTATCTGTCGGACCAAGTATTTAGGCGAACCTAACTTACCGATCTTGCATGCTAAGCACCAGAATAAATCATTAATTGCATATACTTGCTAAGTTATGAAATCATGGTGAACACAGTCCTAGTTACTTTAATTATTTGAACATAATTAAATATTAGATTTTTAATAATTTCTATCTGTACTTTTGATACATAAACCCCCTTAAAATAAAGACGATTGATTTAATATTCACTACTAACGTATTTCTTCCATATTCCTCACGGGATCGACCCTAACCTCAGTTAGGTTCTATATTTGACAATGACCACTTTATACTTCATAAAAGAGGTGTAATTTGGGCATATCAATTGTCTCATCCAAATGAATCTTAACTCCTTTCACACTGGAGAACAAACTAGTAGTTTCTAAACAGAACTCCATCTTAGTAAAAAATTCAACAACTTTTGCATTATGCAAATCGGGAAGGGGTTGGTCAAACATGTGGGGCCGTTTATGAAACTTTATCATTGATACTAGGTCCCTCATTCTAGGAAATTCAAAAATGTCAAGATCAAACACCCATCCGTGAAGAACATTTTGTTGCCTCATAAATCCTTGGAATTTTGTGCAAGTTGGTTGCTTGACCTGCTCCTTTGACTTCTGACCTTTAGCCTTAGTGCCCACTTTCTTATTCTTCTCAGTTGTTTTGGACATATCCCTGCCACATCTTTTAGCCATATTTGCAGCCACATCAGTATCTATATCTTTAATATTTTCTTTCTAATCAACATTGACCACATGTAATGGCTCATCTTCTATAAAGGTTTTCATTTTCAGTCTCATCTTTTGAACTGCCTGAGCCTTATTTAACTTCAAAGCATCTTCCATGGATTTCTTATTGCTACCTCTAGTGGTGCGAGTTACACTAGGAACTGGTCATTTGGACGTTGGTAAAACGATCATCCTGGATCTTAGAGGCCTGACATCACTTTCTGTCTCAGAGTCATCCCTGAGTGTCTGAGCAATATGGGACACAAGAGTCCCATCATACTTGGGATGATTATTGAAGGATTCAAGCATTTGGGAGACCTGGTGTAACTCATCTACAAACTCAAACCAATCTCCAATAGTGTCATTTTCTTCCATCATAGCGATGAGTTGAGCACTTGTGGAAAGTATGTTTGAGGAAGTGACTTTTTCCTGAGGTAGTCCTCCTTCACACAGTGTTTCAATAGCCTCCTCAAACAACATGGCATCCTCCACCCAAACATTTTCTTCAGAGCTTTAGCCTTGGACCGCTACTGCACCTAGTCCTTAATTTAGGTCCTCTTTCATGAGAGGAGGTTTTTTCTCATCAGTAAAAGACACGCCTTCTTGCTCATTTACAGAGATAGCCTTAGAGGGTGGCTTTCTAGTGATATCCTCTATAGTTTCTAGATCTGCAGCCTTGACAGTATTGCTGAAAAGATTTGGAGAATCTGCCTGAGGGGTGAGTTGAATGGGCAATGAAAGATCCTTTTGGTTTGAGCAATTTGGGGAGTTAAAGGAGGGAACTAACACTGGAGAGACCATCAACGGATTACATTACTTTTTAGTTAAAGGTTTTGTTTCTATTCTAACAATGGAGGCTAATGTTTGGTCTTTTATTTGGGACTGATGAGAGTTTGAGGGAGGGTTTGGGTGAGATATTTTTGGAGATCAGGAAATTGATTTGGTGAGATTAGAAATCAAGAGAATAAGAAGATCAAGAAGGATGAGAATGGTTTTCAATTTGATGTCCAAATGTGTTTGGGGTCTTTTAAAAGGAGTGAACAGTTGTGATTTAAGGGAAGAGGGGAAGAGAAATGACGTGTTGGCTGGAGAAGCAAGGTGACATTTGGAATTTCTTTGAAAAGACAACATTTACAAATAGGTGGGAATGGAAGTACCTGACGTAGCGATGAAAGTTTTAATTTTAAAAGTTCAGCAGTAATGAGAGTCAGACTAACCTTTAGAGGGAGCAGGTGTATCTTTGAAATCTCTGTTCCTGCATTGCATTTCTCCTATCCTCCCTTCTCCTTGAGCTTTTCTCTTTATACCAAGTGTGTATACCTACAAGGATATGAGACTGAGTTATATCTGATCAAGTATTCAATTTCCTAGATACATGTAATCAATTTTCTAGCCAAAAAGGGAATATCTCGGTGACAAGAGGGATAAGTTGGGCTTCATCAAACCAATCCTTAAGCAATTCCTTTGGAACTGGTCCCTGCTTAGTGGCTTGGTAAATATTTCATCAATTTGATCTTTTTTGTTGTAGAACATCATGAAAATTACCCTTTTTCCATATTATGTTTTAGAAAGTGATGTCAGACATCAATGTGCTTGGTCCTTTTGTGTTGCACTGGATTCTTAGCCATTGTTAAAGCATTGGTATTGTCACACATGAGTGGCACACAGTCATTCATCACTCCAAAGTCTTCAAGTTGCTACTTAATCCATAACAGTTGAGCACAACAGGATGCAACAACTGCATATTCTACTTTATTTGTGGAAAGAGTCATTGAGTTTTGCTTTCTAGTTCCCTAGGATATCAGTGATGATCCAAGCAAATGAGCCATTCCAGAAGTGCTTTTCCTGTCCACCAGGTACCTTGCATAATGAACATCAACATATCCTACTATTCAAAATTGTCACTTGATGGATAGAAGAGGACTAGGTCTAGGGTTCCTTTGAGATATCTGAGGATTCTCTTGGCTGCCTTGAGATGAGATTCTTTAGGACAAGATTGGAACCTTGCACATATACCAACACTGAATACTATATCAGGTCTTCTTACGGTAAGATAGAGTAGTGAACCAATGATTCCTTTGTACATTGTTTCATTCACAGAGGGACCAAGTTCATCGTTGTCCAACTTGGATGATGTACTAATAAGAGTGTCAATTGGCTTTGCATCTTCTATATTGTATTTATTCAGAAGACCCTTTATATACTTCTATTGGCTTATCATGATTCTAGTTGTCCCTTGCTTTACTTGTAAACCAAAGAAGAAATTCAGCTCTCCCATTATGCTCATTTAAAACTCACTGCTCATGGGCTTAGCAAAATCATCACACAATGAATCCAGAGTGGATCCAAAGATAATTTCATCCACATAGATTTGAACTATGAGCAGATTTCTTCCCCTAGTCTAAGGAAAAAAGTATTATCAATTCTCCCTCTTTTGAATCCATTTCTAGTAGAAATTTTAAAAGCCTTTCATACCAGGCCCTTGGAGGCTGCTTCAACCATATAAGGCTTTGTCCAACTTGAACACATGAAATAGATTATCAGTATCTTTAAATCCTTGAGGTTGCTTGACATACACCTCTTTTTTTCAAATACCTACTAAGAAAGGCACTTTTAACATCCATCTGAAAAAGTTTAATCTCCATATGATCCACAAAGGAAATGAGAATCCTGATAGATTCTAACCTTGCCACCAGGGCAAAGGTCTCATCATACTCAATTCCTTCTTCTTGATTATATCCTTGAACAACCAGTCTTGCTTTATTCCTGGTAGCGATCCCATCTTCATCTCTCTTATTTTAGAATACCTACCTGGTTCCTATGATGGTTCTATCAGCTAGTC
This sequence comes from Jaltomata sinuosa, assembly GCA_003996215.1. NCBI lineage: Eukaryota > Viridiplantae > Streptophyta > Magnoliopsida > Solanales > Solanaceae > Jaltomata > Jaltomata sinuosa. The sequence continues at coordinate 106,801 of QJPP01003664.1, forward strand.
TAGGGAACATGTACCATACCTTGTTCCATTCAAATTGATGCAGTTCAAATGCATAGTGGTTGATCCTGTATGCATCCTTTAGTGCTTCTTTAGTTCTTTTAGGTTCAATTTGAGAGATAAATACTAAGAATGCAAGAGAATTTCTGGACATGGACATGATATGCATGCCAGAGTTGAGTGAAGAGATGAGATTGTCCTAAGAGTGAGAGCTTTTATGTTTCTAGTTAGACCTTATCACTGATGATTCTTCTTGACTAGGACCAGAACCCCTTTCTAGTTGTTCAACACCTTCTTGAAGTGACTCAAAAGAGTATGGTTCTTTTGTGGACTCACAAGCTTGAGGGTCAGAATGAACATCAACTCCATAATTTTGTTTCACTTGATCACCATACTCTTGTTCCACTGGGTCATCCTTTTTAAGTAACAAGAACCCTTCTATTTTGTCTTCATTTAGAGATTCCTTGTTTGCTAGATCACCAGACTCATCGAATAGTACATGGATGCTTTCTTCAACACATTGAGTCCTTTTGTTGAAGACTCTGTATGCCTTACTGGTAGACGAATAACTAAGAAATATGCCTTTATCACTTTTTGGATCAAATTTACCTAGAACTTCCTTTCCGTTGTTGAGCACAAAATATTTGCACCAAAAAGATACAAAAGTAATTCAACTTAGGCTTCTTCTGAAACATCAACTCATATGGTGTCTTCTCCAGTTGGGACCTGATCAAGCTTTTGTTCTGCACATAGCAAACAATTTTCACTACCTCTGCCCAGAAGCTTTGAGGACCGTTGCCATCCACCAGCATAGTTCTTGCACAATCTACTAGCATTCTATTCTTTCTCTATACCACCCTATTTTTCTGTGGAGAACGAGGGGCTGAGAAGTTGAGATTGACGCTATTTTGTGCAAAAAATTCATCAAATCTGGAATTTTCAAATTTTGTACCATGATCGGATCTGATCCCAATAATAGTTCCTTGACACTTGACTTGATCTTTCTTAGCAAGGGTGATGAAGATTGAAAAGGTCTCATCCTTTGACATGATAAACATGGTCCAGGTGAACCCGAAGTAGTCATCCACAATCTTTGCTTGCCTCCTCTGCTGGGAAAATGAACTGGCCCACAGAGATCTATGTGGAGGAGCTCAAATTCCCTAGATGAGATGACTTATTTCTTAGGCTTGAATGATGATTTGACTTGCTTTTCTCTTGCACATGTACCAAAAACTTTTCCTTTTGAGAGCTTCATTTTAGGCAGATCACAAACTAGGTCCTTGTAGATTAACTTGTTTAGTAGAGATGAATTGATATGTCCCAATCTTCAGTGCCAAAGTTCTGCTTCATCTTCTTAGGTACTTAAGCATGTAAGATTAGTTCTTGAGATTGACTCCAAGTCAATAATGTAGATGTTTTTGCTCCTTCTAGCTGTCATCAATACTTCACTAGTCTTGAGACTTGTTACAGTGCAGCACTTTGAGATAAATTTGACCTCGTTACCTTTGTCATAGATTTGAGAAACGCTGAGCAGACTGTATTTTAGTACTTCAACATAGTGCACTTTCTCTATAGCATGATAGAGTGACTTACTAATCTTTCCTACACCAAGAATATATCCCTTGTTGCCATCTTCCAAGGAAACACTTTCCCCTTGGATAACCTTGAGTGAGGGGAAATCTTTCGTCCTTCCTGTCATATATTTTGAGCAACCACTGTCCATGAACCATCCTTGAATACTTGCTCTCACTCTTCCTAGCAACAAGCATCATTTGTTAGACTTGGGAACTCATTTTAGTTTGAGTTTCTAGTAGGCAGACAAATGAGAAATCAAGCTTTTATTTGCTGAGGCAGTATCTTTGTTCTCTTAGACTTAGAACCTGATGTTCTCTTCTGTTCACTTTTTTCAAAGTAAGAAGAGTAGTTCCTCTCTGCTGACAGTTTTGCTGAACAACTACTTTTATCATTACCATTTCTACCATAATGAGTACATAACAAATTATTACCAATAGAGACATACTTGCTGTGGGTATTATATGGGGGATTCAATTTTTTGTATCTGAGACCATGACCACTATCTAACCTCTGACTAGTTAGACTAGCTAGGACTTGTGAAGAAGTTGTCCATTTAAGGGACTTTTCAAGTTCACTTTTCACACGGACCAGGTCCTTCTCTAGTGCCAAGTTTCTCTCAAGAGAAGCAGTGAGACTTAGTTAAGACTTTTTCAGCTTTTCTTCAAGCTCAAACTGAAGGTTACTACCTTCCCCTTTTCCCTTTACACCATGATGAGAGGTCTCTTTCAACTTCTCATGCAAAGCTAGATTTTTAGTCAACAACATGCCATATTTTTCTTTAATTTCAGCAATTTGAACACATAAAATAGTTTTCTCACATTCAAATTCGTCAATATTTTTCTTAAGAGCTTACTTTTTCTTTTGTAAGATCACAAAATGTATCTATTAAGACATTGGCTAGGGATTTCAGATCCTTTAGAGAGTAATCCTGAAGATTTTCTTTAATATATAAGTAAGTTACCTCATCATCACCTTTATCATCTGACTTTGCAATAAGAGGAAAGAGTGATTTGAACACTGAATCTTTATATTCAGTCACCATCATAGAGGAATCTTCAGGATGTTCAGAGGTGTCTGATTCACTGGAGGAATCTCCCCAAGAAGTTAGGACTTCATTGACAACCTGATCTACAACTGCTCGCCTTTTGAACTTTTTTAGGACCCGGTCCTTATTCTTTCCTTTGTCAGCCTAATTCTGTACATACTCTTTGTACTCAGCTTTATGTTGAGGATAATCCATGATGAAGTTACCTAGTTTTCCATACTTGTGGCATAGGTCATTGACACCAGTTGATATACTAGTGTTCCCTCTTCTAGAGAAGCCTTCATTTCTTTTGAATGCCTTTTGGAATCTTTTAGTGAGATAAGCCATATCCTCATCTTCTTCACTTGAGTCGCCTTTTCCAGCTTTAAGTGCTAGAGTCTTTTCACTCTTGGGTTCCTTTCTCCATTGATCTTGCTTCTTCTCTAGTTCATGAGTCTTCAGATTTCCTATAAGCTCATCCATGGTAAGAGTTTTGAGATCATGAGCTTCAGTGATTGCATCAACTTTGATTTCCCAAGAGGTGGGAAAGATGCTGAGAACTTTTTGAACCTGCTCACTTGGTTTTATTACTTCACCAAGATAGTAGAGTTTGTTTGTGATGTCTGTGAATCTTGTATGCATCTCCTAAATTGAAGATCTTTCTTTCATGATGAAGGTTTCATACTAGGTTGTAATCATGTCAAATTTGGACTCCTTCACTTGACATGTGCCTTCATGTGTCGTCTACAAACATTACCATATTTCCTTGGTTGAGTCACATGTGGAGATCATGTTATACTCATCTGGTCCTATACAACATACCAACAACTTCTTAGCTCAGTAGCTTTTCTTGATCTTTTTCCTAAAATCTTTATCGTACTCTTTTTGGTCTTAGGAACAGATATAGTGACTTCTATCTTAACTTCATTCATTGGCAAGTAAGGTCCATCAAGGATAACATCCCAAAGTTCACTATCTTTAGCAATTATAAAGTCATGCATATGAGTTTTCCACCATCCGTAGTACTGACCATTAAAGCAAGGAGGCCAGATTGTTGATTGACCTTTTTCTAAACTTGGTGGAGTGGCCATTTGAGCAAGATCCTTTCTAGGTGTTAACCATTTAGAAATTACTAGCTCCAATGCTAATTGAAGGCTTGTATGAGTCCACCACAGTCATGTGACCAGGTCTTTGACAGAGATAATGATGCAAAGGTAAACAACAAATACAAAACTAAAGCAACCAGACAACACACGATGTTACGTGGAACCTCCTTTGATCAAGGGAGGCAAAAAACCACAACCTACCTCATAGGATTTATCAACCAATCCACTAAACTCAAGAAACTTCAAAATTACAAACTCTTGCAACTATAGAATTAATCTCTTAACCCTCAACCTACACAACACCTATGTTATGTATTCATTACAATAACTTTATTGTAATTAGTCTAAAAACTAACTCTAACTGTCTAGACACTAAAAGATGACTTAACAATGAAACATAATATACCTACACAAGACTCCTAAAATAGAAGAGTAGGTATTCATATTAAGAATATTACAAAGACTCAAAAACAAAAAACTATAAAGAGACATTCTTAGAACAGGTCCTTGTTGTTGAGGCAGTGTGGGAAGCTTCAGCTTTTGCTTGGGAATAACAATATTTTTGGTTGAAAAAACTAGGTTTTTCTTGCGTGATTTATTCTTAAATAGTAGACAAAATGAAACCTAGATGCCTCCTATTAGCTGTTGCTCAAAAGGACTGCAGCTTTCCTACTGTATGACTGGTAAAAAGTATAACTCCAGTTTTATAGTTGATCAGAACATCAGAGAACATATTCAGGGTACCAGGTACTTCGGTGAGGTTTGTCACATTGTCAAAATCAACATTCTAACAGTATTGTCATTTTGATTGACACTCTATTTGTTCCCCAATACCTTGCGAAGGAAACATACATCTGGCACTCATACTTTCTATGACCTCATGTAATTGTTCACTGGTGGGTTTTATCCTACAATTGAGTCCAGTCATAAGAGCTAACTACCTAAATTCAAAACATATAGGCCTTTCATTAAACAAGATCCATAGCTTATTTTCCTTTGAACTATCCATTTGATGAAAAACATATCATAGAATGACTGTGAGTTGAATGACCAATCATTATACATTCTTATAAATTTCTCAAAAAAACTTCTCTAGAAGTCATCCAAGATGCCGCTTTGCTTCAACACATTTTTAAAATCGTCAAATTTCTTAAGAGACACCTTTATGTTGGATGTGATTGGATTTCACGGTACTTTTGATGCTTTTAATTTATCGTTTTTGGAGTTCTTAAATGTATATTTGTTAGATATGATGCTTGTTTGATACATGTGGGGGAAAATTTATTTTGGATGCGAAAGTTGTGATTTCTGGTAAAAATAGTGAAACATAAGTTGTGAAGTGCCTCACGAGCCACGAGGGCATTTGTGAGATCATTGCAGAGAAGATTGCAAGTTAGACTTTACCCGATGTATGCCTTTGATGGAACGTGAGATGTTCCACGAGCCATCAAGTCTAAATCATGAGGCTATTCCAGAGAGCAGTGTAAACTAGATCTCAGCTGATGATTGCATCTGATAAACCTTGGGAGGTGTTATGAGTCATCGACTTTAGCCATGAGAATGAGGCAAAACACTGTTAGAAAAAGCTGAGGAGAATCTCATGATTCACATTGATGAACCGTGAGATGCATTATTGTCAACTTTTCCAATTTGTTTAGGATTTAATTTTTATGTCTATAAATACTTTTTTTAGAGTTTCTTTTACCTGTTACTCATAAAATATGATCTGTACTCGATATTTTTGACATTTTTATGATAGTTTTGAGAATTAAGATGAACATCTTTCATTGTTCTTGAGAATTATTTGGCTATTGTTCTTGGATTTTTCATGGTTATTACAAGTAAGTCTTTTCTTATGAAATTTTCTTTGTAAAAACTATGATGAATTAACAAATGTAGGTTAAACAATTAGTGATTCTTGAACAGTGAACTTGCATATATTATTAATATCTTTGCTTTGATTACTTTTTAGCGGTTGTAAATGTTAGAACTCGCCGTTAACCTTTACTTGCTGGACCAAAGAGGTAAACGGTTAGGAAAAGAGATTAAGAATAAATATTTGAGGCTACCAACCCTTATCTAATGATTTGAGATCGAACAAAGATAATCAATCTGAAATTATTAATGAAGCTTAGTAATTCCACACTTGTGAGATGAATGAAGATCAAGTGATATTATTCTTAATACACTGAACGGACTTTAGTTGAAACATTAATGTATCGTGAGTTATGCATGCATATAAAAATGATAGGTCCCTAGTTGCATATACCTGCTAAGTTATGAAATCCTTAGGAACATAGTCCTAGTTTCTTCTCCATATTTGAATAAAAACATAAATAAACTTGCAGGTAATTGGTTACTGAAAGCATAATATACTTGTTACTTTTAAATTTTTTTCAAACCCCCATCGAAATAATGATTCTAGTTGAGATTTCACTACTCACATAGTTCTTCCATATTCTCTGTGGGATACAACTCCAACTCACAATTGGGTTCTATATTTGATAGCGACTGCTTTATATCTCATTTTAGAGGTGAAATTTGGGTGTATCAAATTTTGACACCATTGCTGGGTAATACAATTTTGAAATTTTCTTTAGTGTTTATTTCTACTTTTAGTACTTATATCTAAATTTATTTTTCTTTATTGTTTTTGTATTTTTAGGTGCGATGGAACAACATGAAGCACTTAGGGATGCTGAGGCTCACCAACAAGTTGTTGCTGCTTTGGTTAGTTCTGTAGATGACCCTATTGTAGCTGATCCATCGGGATATAAAGCTTCCATAATAGAAGCTGAAAATAAATGTCAGATTTCCCTTGCTCGTGTTGCCACTGCTTGTAATCAGCGAACCTTGAATCTTATGTGGCATCTGAGGGTAGAGGCTGACTATGATAACAATGTGGAGCTGGAAGGCTTTGCAGGTGCCATTATGTTGCCCCCCACTTGGTGCTAATGCAAAATTTGATGTTACTAGCACCATTGACAAGGCAAACATAAGAGTGGCTCTGATACCATCTGTAGGATCTCACGTTACTAGAACCATATTGCACCTGCTGACACTGAAAAGAACATTCAAAGGCCTACTAATGGACGATCCAAATCAACATCTGCTGAACTTCACAAGGGTTTGTAAGTCTTACAGGCTGCCAAGTGTTTCTCAAGAGGATATTAGACTCAAACTCTTCCCATTCTCTTTGACCAGGAAAGCCACTATTTGGTTGAATGAGCTGCCAATGAGTCGATTACTTCATGGGATGAGCTGACAGAGGTTTTCCTAGAAAGATTTTTTCCACTATCCTGGATGTTGAAATTGAGGGAAGAGATCACTAACTTTAGGCAATTACCTGGAGAAGCACGTCATAAAGCTTCGTTGTGATTCAAGAAGAAGATCAAGAAGTGCCCAAAACATAGTCTGCCCAATCAGGAGCTACTCCAGAGTTTTTATAGATCATTGGTGTCATGCCCCGAGGCTACCCCCTGGGCGTAACACGGGAGCTGGGACTACAAGTGCCCCAAGATAATCTTTGGTCATAGCATAACTCAGGTATATTAATTAAGCATAGCGGAAGCATAATACGAATTAGTTAAGTCAATCCATAAGCTAAAATCAAAAGAACATAGTTCTAAGAAGATCCGAATATCGTCTATGTCTGAAAATCCTCTATACATGACATAAGGAGTTGTAGGACAAGAACCTAGCTAACTAAAAGTACGAACATAAGTAGTCTAAATAAACTAGAGTCATAACTATCATTCAAACAATGAGGACTCACCAACACTGACTGGATATCTAGCTTTGTCTAACCACGAGCCTGATGGGAAACACCTGAATCTGCATCATCAAGAGGATGCAATGCAAAATATGCGTCAGTACTATAGGATGTACCGAGTATGTGGTATACATGATCATGATAAAAACATACTTAAAACTTGCTTAAGGTGAACCTTTTCATAAAGAAATAACATAATAGGATTATCAAGATATAAGACATAATAATATGAAGTACGATTAAAATTCAAAGTATGATATCATATAACTTCATAGCTTGAAAATAATCATGTGGGAGTTTCTCTTAACTGACATAAACTATGCTGAGCTATATGGAGTCCAATGTCATGCACCCAAACTGAAAAAGGTTATCCTAACTGGCCAAAGTTAGAACCATGTTCATAAGGATCCTATCATAAGCCACGGAGGGCAACCTACTGTGGCAACGTAATTTTGGACTTGGGTTAGCTAGAACTCTCATCGCTCGGTGCTAAATACTACTCGCAAAATATATAACATAAGGCTCACATTCATGTGACATATCTAGATGTCAAGCTTGTTCATAAACATGTTCATACCCCGAATCTTCATACTACTCACGAATCTTGGTTTAGAAAATGATTCATGAGCATGGATGGCACATCAGGTGTCTTGCATTGCATAATAATTCATAACTTGAAAACTTCCATGCCCTTAGTTCAATTTCATAATAACATATACTTTCATAAAACATAGAAACTAGGCATGCACTTGCTTGAAATTAATGAAATCATGCTATCATTTTCCCCAATTTGCTTAAATCAATTCATGCAAGTAGGATTTACCATAATTGACCTTCAAATCATGAAATAGGAACTCCTATGTAAAAACCCATGCAAAATCATGCAATTTAATGAAATTTCATAATAAAATCATGAGAAAGTAATTTATAGAAAACCATAAAAATTGGGTAAGAACCCTAATTCGTAAGTTCATGAAATCACAAATTGAAATTTGGGGTTTTGGGCACAAGGGTGAAAGAACCCATTGTTAAATACCCATATACCTTGATTGGAGCTAACCCACTTGAAATTGAAAAGATTAGGAGACTTGGACTTGGAGCTTGAGACCTTGAGCTTTAGAGAGTTCTTTTCCTTTTTGGGAGATGAATGAGGTAATGAGGAGGGACTTAGGCTAATAGGTTTAGAATTCATGCTAAAAATTGTCAAAATGACCTCACTTAGGAGTAAAAAGGGTGCATAATGGCTGAAATACCCTTGGGACTTAATTAAGAAAAATCTTATTTAAAACTCGACTTCAGGTTCCACGAGTCCCTTCCATGGAACGTAGAACTAACCACGGCTTGTGGACTGGAGTTGTGGTTCCTGAACCAAAGTTTCAGGCTGCAGATGAGTTCCTACGACTCAACAAGATGACCTGTAGAAACTTCTACAAGTTGTGGAACCAATTCATGGTTTTATGGAAAGTGACTACTCTCTGTCTGAGTTCCACGACCCATGAAAGCTTCCCAAACCGTGAGACTGACCCACGATTCTCAGACCTAAGGGTGGTCTGCAGGGCTGGAATCACGAGTCCTTTCCATGACTCGTGGAACTTTCTATGGCCCGTGTACTTGACTCCTGATCCCTGGGAGTTCAAAATTTTAGCAAGTTTTCTAAGTTTAAAAGCTGGATCGATTTCTGGGGTGTTACAATATCTCCCCTTTGGGATCATTCATCCTCGAATGAATACTAAGAAAGGTAAACTAAAGAGGAAATAGCCCAACCAACAACAAAACATATAAATCAAGGAATAAACATGAAAACTGAACTTTTCAACTTAAAACATGGTTAAATCAACTTTGAAAACATGAATGTATGCTAGGATCATGAGAGTAACTGATGGAATAGGATCGGAGGAACATACTAAGGATGAAACTATTACCTCAAGCTGGAACAGAATCAGAAGGAAAGAGATGAGGGTACTTGGTTTTTTATGCTTCCCAAGTAGCTCCTTCAACAAACTGATTTCTCCAAAGAACTTTCACTAAAGCGATTTCTTTGTTTCTCAACCTCCGAATCTGACGATCAAGGATTTCTATGGGGACCTCCTCATAGGTGAGACTATCCTTCACACCTACATCCTTCAAAGAAACAATCAAGGTAGGATCACCAACACACTTCTTCAATAAGGAAACATGGAAAACTGGATGAACCACTTCCAAATCTGATGGCAACTCCAAATAAGCAACCTTACCAACCTTCCTCAGAATACGATAAGGACCTACAAAACGGGGACTAAGATTTCTTTTCTTATCAAATCTCATCACACACTTCATGGGTGACACCTTTAGATATACCCAATCATTAACTTCAAATACTAATTCCCTTCTCCTCACATCCGCGTATGATTTATGTCGACTCTGAGCAGTTTTCAACCTCTCCCTAATAAGCTGAACTTTCTCCATGATCTCATGCACTGAATCTGGGACAATTAAAGCTTCCTCACCTACCTCAAACTAACCAATAGGAGATCTACACCTCTGACCATAAAGTGCCTCATACGGAGCCATCTGGATGCTAGAGTGAAAGTTGTTGTTGTAGGCAAACTCGATAAAAGGTAAGTGATCATCCCAATTACCTTTGAAATCAATCACACAAGCTCTCAACATATCCTCCAAAGTATGAATAGTACGCTCTGCTTGACCATCTGTCTAAGGGTTAAAGGTTGTACTAAGCTTCACCTAAGTACCAAGACCTCTTTGAAAACTATCTCCAAAACTGAGAAGTAAACTGACTACCCGTATCTGATATGATGGACAAAGGAACACCATGCAATTGAAATATCTCCCGGATGTAGAGTCTGGCATAATTGTCTACTGAATTCGTAGTCTTAACAACCAAGAAATAAGATGATTTAGTCATTTGGTGGACAATCACCCAAATCGAATCATGTTTCCTTCGAGTATGAGGCAATCCTTTAATGAAGTGCATATTGATCGCTTCCTACTTCCAAGTAGGAAGGTCAATATCCTGAATTATGCCACCTAATCGATGGTGCTCTACCTTCACTTGCTGACAGTTGGGACACTTAGCCACAAAACCAGCTATGTCCCTCTTCATACCATTCCACCAATAGACTTCTCGTAGATCACGGTATATCTTGGTGGCACCGAGGTGAATGGAATATTTGGAACTGTGAGCCTCAGTCAAAATCTGCTGGCGCAACCCATCTACATCTGGCACACATAGTCGACCCTGATAATGAAGTACACCATCTTCCCCTTGGGAGAAAACCTCAACCCTCTGCTGATGGACTGCACCCTTAAGCTGAAGTAAAATGGGGTCACTGTCTTTCTTTGCCTTCACTTCTACTACCAACGATGATTCGGAATGATTCTTAACAATAACACCACCTTCTGTTGAGTCCATAAGGCAAACTCCCAACCGAGCTAGCCTATGAACCTCCTTAACCAGTTCCTTCTTTCCTTCTTCGACTGAAGACACACTACCCATCGACAATCTACTAAGTGCATCCCCCACAACATTGGCCTTACCCGGATGGTAAAGCACACTAATGTCATAATCCTTAAGGAGCTCAAGCCATCTCCTTTGTCGCAAATTTAATTCCTTCTGAGTGAACACATACTGAAGACTCTTATGATCGGTGAATACATCCACATGCACCCCATACAAGTAATGTCTCCAAATCTTCAAAGAAAAGACCACGACTGCTAACTCAAGATCATGAGTAGGGTAGTTCTTCTCATGAGTCTTAAGCTTTCTAGAGGCATAAGCAATCACCTTACCACGCTGCATCAAAACACAACCCAAACCAATACTAGAAGCACACAATACATACCAAAATCATCTAGGCCCTCGAGTAGAGCTAACACTAGAGTTGTGGTCAATCTAGTCTTCAATTCCAGAAAGTTCTTCTCACACGAATCAGACCACTGAAATTTGACCTTCTTCTGAGTCAATCGGGTCAAAGGGGCAGCAATGGAAGAAAATCCTTCCACAAACCTCCTGTAGTAACTAGCCAAACCCAAAAATCTCCTATTATCAGAAGGGGAAGTGGGTCTAGGCCAGTTCTATATTACCTCTATCTTTTGAGAACCAACCCGAATACCATCTTTAGTCACAATATGACCCAGAAAAGCAATAGACTGCATCCAAAACTCACACTTGCTAAACTTAGCAAATAACTATCAGTCCTTGAGAGTTTGTAACGCAACTCTCAAATGGTCCGCATGCTCCTCCACACTCTGAGAGTAGATAAGGATATCATCAATGAAAACAATCACAAACATATCCAAATACTGCTTAAACACACGGTTCATCAAATCCATAAAAGTTGCAAGAGCATTCGTTAGACCAAAAGATATAACAATAAATTCATAATGACCATACCAAGTCTTGAAGGCTGTCTTCGGAATATCACACTCTCTAACACAAAGCTGATGATACCCGTATCTAAGGTCAATCTTGGAGAAGAAACTAGCACCCTAAAGTTGATCGAACAAGTCATCAATCCTAGGAATCCACTTATTCTTGATTGTGACCTTGTTCAACTGACAGTAGTCAATACACATTCTGAGGGAACCATCTTCCTTTCACACGAATAAGATTGGAGCACCCCATGGATAAATTCTAGGCTTGATGAAACCCTTATCAAGAAGATCCTTCAACTGATCCTTCAACACTTTAAGTTCTACAGGGGCCATTCTATAGAGAGGGATAGAGATAGGATTCGTATCTAGAAGAACATCTATCCCAAAGTTGATTTCCCGCTCGGGAAGGACTCCAGGTAAATCCTTGGGGAACACTTCTCAGAATTCATTCACAATGGGAACAAACTGAAGGGATGGGATTTCAGACTCCGTGTCCATAACCCAAACTATATGATAAACATACCCCTTTGAAATTATCTTTCTAGCCTTAAGATAAGATATGATATGACCTTTCAAGGATGGGGGACTACCTTGCCATTATAAAATGGGTTCATTTGGAAACTTGAAACTGATAACCCGAGTACAAAAATCAACAGAAGCATAACAAGCATGTAGCCAATCCATACCAAGAATAACATCAAAATCTGTCATCTCCAACTCTACTAAATCCACTGAAGTGACTCTATGAAGGACTGAAATAGGGCAATTTCGGTATATTCTTTTGGCTAAGACTGAATCACTAACAGGAGTAAAAACACAAAAGGGTTCTAAAAGTAATTCAGGACATACTTCGAATTTGCATGCTATATAAGGGGTCACAAAAGATAAGGAGGAACCGGGGTCCAACAAAGCATACACATCAAAAGAGAAAACTTTTAACATACCAGTAATAACATATGAGGAATCCTCCTGGTCCTGACAAGAGGACATAACATAAAGGCAGTTCTGGCGCTGACCACCAGAACTAGAAGTTATGCCCTGCAGGGCTGGTGGACCTCCTGGGGCTGTTGGAGCAGATTAAGCCCTACTACCTCTTTGTCCCTTCTTAGTTGAATGGCAGTTTCTAATCATGTGTCCAACCTGTCCACACCCAAAGCATGCACCTGTGCCCAAAAAACACTCTCCCATGTGAGTCTTTCCATACTTGCTGCAAAGAGGGTGGGAAGATCCATTAGCAACACTCCCCTAAGATTGTGAATAGGAACCAAAACCTCTACCAGTCTGATCATGATAAGGCCTCTGGGCTTGGATAGGAGCACTAGCAGAAGAATGAATGGGTCCTGATGACTTCTTCTGGAAAGAGGAGCGATGTCCGCCAATGGACCTTTGATGACCAAAACCTGAACCCTCAGATCTAGTCCTCTTGTTCTCCCTATCCATCTCCCTAATCCTGTCTCCCTCAATCTGGGGAGCATGGGTCATGAGTCTGGAAATGGTCATATCACTCAACAACATAGCCGACCTACACTCATGTTTCACCAAATTTGAAACATCATAGATAAACTTGCTCATCTGATCATGCGGGTCCGCTACCATAGAGAGGGCATACCTAGACAACTGAGTGAACTTCAAACTGTACTCCTGAACAGTTATAGATCCTTATCTCAAGTTCACGAACTCCTCAGTCTTCGCTTGCCTCAACTCTTGGGGAAAGAACCAGTCGATAAAAGCTCTCTCGAAACACTCCCAAGTCATAGGGATCTCGTCCCTAGCTCTAGCTTCCTTCCATTGTGTGAACCATATATGAGCCACATACTTGAGTCTATTGGATGCCAACTCAACACAATCAACCCCAACCACTTGTACCAAAGCGACTTCTTTGTTTCTCAACCTTCGAATTTGACGATCAAGGATTTCTACAGGGACCTCCTCATAGGTGAGACTATCCTTCACACCTACATCCTCCAAAGGAACAATCAAGGTCAGATCACCAACACACTTCTTCAATAAGGAAACATGAAAAACTGTATGAACCACTTCCAAATCAGATGGAAAATCCAACTCATAAGAAACCTTACCGACCTTCCTCAGAATCCGATAAGGACCTACAAAATATGGACTAAGCTTCCCTTTCCTTCCAAATCTCATCACACCCTTCATGGGTGACACCTTTAGAAAAACCCAATCATCAACTTCAAATTCTAATTCCTTTCTCCTCACATTCGAAGTATGATTTCTGTTGACTCTGAGAGGTCTTCAACCTCTCCCTAATAAGGTGAACCTTCTCCATGGTCTTATGCACCAAATCTGAGCCAATCAAAGCTGCCTCACCTACCTCAAACCAACCAATAGGAGATCTACACCTCTGACCATAAAGTGCCTCATACGAAGCCATCTGGATGTTAGGGTGAAAGCTGTTATTGTAGGCAAACTCGATAAGAGGTAAGTGATCATCCCAATTACCTTTGAAATCAATCACACAAGCTCTCAACATATCCTCCATTGTCTGAATAGTATGCTCTGCCTGGCCGTCTGTCTGAGGGTGAAAAGCTATGCTAAGCTTCACCTGAGTACCAATACTTCTCTGAAACAATCTCCAAAACTGAGAAATAAACTGAGTACCCCTATCTGAAGTGATGGACAAGGGAACACCATGCAATCGAACTATCTCCCGGATGTAGAGTCTGGCATAATCGTCTGCTGAATTCGTAGTCTTAACAGCCAAAAATAGGATGATTTAGTCATCCAGTCAATGATCACCCAAATTGAATCATGTTGTCTTCGAGTACGAGGCAAACCTGTAATGAAGTCCGTATTGATCGCTTTATATTTCCAAGTGGAAAGGTCAATATACTGAATCATGCCACCCGGTCGCTGGTGCTCTACCTTCACTTGCTGAAAGTTGGGACACTTAGCCACAAAACTGGCTATGCCCCTCTTCATACCATTACACCAATAGACTTCCCATAGATCACGGTACATCTTGGTGGCACCGGGGTGAATGGAGTATCTGGAACTATGAGCCTCAGTCAAAATCTACTGCCACAACCCATCTACATCTGGCACACATAGTCGACCCTGATAACAAAGTACACCATCTCCCTCTTGGGAGAAAACCTCAACCCTTTGCTGATGGAATACACCCTTAAGCTGAAGTAAAATGGGATCACTGTCTTGCTTTGCCTTCACTTCTGTACCAAGGATGTTTCAGAACCATTCTGAACAATAACACCACCTTCTGTCGAGTCCATAAGGCAAACTCCCAACTGAGTTAGTCTCTCAACTTCTTTAACCAATTCCTTCTTTCCTTCTTCGACTGAAGACATACTACCCATCGACAATCTACTAAGTGTGTCCGCCACAACATTGGCCTTACCCGGATGGTAAAGCACACTCATGTCATAATCCTTAAGGAGCTCAAGCCATCTCTTTTGTCTCAAATTCAATTCCTTCTGAGTGAACACATACTGAAGACTTTTATGATCGATAAATACATCCACATGCACCCCATACAAGTAATGTACCCAAATCTTCAAAGCAAAGACCATGGCTGCTAACTCAATATCATGAGTAGAGTAGTTCTTCTCATGAGTCTTAAGCTGTCTAGAGGCGTAAGCAATAACTTTACCATGCTGCATCAAAATACAACCCAAACCAATCCTAGAAGCATCACAATACACAACAAAATCATCTAGGTCCTCGGGTAGAGCTAACACTGGGGCTGTGGTCAATCTGGTCTTCAATTCCTGAAAGTTCATCTCACATAGATCTGAATACTGGAATTTAACCTTCTTCTGATTTAATCGGGTCAAAGGGGTAGCAATGCAAGAAAACCCTGCAACAAATCTCCTGTAGTAACCATCCAAACCCAAAAATCTTCTAATACCAGACGGGGAAGTGGGTCTAGGCTAGTTCTTTACTGCCTCAAAATTTTGAGAATCAACTCGAATACCATCCTTATTCATAATATGACCCAGAAAAGCCACAGACTGCATCCAAAACTCGCACTTGATAAATTTAGTAAATAACTGTCAGTCCTTGAGAGTTTGCAACGCAATTGTCAAATGGTCCACATGCTCCTCCTCAATCCGAGAGTAGATAAGAATATCATCAATGAAACAATCACAAACATATCCAGGTACTTCTTGAACACACGGTTCATCAAATCCATAAAAGCTGTAGAAACATTTGTTAGACCAAAAGACATCACAACAAATTCATAATGACCATACCGAGTCCTGAAGGCTGTCTTCAAAATATCACACTCTCTAACATGAAGCTGATGATAATCGGATCTAAGGTCGATCTTGGAGAAGAAATTAGCACCCTGAAGCTGATCGAATAAGTCATCAATCCTAGGAATGGGATACTTATTCTTGATTGTGACCTTGTTCAATTGGCGGTAGTCAATATACATTCTGAGGGAACCATCTTTCTTTCGCATAAATAAGACTGGAGCACCCTATGGAGAAATGCTAGGCCTGATGAAACCCTTATCAAGAAGATCCTTCAACTGATACTTTAACTCCTTAAGTTCTGCAGGGGCCATTCTATAGGGAGGGATATAGATAGGGTTTGTATCTGGAAGAAGATCTATCCCAAAGTTGATTTCCAGCTCGAAAGGGACTCCAGGTAAATCCTCGGGGAACACTTCTGGGAATTCATTCACAATGGGAACAGACTGGATGGATGGGGTTTTGGACTCCATGTCCATAACCTAAACTACATGATAAACATACCCCTTTGAAATCATCTTCCTAGCCTTAAGATAAGATATGAAATGACCTTTCGAGAATGGGGGACTACCTTGCCATTCTAAGACGGGTTCATTTGGAAACTTGAAACTGACAACCCGAGTACGACAATCAACAAAAGCATAATAAGCATGTAGCCAATCCATACCAAGAATAACATCAAAATCTGTCATCTCCAACTCTACTAAATTCACTGAAGTGACTCTATGAAGGACTGAGATAGGGCAATTTTGGTAGATTCTTTTGGCTAAGACTGACTCACCAATAGGAGTAGAAACACAAAAAGGTTCTAAAAGCAATTCAAGACATACTTCAAATTTTCATGATATATAACGGGTCATAAAATATAAGGAGGCACTGGGGTTAAAGAAAGCATACACATAGAAAGAGAAGACTTTCAACATACCAGTAACAACATCTGGGAACCCTCCTGGTCTTAACGAGAGGGCATAGCATAGAGGCAGTTCTGGCGCTGACCACCAGAACTAGAAGTTTTGCCCTGCTGGGCTGGTCGACCTCCTGGGCCTACTGGAGCAGACTGAGCCCTACTACCTCCCTGCCCCTTCTTAGCCGAAGGGCAATCTCTAATCATATATCCAACCTGTCCATACCCAAAGCATGCACCTGTTTCCAAATGACACTCTTGAGTCTTCCCACACTTGTTGCAAATGGGGTGGGAAGATCCCTTAGCAACACACCCTTGAGACTGTGAATAGGAACCAGAACCTCTACCAGTCTGATCATGATGAGGCTTCTGGGCCTGGGTAGGAGCACTAGCAGAAGAATGAACGGGTCTTGATGACTTTTTCTAGAATAAGGAGCGATGTTCACCACCGGGCCTCTGATGACCAAAACCTGAACCCTCGGAGATAGCCCTCTTGTTCTGCCTAGCCATCTCCCTAAGCCTGTCTCCCTCGATCTTGTCAGCATGGGTCATGAGTCTGGAAATGTTCATATCACTCAACAGCATAGCAGACCTACACTCCTTCTTCACCAAATCTGAAACCCCATAGATAAACTTGTTCATCTTATCATGTGGGTCCGCTACCATAGAGGGGGCATACCTAGACAACCGAGTGAACTTCAAACTATACTCCTGAACAATCATAGATCCCTATCTCAAGTTCACAAACTCCCCAGTCTTCGCTTGCCTCAACTCTCGGGGAAAGAACCAGTCAAGGAAGGCTCTCTCGAAACACTCTTATGCCATAGGGACCTCGTCCCTAGCTCTAGTTTCCTTCCATTGTGTGAACCAAATATGAGCCACATCCTTGAGTTGATAGGATGCCAACTCAACACAATCAACCCCAACCACTTGCATCACATCAAATATTTTCTTCACTTCATCAATAAAATTTAGCGGATCCTCTTTCACTTTCAAACCCCTAAACTCCGGCGGGCTTATACAAACAAAATCATGAACTCGGGCCACTACCCCACCTTGAGCGTGGATGGGGATAGGAGTCGGCTAGTTGGCCTGAGCGGCCAAGGTCAGAAAATGGATGGTGTTCCTAAACTTCTCATTCGTTACCTCGAGGGCCAGAACTGGAGGAGCGGCATTCCGAGAGGCTCGGTGAGGTATAGCACGTCGAGGCATGATCTAAAATGTACAGGGTAGGGATTAGAGGAACATTAGAGTTAAGCTCTATCACATGGCATGATCATGAAAGAAGTGAAGTTTTCTTAGACACCTCATAACTTTCATGTCATATGTGTGGCGCGCTTCACACACATGAAAGAGACTGTACTCGATGTGGCTTTCATACATCCTAGGACTCTTAAACCTGAGGCTCTTATACCTAGTTTGTCATGCTCCAAGGCTACTCCCTGGGCGTAACACGGGACCTAGGACCACAAGTGCCCCAAGCTAACCCTTGGTCATAGCATAACTAAAGTATATCAATTAAGCATAGCGGAAGCATAATACGAATTAGATAACTCAATCCATAAGATAAAACCCAAAGAACATAATTCAAAGAAGACCTGAATATCATCTATGTCTGAAAAGCCTCTATACATGACATAAAGAGTTGCTAGGACAAGACCCTAGCTAACTCAAAGTACAAACATAAGTAGTCTAAACAAACTAGAGTCATAACGAGCCCTCGAACAATGAGGACTCACTAACACTGACTGGATATCCGGCTTCGTCTAGCCATGAGCCTAATGGGAAACACCTGAATCTGCATCATCAAGAGGATGCATCATAAAATATGCGTCAGTACTATAGGTTGTACCAAGTATGTGAGGTATGCATGATCATGATAAAAATATACTTAAAACTTTATTAAGGTGAACCTTTTCATAAAGAAATAACATAAGAGGATTATCAAGATATAAGACATTAAAACATGAAGTACGGTTAAAATTCAAAGCATGATATCATATAACTTCATAGCTTTAAAATAATCATGTGGGAGTTTCTCTTGACCGACATACATAAACCATGCTGAGCTACATAGAGTCCAGTGTCATGCACCCACACTAAAAAAGGTTGTCCTAACCAGCCAAAGTTAGAACCATGTTCATAAGGATCCTGTCATAAGCCACAGAGGGTAACCTACGGTGGCAACATAGTTTTGGACTTGGGTTAGCTAGAACTCTCATCGCTCGGCGCTAAATACTACTCCCAAAACACATAACATAAGGCTCACATTCATGTGACATATCTAGATGTCAAGCTTGTTCATAAACATGTTCATACCCCGAATCTTCATACTACTCACGAATCTTGGTTTGGAAAATGATTCATAAGCATTATGGCTTATCGGGTGTCTTGCATTGCATAATAATTCATAACTTGAAAACTTGCATGGCCTTAGTTCAATTTCATAATAACATATACTTTAATAAAACATAGGAACTAGGCATGCACTTGTTTGAAATTCATGAAATCATGCTATCATTTTCCCCAATTTGCTTAAATCAATTCATGCATGTAGGATTTACCATAATTGACCTTCAACTCATGAAATAGGAACTCATATGTAAAAACCCATGCAAAATGATGCAATTTAATGAAATTTCATAATAAAATCATGAGAAAGTAATTTATAACAAAACTCATAAGAATTTGGTAAGAACCCTAATTCGAAAGTTCATGAAATCACAAATTGAAATTTGGAGTTTTGGGCACAAGGGTGGAAGGAACCCATTGTTAAATACCCACATACCTTTATTGGAGTTAACCCACTTGAAATTGAAAAGAATAGGAGACTTGGACTTGAAGCTTGAGACCTTGAGCTTGAGAGAGTTCTTTTCCTTTTTTTGGGAGATGAATGAGGTAATGAGGAGGGACTTAGGCTAGTAGGTTTAGAATTCATGCTATAAATGGTCAAAACGACCTCACTTAGGAGTTAAAAGGGTGCGCAATAGCAAAAATACCCTTGGGACTTAATTAAGAAAAAGCTTATTTAAAACTCTGCTTAAGGTTCCACCGGTCCTTTCCACGGACCGTAGAACTAACCATGGCTCATGGACTGGAGTTGTGGTTCCTGAGCCAAAGTTTCAGGCTGCAGATGTATTCATATGATTTAACAGGATGACCTGTAGAAACTTCTATGAGTCGTGGAACCAATTTGTGGTTTTATGGAAAGTGACTACTCTCTGTCTGAGTTCCACGGGTTGGTTCCATGACCCGTGGAAGCTTCCACGAACCATGAGACTGACCCGTGGTTCTCAGACCTGAGGGTGGTCTGCAGGGCTGGAATCATGAGTCCCTTCCACGACTCATGGAACTTTCCACGGCTTGTGGACTTGACTCGTGATCCCTGGGACTTCAAAATTTTAGCAAGTTTTCTTAGTTTAAAAGTTGGATCAATTTCTGGGGTGTTACAATTGTATGCGGTGAACAAGTCTATTGCTGATAATATTTCTATGGTACTATGATGCTGAACACTTATGCTTAATATACAAAACTGCTTGACTGGTTGACTAAGACAAATAAAGCATAGCACACTGAAAATTTTGAAATGGTTGGCGCTAGGCACTATATTGGCAAGTCTATAGCAGATGTGGCAAGAGAAGAGGTGCTTGAGCAAGATGTGGCTCACATGAAAACACAACTTAAATTGATCACAAAGCACATTATGAATGCAATTACGTGAAAAGTCAATGTTGTGGCTACCTGAGAGAAATTATTGTGACCTAGAAGAATATTATTGATATTTTAGAGAGGAAGCTAACTATCTAGATGATCAGGCAGTGGTTCTTATCCTAGTTCTATGGGTCTAGATAAGACTCTTGGTATCGAGAAGGGAATCAAGGTCAATACAACTACAAAGATAAGAACTATGAAAGGCGCAATAGATATTGAGGGAATTAGAGAGATAGAGATGGCTACATAAATATTCAAAGTGGTGCATAAGTTCCACTGGAGCTTGAGATAATCAATCTTTAGCAATAAAACTACTCGAATGAAAGTTGAGGAGATGCTAAAAAAGTTGTTCTCTAGATCTGAATCTACTGAGTCTGGGATTAAAAAAATTTATGGTGAACTATCTAGCATGAATCAAGTGGTTACTTCCCATTCCACTGCCATAAATCATCCTGAGTAGCAATTTAGCCAAATTTTTACAGCTATAAATCTGTGATAGAGAGGTATACCACCGAGTGATACATTATCCAATCCAGAAAATAATGGTCAATACATGTCAGTTACTACACGGAGTGGTAAAGTAATGATAAAATAAGGCAGAAAAGGTTGTTAAAGTTGAGAAACCAAAAGAAAAGGTTCCCATAAAGTCATGGGTTATAGTGAATAAAGTGGGAAAAGGAGCAATATATGACTGATCGTGATCAACCGGCAATTATTGAAGTTGAGAATGAAAAAGCTTGTAAAGAACCAAATGGTGCTTAAAAAGATTCTCAGGAAAAAGGAAGGAAAAGGTGGTTCCTAAAATTTTGACTCCTATTACTAGACCATCTCCTCCATTCCCCCACAGGTTAAGGAAGAAAGTGGAAGACGATAAGTTTTATAAGTTTATTTCTATGTTGAAGTAGCTATCTGTGAACATTTTTCTAGTTGAACCGCTAGAGCAGATGCCAGGATATGGCAAGTTCATGAAAGAATTGTTGACCAAGAAGAGAATAGTGATTTTTGAGCTAGCTGATAATATGCACCATTGTAGTGTAGTCATCTCATGATCTGTGGTTGAGAAAAAGGAAGACCCCAGAGCTTTCACTATTCCATGCACTATTGGGCCCTATAATTTTTCTAAGTCTCTATGTGATCTTGGTGTAAGCATCAATCTATGTCGCTTGCAATTTATAGGAAGTTGGCCTTGGGAGCCCTTATACCGACTACTATGTAGCTATTGATGGCCGATCATACCGTTAAGAAGCCAATAGGAATATTGTATGATTGTTGGTGAAGTTAGCTGATTGCATCTTTTTGGCCAATTTTGTGATCCTGGACTGTGAGGTAGATTTTGAGGTGTCCATCATCTTAGGATGGACATTCTTGGCTACTGGGAGAGCACTAATTGATGTAGAATATGGTGAGTAGCATTTCAAGTTGAATGATGAATAAATGATTCAACATCTACAAGTCTATGAAGCAGCCTAAAGATATAAGCGTAATTTTTGTGATCGACACTATTGATGATGTGGTTGATGTGTCAGCTGAAGAGAAGTTCCCAATTGAGACTTTGGCAACCATGATCATGAATCTAGATATTGAGGATATGGATGACTATGAGGAGACAATTAATTCTTTGTATGGTAGAGGGTCATATTCTTATGCTCCTAAGAAGTTGGATCTTGACTTGAAGAATCGTGAGACTCTTCTAGCTAAGCCCTTCATTGAATAGCCGCTAGTCTTAGAGCTTAAGTCTCTCACATATCACTTGTTTTATGCCTTTTTAGGGCCTGAGGATACTTTGCTAGTGATAGTTTTAGCAAGTCTACATGAATGACAGGTGGAAGCTTTAGTGTTGATTCTACATCTGTACACGAGAGCCATTGCTTAGACCGTGGATGATATTATTAGGATCCCTCTAGGTATTTGCTCTCATAATATTCAGCTAGAGGAGGACTGCATTCCTATTATAGTGCACGAAAAGAGGCTGAATTTACCTATGCAAGAAGTGGTAAAGAAAGAAATCATTAAGTGGTTGGATGCTGACAACAATTGGGTAAGTCCAGTTCAGTGTGTGCCAAAGAATGGAGGGATGATTGTTGTACCTAATTGTAAGAATGAGATAATTCCCATGTGCACAGTTACAGGATGGAGGGTGTGTATGGACTATAAGAAGATGAAATTTTGTACCAAGAAGGACCACTTCCCTATGCCCTTCATAGACCAGATGCTTGATAGACTTATAGGTAGAGGGTGGTGATGTTTACTTGATGGTTATTCAGGTTATAATCAGATCTCTATTGCTCCAGAAGATCAAGAAAAGACCACCTTTACTTGCCCTCATGAGACTTTGCATTCAAGCAGATGCCGTTTGGTCTGTGTAATGCACCAGCCACTTTTTAGAGGTGCATGATGTCCAATTTTTATAATATAGTTGAAATCACAATCAAGATTTTTATGGATTATTTCTCAGTTATTGGTGACTCTTTTGCATCTTGCCTTGATCACTTGGCAAAAGTGCTGAAACGATGTGAGGAAACCAACCTTGTTCTAAACTAGGAAAAGTGCCATTTCATGGTAAAAGAATGGATTGTGTTGGGCCACAAGATTTCTGAAAGAGGAATAGAGGTAGACAAAGTGAAGATTTAAGTTATTGCTAAGCTGCATCCTTCGATTTTGGTGAAGGGTATTTGTAGTTTCTTTGGGCATGCTGGGTTCTACCGACGTTTCATTAAGTATTTCTCAAAAATTGTAAATCCCTTGTGCAAGTTGCCTAAGAAGGAGTCAAAGTTTGTTTTTGATGATGCATGTTTGAAGGCATTTGAATGCCTGAAAGAGAATCTTATTTCAGCTCCTATCATTATTGCACCGGATTAGTCCCAGCTATTTGAGGTCATGTGTGATGTTAGTGAGGTGGCTCTAGGTGTTATTCTTGGAAAAAGAAAGAAGATTTTCCATCCTATTTATTATGCCAGAAAAAGTATTGAATATGGCCTAGAAGAAGTACCATGTGATTGAGCAGGAGTTATTAGCTGTGGTATACACATTTAAGAAGTTTAAAGCCTATCTATTGGGCACTAAAATTGTTGTTCATATTGACCATACTGGGATTCAGTACCTCATGACGAAGAAACATGCAATGCCAAAGTTAATTAGATGGGTGCTCTCTTTGAAATAGTTTGATTTTGAGGTGAAAGACCAGAAAGGGACTGAGAATCAGGTTGCCTATCATTTGTCAAGGCTAGAAGAAAAAGGGAGGATTATGTAAGCTTGAAATTAATGAGGCATTTCCCAACGAGCATGTACTAGAAGCTTCTCAGGATCTTATTTCTTGGTTTGTTGATTTTGCAAACTTTTTGGTCAGTGATATGATGCCCAAAAACTTGAACTTCCATTTGAAAAGGAAGTTTCTGCATGAAGTGAGGACAATTTATTGGGATGAGCCATATGTTTTTTGGATTTGTGCTAATAATGTGATTAGGAGATGTCTAGCTGAGGCTGAGATGCTGTATATATTGGATACATGCCATTCCTCTACTTTTTGAGGACATCATGGTGCTATCTAGACTGCGCAAAAAATTCTTTTGAGTGCCTACTATCCCGCCATCCATCAAGACACCTATGACATTTTTAAGTCATGTGACCAGAGCCAATGACAAGCTAATATATTTTGAAAGCATGAGCTTCTAATGACCCCGATTCTTGAGATAGAGTTATTTGATATGTGGGACATAGACTTCAGTGGTCAGAAGTACATCTTGGTGGCTGTTGATTATGTGTCTAAGTGGGTGGAAGATGTTTTGCTTCCCAATAATGAAGGTAAGAGTGTTGGTACATTCTTGAAAAGAATATATTCTCAAGGTTTGGCACTCTACGGGCTATCATTAGCGAAGAAGGTTCTCATTTCTGCAATCAGCTATTTAGTGCATTGTTGAACAAGTATGGGGTAAAACACAAGGTTGCAACTCCTTATCATACTCAGACCAGCAGGCAAGTTGAGGTCTCCAACCGAGATATAAAGACCATCTTAGTAAAGACTGTGACTGCTAACAGGACAGATTGGTGTAGGAGGTTGGATGATGCTCTATGGTCTTATTGAACAAACTTCAAAACTCCAATAGAGATGTTTCCCTATCAGTTGGTGTTTGGGAAGGCCTGTCATCTTCTAGTCGAACGTGAGCACAATGCACTATGGGCACTCAAGAAGCTGAATTTGAACTGGAGTGAAGACTCTAACTTGAGGCTTTAGCATCTAAATGAGATGGGTGGGTTCAAACTTTGTGCATATGAGATTGAACATTGTACGAAGAAC
The DNA here is from genome assembly GCA_003996215.1 of Jaltomata sinuosa. Classification (NCBI taxonomy): domain Eukaryota; kingdom Viridiplantae; phylum Streptophyta; class Magnoliopsida; order Solanales; family Solanaceae; genus Jaltomata; species Jaltomata sinuosa. The sequence continues at coordinate 131,790 of QJPP01003664.1, forward strand.
GAATGAAGCTATACGATGACAAAATTATTCTGAAAAGAGAGATTAGTCCTGGGGACTTAGTTTTGCTATTCAACTCTAGACTTTACTTTTTTCTTGGAAAGTTGATGTCAAGATAGGATGGGCCATTTAAAGTTGTCCAAGTACTTACATATGGTGCCATTGAACTAAAAGATCCAGACAAAAAAAGGTTCAAGGTTTATGGACACTGGGTTAAGAAATACTTGGGTAATGCTAATGGTGTATCTTGATAAAATCTGAGTAATCAAGGTACCTATGTCATGCCACAATGTTAAATCAGACGCTGCTTTGGAGGAAACCTAAAGTGTATCTTAGGTGAAGTCTGAGTAGTCAAGGTACCCATGTCGTGCCTCTATGTTTAATCAGGCACTGCTTAGGAGGCAACCTAAGATTGTTGTTGTATTTAGTTCTATTTTGTTGTTTGTACATTTTGATGTATTTTGAAGTGCGTAGGAATATATAGGCAAAAAGAGTAGGAACTGGAGAAAAAAATGCTCCCACGGGTCATATGATGGGCTGTAAAATAACCAACAATTCACGAGAGGCATCTGTGAAGCTGGGCCAGAGGCAGAAAAGCTACTGGAAGGAATCATAGTTTATATCACGAAATGTGAACCTGTTCATGGACCGTGGCATAAACCATTATTTTTGCACCATGATGGAAGGTTCATTGTCTCGATCCCATGAGTTGGATGATGAGTTGTTGCTTATGTGATGATCTATGTGATTTCAATATAAAGGACCAGGTAAGGGATCCGTTGGCCCTTCCACCACATGGACCACAGATCATGAAGTCAATTCATGGTCTGAGTCAATTAAATTTTAAAAATTCTTAGTCTACCTGACCTAACCTGACTCGTCTTTAGAGCCCAAATTGAAATATAATTAAAAGACCCAATTGAATTGGGTCAATTTCATTCAAATCTCCAATTCCCTCTATAACACTCTCACAATCCATCTTGTTCATCCACTACACAGAGCCATAACTGTCAACCCCATCTCATTCACAAAAGTCAACGAGAAATTCCATTTTTTCCATCACTGTCAAAATCAAAAAGCACACACGCACGACCATTGCAAATTTCTCTATGACTCTAGAATTATTCCATAAAGGTAAAGTCTCTAACTTCATCTTTCTCGAGTTGTTCTTCAAGTCTTTCCACCTATGGGTTCATATATTGAATGCTGAAATGGGTGTGAATAGTAAAACCCTAGGTGTGAATTTGTTTTAAGGTTGGGGAATTGAAATTGAAATTGGGCGCTTGTTGGGATCATGGGAGTAGTATTTGGTTTAAAAGTGTTGTTGAGATTGATATCTATGCTAATCTTGTGCCTAGGTTTGTTAGGTGGTCCCACCGATTGAGTCAAAGTGTATTATGACATCTGATATTTGGAAATGCATCTCGATAGTTGTTTTGCCTACCAAATCCCAATGATATGATTAAAATGAGATTGAGGGTGAAGTCTGTGTAACCCTATGTTTTGTTTGAACTTACAAGAGGATTATGTTCACGTACGTCTGATGATTAGAATTTTGTTATTTTTCTATTGTAGGGATGATCAAGGCCTTAATCTTGGTTGCTTCATTAAGTACTAAGATTTACACCACATAATGGTTCGTAAGCTCAAGTGGGTAATGAAGAAAACATGTTTTGACCTTGATTTATATTAATGGACCAAGTCACTGACTGTGAACTAGCCCACGGATCGTGGTGTGACTCATCATGAACATGCCAAATGAATAAGCTCAATGTCCTCACAAGAGGGGTTCACGAGACATGGGTCTCATGAACCATGACCTAAATTGTGAGATGCCTAATATTGTTCAGACTGCTCATTATCCAAAACCCACAGTTGATTTCACGAGTCATGAGTCATCTCATGACTGACCTCACAGACTGTCAACACCTTCATAATTCGTGTCTCGTATTAGAAAAATGTTCTTTTTTGTTTGTTTGCTTTGCTTTCATACTTTATATGTACTAACAATGTTCATTTTCAGGTACTTATGGAGCCAAAGACACCACCACATTGAGGGCGTGCCTAGAGAGCAAAAATACTACCGCTTCCCACCATAAGGATCAACACAAATTTAAAAGATGAGGTGAAGGAAATAGAGGCACCCCAGCTCATTCTCAAACCAAAGCAGACACTTGTCAAGGAACAAACTCCTCCATAGTATGAAGAGGGAGGAGATACCTCAGCCATGTCAGCCAATTAAAATGAGGGATAGTCTGATGCCCAGAATCTAGTGCAAAGGGGTTAGGTTTAAAGGTCCAAAGTAGGACAAAGAAAAGCGAGACTTTGAAAATTATCGAGGAACTGGGAAGGAGTTTCATTTTAAAGAGCAAGGACCCAACATATAGAGATTAGGTCCAATGGCAGGTAAAATGGTCCAAGGAGATCTATCACCAGGGCATTGCCCCCATGGGCAAGGGGCATTGCAAATGACCAATAATGGTGGAGACAAGAATCAACTCCTCCAAGCTTAAAGAGTACTCGTACATTGATGATATATTCCACTACTACCACTTGGACTTGGTCAATAGCCCACTGAGAGACTACCAAACAGATACAATTCATGATTTCTACACAAACTATGCAATAACTCTTGATAATAGCTGCAACAAAGGCCAGAAATCCAAATATCTGCAAACTCTTAATAGTATCTTGGTCCACGGGTCCATTGTGGACATCTCTGCATGAACTATCAACAAGTTTCTATATGGGACAGAGTATGTAGAGCAAGACAACACCTCAGATTATGATTACTGATATAAAAATACTGCAGAGCAGATTAAGTGGCTGGCACAAGTACTGGCATAAATAGAACCGGAGTGGCTGCATCAAGACAAGCCAAAAATATGGAAAGATTCTTTGAGCTTCATAACTAAATTTTAGTGGGCCGTGGTTCATATTTGTCTCATGCCCACAGGAGTGATAATCAGTTGATTGAGGAATGGGATATCCTGGTTGCAAGTCTTATGTCAAAGTACAAGCTGAACTTTGGCCGAATCATTGCGGAGGAAATCCACCATCGGGAAATTAAGCCTACCACATCATATCATTCCCATGTATGATTTCACAGTTGTGCTTGGAGGATGATATCCCTCTTTTGGCTGGAATTGATCATGATACCCCTACCAATAGAACGCAAGATCACTACAATATTTTACGCTTTTATCCACCCCTGTAAAGTGTGGCCTAAACTAGCAAAAAGTGTGGCCTTTGATCAAAGGCTACACTTTTTGACTTTAGACAATTCTTTTTTAGGGGTGGCCTAAAGAGGCGTAACTTTTGACTTTAGGTCACGCTTTTCAAGTGTTGCCATAGAAGGTACGCTTAAAAAGCGTGGCCAATAAGGTACGCTTTGTAGCATCTCATTAACAACACTTATATTTCATACAACAACATTTTCAAGCATGACCTTTTTTTCCTTATTGGACACAATTTTGAAGCATAGCATATTTACCCTCCTCTACGACAACACTTGTAAAGCATTGCCTTAGATTCTATATAGGCTATTGATTTGTGGTTCAAAAATAACATTTCTTGCATATATCTTGTAACCACTATTATTATAAAACTATATTATCATATATTTTGGTATTACTATAGTATGAAGATCTCAAACTTGTGTTAATTAATAAATAATAAAACATTTTTCAAATGTATACATTTGTAATGAACTTCAAAAAACAAATACATTTAATATACTACATCAGCTAATAAACAAAATTGTGAAGTGCGTACTAGAAATAAACTCTAAAGAATACAATTATTTTCTATCAAATCCAACTCCATATGAATTTGATCCAAGCAAAAGTTCTGGTGGCCGATAACAGAGAGTCACAATCTTTCTAGTTAAGGGAATGCTTTGTTCTGGATCAAAAACTATTGACAACCGAAAATCTATAATTTTTAGGATACCTTCTTAGTTAACTAACAAGTTAGAAGTGGTTACATCTCAATGCAAGATACCACGGCTATGGTAGTGATCAAGCCCTTTAAGAAGCTGGTTCATGTACATCTGATCTCAGGTTCAGAAAACTTGACACCTTTTTGTTCTTGAATTCCCTTGAGATCATATTCCATGCAATAAAAAACAAGGTACAAACTATTGGAAAATCTTGAGATGGCTAAACCTTCTAATTTGATAGCGTTTGGGTGATCACCAAGACTTCTCAATATGATGATCTCCCTCGCCATAAATTTTACACTCTCGAGATCAAGATTGTCAAAACGAACACTTTTCAGGGCAACAACTTTATTGAGAAAAACATCGCGAGACTTATAGACATTACTATAAGTTCCTTGGCCAATATTATCTATTTTCTCGAAAGCATGAGCTCCTCTTGGAAGCCATCTATTTAAAGCTTCACCAGAAACTGCAACAAGACAAATAGTCCATCCAGCAACAACTAGTTCACCTTCAAAGCCTTTTGGTACTCCTCTGCTGAGCATTTCTTCCTTCTCTTCGGCCATAAAGTGAAATTATCTCAACTTTATATTAGAGATTTTTTAAGTAAGACGTGTTATGATTTGGCAAGAAACTAAAAACCAAAACTACCATATATGACAATAACAATGACTATGAACTATGCCACAATCCCAAAACAAGTTAAGGTCGGTTATATGAATCCTCATTGATATAGAAAGCATAAATATATTTTATTTGCACATATAATATGATACTATATATGTTAAATTTTCTGTATCATCTAAAAATAAAAAAAGGAAGATGCTGGTTCACCTTCAGTGTCTTGGTATTTTTTTTGGATCGACTACCAATATGAGTGGGGCTACACGACTTCTCTTTTTATAAAAATGAGTAGGGTTACACGTGTAGATGTTGAAACTTTTAGGCTTTTCAACTTGACTTCATCTAGATGCTTTAAAGGTGGAGTTATAGTTGTACAACAATAGATACTTCAAAAAAATACAATGAGTCATCCTTAAAACAAAGAAAAATTCACTTGCCCTGCTAAGTGAACACGTAACATTAGTTTGAAATACTGGGCTGCTAAAAGTTCCTCTAAGACATAGACTATAGTTGACAACCGTTAAAGCAATAGTAGCAAATGTGAAGAAAGTGACTTGTATATTCTTGATAAATATATATATATATATATATATGCTCTTCTTAAACTAAATTAAAAAACCATCAGTTTTGCATCAACAAAAGAAGTTAACTATGGAGAATAGCATCACTCTTTAATGATAGTAGAGAATGGAAGTCGAAACTCGATGAATACTCAACTGTGTCAGAGAATTATTGTTTCTCTTTAGAAGACAAAACACTACCAAACTTCAACAAACCATTTTCACCCCTTCTATTAGCATAATTTTGTGTGTTCTTGTTGATAATTTGTTGCTAAATTGGATTAGCAACTTATGACTAGAAATTTGCTAGCTAGTCATTCATTGTAACAACTCTAATGTTAATCCAAGTACCACTAAAGACAGAATAGAAGGCATATTACTAGAATTATAAATGGTTTTATTTTTATACAATTTGAACTCCAATGGTGAATAATCCAAGTAGACCACACGAAGTTTATCATCAGCAATGAGTTCATCTAGACGATCAATATGAATTAATGTTAACACACCTGCCTAACACCTCCCAGCAAGAAGGGTATTAGTAGCCATTATACGCTCCACATCGTACCTTGATATGTCAAAGTTTGTCACAACATTTACACCGCGAAATTTAATTGCAGCAGTGTCATAGGCTTCAATAGCTTCTCCTAGGGTGCTTGGAATAGTAATCCAAGAGTTTAACTTCTATACACTGATAACATAAAAGTATGTTTAAGCTATTTCATCATCTAAAAGACAACTGCAAATAATCGTCTTTAAAAGTGAGATTAAAATACTCTATTATACCATACACAATATAAGTTAAATTCTTGATCTAATGAGATTGAATTAGAGACAGTTTTTCTAAAAAGTCAGCCAAGTATATGCAGGATTAGTTCTCATACATGGAAGTATATAACAACACAAAAATAAGGAGGGGAAAAGAGCAGAAAGAGAGAGAACCATATTTAGATTTAAATTAGGCAGTAAAAAGAAAGGTTATGCCTTCCCTGAAACAAAATCCAACAATGAAGGTTACGCCTTCCTTGAAACAAAATTCACAAATAGGCTATACTAGATAAATATGTAATTGAGTTGGATAAAATATTTCTACAAGAATCAATACGTGTGCCAATTTTTTTTTAAAAAACATATCCATTTCACCCTTTCTACTGGTATATAAAAATCAATGTACAAACACGATATATATAACTCGGTTTCAATGAATTAGACTTCCCTAGTGAGACTAGAAGTAGAGGAGGATTCTGAGTTTTGATAACTCTGCCGATTTACTCTCGTTCTCTGAATCAGCAACAACAACAAATATGTACTTAACAGTGTTGATCATGCCCTTGCACATCTCATTATTGTACAAGTCTAGAAATTAAGCAGTGTTAAGGCTGCCAGGGCATGAAATTCCCGTTCACAGTTACATTTCCAAAATCGCAACTATTATTCAGACATAAATAGTTGAAACCTCACAACATTAAAGGTCTATCCCACTCTGAAGACATAAATAGTAAGAAACTAGGCAGGCTTAAAACTACCTATTTTTGAGAAATTCTCATGAACTTTGTGGATAATGAATAGTAGCAACACAAACTGAAAATTCAGACAATCTCAGTTCAACTATCTATTTCCACACCTAGAAATTCATTTCAAATGGAACTTATAACCTGAAACTTTCAGATCAATACTCAGTTATAGCAGCAGTGAAATGGAATCACAAGAAGATGTTCAGCTAAAAACTCAAAAATAATTAAACCTGCTATAGTCAAGCAAACTCACCTTCAAACTATAAACCCAATTGAAATTCCTCATAATAACATTATTCACGTAATTTAACAGAAGATTTAAATATAATTTTTAGTTCAAATTTAGGATGCCAAATCCAGCAAAACTTTCACTCAATTTTTGAAATTCTCCTATGAAATGCACACAAAGAATGGTTCTTCTCTATCTTTCTCACACACCTACCTTATCAAAAAGGATCAAAAGGTGCAGAAATTTCAGGATTTTATTAAAATTAGTGAGAAGATTTTGAACCCTACCAGAGAAGAATCAAAATCACCACCCTAAATTTGACGACAAGGTCACCGGTGAAATGAGATTTCGGTAGTAGTGATAAAATGAAACCAATCTACCAAAGATTTTAGGAGGAAATCATGTCAAGCAATTCTCAAACACAAGGCCATTTTGTCAACAAAATTTCAAGTAGCGGTACAGATAGGAACTGTCGTTTTACGAGATCTAACGAGGAGTCAACCTTCTACCAAATTTTCATATCCTTAATCAGCTGAAAATCAATATTGAGATACTTGAAATTTTGGACAAGTTTGCCCTTTGGTCCCTCTACTTCAATTTTCTTTGTCTTCACCTTGATGGCCACACCGTCAGGGATATTCATGGTTTTCAATGACAGAATTGTCGTCATCTTCATTCAATTTTTCAATATCTCTCATATTGTGGGTAAATATGGTGATTGCTAAAACCTTAGCAGTGGTGTAGCTAGCAGAGAAAATATTTTACACAAGGAAAATTTTCACTAATAGCGCTGATATATAGTGTATTTTAGGAGAAATTTTTATTTGAATTCTTAGGGCACATTTATAAAGCGTGGCCTTTAGAATTTTAAAAATAGCACTCTTATAAGCGTAGCTATAAATACAAGTAAGTGTTGTCAATTATTTTATAATTTGACAACACTTATCAAGTGTGGTCTTTATTATAAACGGGTACATTTTATAAGTGTTGCCTAATATTTTGTAGTCAAAGGCTCTAAATAAAGGCCACACTTAAAAAATGTTCTCTTAGATATTTTTGGCAACAGTTTTGAAGTGTGGCTCATAATTAGTATGGCCTTAGGCTAAATTTATTGTAGTGGATATTGACAAAATAAGGGATGAGACTAAGCCACTTGTACAAGGTAGGGTAACAATATCGGGTTCGACTAAGCCCATGACCATTCATGATGTATTTATACTGCCTACAGAGATAGAATAATATTTAGCTGGGATGGAGACACCCCCAAGGAGTCTGAATGAAGCTGCCTCCACAGCCATAGGAGAAGAGCGTGGAGTTAAGTCAGGCATACCATCTACAGAGATAGGAAGTGGCCACTGCAGTGGTGCGCTATTGAGTCCTTGTTGTACTGGTTCAATTCCCACTACAGTTTCTGCTCCCTTTACCACTGCTACTTTTCATGCCCCAAGGCTACCCCCTAGACATAACACGGGACCACAAGTTCCCCAAGTTAACCCTTGGTCATAGCATAACATAGGCATATACGAGGAAACATAGCGAAAGCATAAATAGAAAGCTAGGCAACCCAATCCATAAATGATGAAGTCAATAAGAAACGTAATCCAAAAAGGGAGACTCGAATACTGTCTATGTCTGAAAAGCCTCTACATGACATAAGGAGTTGCTAGGATAAGACCCTAGCTAACTCAAAGTACAAAAGTAAACAGCCATAAAGAATACAAAGATCATAACTAGCCCTCGAATAATGAGGACTCACCAATACTGACTGGAATGGCCTGCGGTCTCTAACCATGTGCTTGAGAGAGGGAGCCTGAGTCTGCATCATCAAGAGGATGCAGCACAAAATATGCGTCAGTACTATAAGATATACCGAGTATGTGAGATATGCATGTGTGATATGATGAAATATACTTGGAAGCATGCTTGAAACTGAGATCATGCATAATTTATGATAAAACATGCTTAAAATATCCTTGAAGCTAAAATCATATGATAATAGTAAAATCTATAATGTAATGACTCAATGCAATATCATAATCTGAAAACATAATCAAATCATAAGTCATAAGTAGTAAGTCTGAAATCTAAAAGCAAAGAGTCAATATAATCTTTTCATGAAAACTAGCTTCTGTGGGAAAACACCATAAGTAAAGCTTAAGTCATGGAATAGATAACTTGATGCATAAAACTTTCTTATGGGAGTTTTTTATAACCGACATGAGACCATGTGAGCTACATGGAATCTAACTATATAACCGTAGTTAGCAAAGATGACTTTGGACCTTGCCAAGGAACAAGTCACCATACCCAACTATATAACCCTAGTTGGCAAAGCTGTCCTATGCCCCTCTAAGGCAAGGACACCATACATAAAGACGTGGATCAACTCTCATAAGCCTTTTAGGCACATATCATATCATGACCTACACTGGCAACGTAGTTTCTGGATTTGGGTAATCGAACCCTCATCGCTCGGTGCTAAATACTACTCCCAAAATATGCACATATAGCTCATCACTTCATAGTGGCGCCATCTCATGCCAAATCTTATTCATAAAGAATAAAATCACATCGGGCATCATGAAAATGTTTATATCATAGTTCATAAAGCTAGGTATAGCCATAATTCAAAACATGTTTTTATTTCTAAATTCATACTTGAAAAATTAGGCATGCAATTTCATAAATACATAAAGGCCATGATATCTAATCATGCCAAGTTTCTCTTGAAAACATGCAATTTCATAGATTCATGCCAAAATTCACCATCAACATATGGGCCTTTGAAATCAACTAAGAAACTTCAATTAAATCATAGATACGTAATGAGAAACCATGAACTTCTGCTTTAAAACTGAACCCATAAGTTTTCTTCAATTTGGTAAGAACCCAAGTTTCATAAATTGAATAAGGATTAGCCTTAAAATCATGAGTAGGAAACCACTTATAAAAACCCATGAAAAATCATGAAATTTAGTGTTAGAATCCATAGAAGAATCATGAGAAAATAATTTATAGAAGAACACATGAGAATTGGGTAAGAACCCTAATTTAGAAATTCGTAAAATCAATTTAGAAGATTGGGGTTTTGGGCATAAGGGTGAAGGAATTCCCTTATTGAATACCCATATACCTTGATTGAAGTTTTCCTAACTTGGGTAAAAACTTCAGAAAATTTCATCAAAGGCTTCCACGAACACAAATCGCGGCCCGTGGAATGAATCACGGTCCGTGGAATGGAAGTCGTGGTTCCAAGGGACTTTTCAGGGCTCTGGACTGATTTCCACGAGTTGGTTTCATGACCCGTGGAAACTTCCATGACCCGTGGAACCTTCTCGTGATTTTCAGGAAAAAAACTAATTTTCACGAGTTGGTTTCACGACCCGTGGAAACATCCACGACCCATGGAACCTTCTCGTGGTTGCTGTCTGTCATTTTGACAGACATACATCCTTTAGTAAAACACTGATAACTTTTCACTCCAGACTCATATTAAGGCATGGTTGGTGGAGTTGGAAAAAAGATTCAATGACCTTTAATTAGGTAGGTACTAGGACACCTAACCCTTTATATTCTAGGAGCTATGATCATTTGAAGTTGACCCATGAAAAATCTTACACTAAAACTCAATCGGTAAGGAAGCTTTCAACTCAACTTTGAGCTAGAGGTTCTTTATGAATCTAATTCATATCTAATACACCTTTAAAACTTCAAAATAAGTCTTAATACTTACATACATAAAAAAATATCTAGTTCAGGTCTAACAACACATGAAGAACGGTTCAAATTTGGCTTAAAATTTCTGGGGTGTTACACTACTACCATTATTACAATTTCCTTCCTCCTACTTCGACATCCATTTATGCATTCACTCTGGCAAATTTTGCCAAACAAGTGAAGAAATTAGAGTGGGTCGAGCATAAATTTAAGTTCTTTGCATAGAAGTCATAGCCCTTCATTGATAAGTCAATCGCCGATACCATTGCCCCATTTAAGACATTGCATGTCAGTATTAATACCTTAGAGGAAAGAGTGAATGAAAGGCTCAGAACTGCTTTTGCTCTAGACTTAAAGAAGTTGACTTATGAGCTGGCCCAATTATGGGCAGAGGTTGTTGAGTTTCATGCACGGCATGTGCCACTGTATAGTAAGCACCCTTTTGAGATTCTTGATGATGATGAGCCTCCCTTGCTCGATTTCATGTCCATAGAGAACTCGACTATCGGTAAGAGGGTAGGCATACGTGATGATGATGATGATCCTGATGAGAGAACAAAAAAGAGAAAGAATCAGGATGACAAAGTGTTGTAAAAGACTCTACAGTGCTCGAGGGATACATACTATAGATTCAGACCACCAGGAGAGCCATCGAAAAAATATACAAACACAAATAATGAGCAGACCATCCCACTTTTATAAATGGGTTCATTTCATAATGTTTTTAGTTTTGAATAAAGAAGCACGTGAACTTTTAGTGTAAGGCAGGTCCTTGTTCCACCAGTTTCAATCTGGAGTGGGATTGAGGAATGAAAGGTATGATCCATGAATATTCATATGTTTGTTCCATAAAAAAGTTTTGAATTCTTAATTAATTATTTTTGATTCATCGGAGCAATTCCTACACTTGACATCGGATCTCCTCATTTGAAAATGGGGATAAATGAGAAGCTGCTTTGTAGGGTAGACTCTCTCTGCTTATGTTCTTTCTAGGTATTTAACCATCTTCTTTTCCTTGAGAATGTGACACCCTCAGTAATCGTATTGTCTACTATTTTCATTGATTGTACAACTTTCTCTAAACAAGGAATTTCTAGGGAGTCCTCCCAGTCGGCTAAAGGCTCCCTGTGACTTGTGTGCCACACTTGTAGGGTTGGGGTCTTTCATTGACCTCTGCCCCTGCAGTGGTCTGTACAACACGGTGATGTTGCCCCTGCGTTAATATGATTGAAGGAGCGGTGATCGCTAGTAGTTAATTGAAGGTTGTCTCCTTTATTTCAAATATTCCAACCAAAAAGCCTCCATTTCTAAAGAGACCTTAGCACAAATTTTAGTGTGGATCACCATTTTCTGCTTGGGGAAATATTTCCTTGTTTGTAGTCAATTTCCCATCATTAAATTGTATGTTTTCGGCCCTTAATTCCATTAAATTTCTTGTTGATTCTTCAATGGTTCTTGAGGTTTGGGGGCTGATTTTAACTCGTTTTTAGAGCTTGTTTTATTTAATAAATTGGGCATGTAATCCTTGTCCCACGAGGGACACTTTTCTTGGTTTAGTTTTCAAAATTTGCATGCGGGTTCCACGGGTGATTTTTGACCCGATTTTCGACCTGAATTGTTAATTGCGATATGAGTATCATTGTTCATATTTTAATGAGTAGATCATCATTATGATAGAGTGACATCATTCGAAGGCTTTCTGGAAATAAAAAGCTCTGATCTAGTGGGTGCGAGCACGCGTGATCATCTTCCAGGTAGGCTATGGCTTACTACTTCTAGACTTAGCTCGTATAAGATGATTGTATGGTTTGTGCTAATTATTGATTGGAATTTATGGATTGAATAGTGATTTTAAGGGGTTTTGACTATCGTAGTCGATTTAGGACTTTAGCTAAGAATCAAGGATCGGGATCCTTAGTATTACCCTTCTGTAGGTCTTAGTGTAGCCGATGTAGTGCCTTTAGTTGTGTTTATTTATATATATATATATTCTGCTTGCCTTAGCTTAGTTTGTCGATGTTGGGGTGGTCAATTTAGTTATTTGTCATAAAGAATTCTCGGTAGTTCTCGAGACAGGTGAGAAGCTTGTTTATCTTTTTTGCTTAATCATTCTATCTTCGTATTGTTTATTCGTATTTATGGGCCCAAGGCCGTATGCATTTGAATTGCTGGACCCCAGGTCAGTTTACTTATTCCTTAACTTCTTTCGACTCATTTCTCCTTTTTGCTATTTTAGTATGAATTAACCGCGTTAGTTTAGATTTGGGATAGTTGTTGCCTTAGAGTGAGTTTTGTTAGAGATTGTTAAGAGTTCAAATCTTGACCCTTGTCCTTTAGCTTGTGGACCTTATTGCTTTAGTGCAAACTAACTAAACATGATCATTCATATATGTCCTTGTATTATGATTGTTTTCTTGATGGCATATGAAAGGCACGTGTCACGATCTAAAATCTGGCCGCGATGGCGCCTACATAACCCCCCAGTAGGCAAGCCAACCCAAGGATGAGGAAGTATAATAAAACAATATAAATAAGCAAAATGGAAGAGGAAGTATAAGGAAATAATATCCAACAATATAGATGCATACCAACTATAGTAAATATAAAAAAATGGCCCTAAAGTGACCTAGAAGATAATTTATATGCACAAGAACCAACATGGACCTGGTGTCACTAGTACAAGAGCGTCTAAGGTATGGAATAGTTATACAACATGTATTGTCTAATTAAAATACAAAATATACACAGAAAGGTAGACAGAAAGCAGTAAAAGTCTCCAAAACGCTGGGAGATCACCATAATCCAAACCGCAGCTGGCCATGAACGATAGGAGGATCAACAAGGGTGGCTCGTACTAGGTGTCGCATAAAAAAAGAGGCAGAGTGTAGTATGAGTACCAATATAACGGGTACACAGTAGGAATTATAGGCCGACCGAGCTTAGAAAGATAATATATAATATAAACTACAGGAAAGTAGCTAGCTACAGGGATCCACCTAAATCTAGTTATATACTAACAGAGTCATAACCCAAAAAATAGAGAAGATGATAATGATAATAAGGCAAAGGCACTCCAAGTACAAATAAGCAAATGCGATGCACTGAGAGATGATATGATGCAAAATGTGGCCAATGCAACATGAGCCTGGAATACCAACATCTGATGAACAATAAGTAAACATGAGTCTGGGAATCCCTACATCGGATGAATAGTAAGTAATATGAGTGTGGAATCCCAGCATCGGACATGCAACAAGTAAAAACTGAGTCTAGAATCCCAGCATCGTACATGCAATACGTAAAAATGTCCTCCATGAAACTTAAAATCAATAAAAAGGGAGGCAATTAGTTCTTAAATCAAAAACCAGTGGTAAGGTAGTACAATTCTTTCTTAATAACCTTGAAATACGAAATAATGAAAAACCATCCTTTTTCCCCGAAAACCACTCATTCTTTCTTAGGAAAAACCATTAATATGCCAAATCCATGAATGCAGAAATAAGAGTAAGTGGTACAACACCCCAAACAAAGACAGAGATAAAATGCCAAAGGTGGGGCCAAAGTGCCCCCAAATAAGGTACTCACTTGGAACTCCATCCAGTCTAAAGCTATGACCTCGGGCCCATAGTTACAAAAATTCAACGGTAAATAATGACAGAAAATAAAAAGAACTATAATAAAAAAAAAAAAATAAGGCATCCACTCTATCTCTAAAACCTTCTAAAATAATTCTAAGGATTCTAGGCTAGCCACTGTCACGACCCGATTTCTCGGTCATGATGACACCTACAACCCCTCATTAGGCAAACCAATCCCTGTAGCCTGGAACGGTTAGTAATGGGCTACATTCTAACAGTTTAAATGGAAGAGCAAGGAAAATAGCGGAAGCAAGGGAACAAGATAAAGAAATTAGATAACAAGGATAACATATATGAAAAACAAAAACTAAACCAACCCAAAACCTGGTATCATAGCGTATAGAAGCCCGAGCTACATAAGGAGTACAAGGGTCCAAAAGAAATTACATGTACACAAGCTGTCTCTGAGTAATGAAGGAGTAAAAAATATACAAATGATAAACTAAGTCAAGCTCTGAATGCCAAGCGCCTACCCTCAGCCTGGATGGTCCAAAAATAGCACCCCGCACGAGTCTCTGGTGCTCTATCAGTGATGGCCCACACTAGGATCTACACCAAAAGATGTAGAGGGTAGGGTGAGCACCAAATGCGAAGCATAAGGTACCCAGTAGGTATCATAGGCCGACTGGGCACATATAAAGTAAAAGAGCAATAGCAGACAAGGTAGAAACAAACAGTCATAGAAATCAATGAAAACGTACACATGATCTAGCCCAGAGGGAAGACATTAGAAGGCAACATTCAAGGCTAGCAAATAGAATATATACATATAACATGCACAGGTAAAAGTAAGGATGACGTACCTGGGATCCTTGCAAAATAGTATATATGTAAATAAGTTCTAATAATGGGCGGTATACCGGTAACCTCAAGTATAAGAAAATGGGAGAGAAGAATAAAGGTAGACATGCTCGAAATACATGAGTTAATACCTAATTTAGTCGTATAAACTCAATCCAGGAACTCACAACCTTACAGTAATCACACTTATACTCGACCGTAACAAGGAACAATATCAGAATAAAGTGACAAGAGTCTACCTACAGTCCCTCGGCCGCCCATACAACCGAGGAATGCAATCAAGTGAAAAAAAAACCTCCGGCATCCCATACTACCGGAGTGTACAATCAACACATAGCAAACAAGGGTGGTATCTCAAACAATAAATGATATGATGCATGAAAACTTCAGGGTGAAATAGAACCTCTGTATGTACCTCCTCCGGTGCCGATCGAACCCAACATGCAGGTTCCATGGAAGGACATAGCCCGTATACCTCTACCCCACCGTATACCCTTCCCCCTGGCACACGCAGCCCAAAGCCTCAGGCCCAAAGCAGCAAGGTCCATGGAGGTCCCGGACCCCATACTAAAACTCAGAATCAAAATGTGTCCTCCGGAATCGAGTTCGGGTTCAAGCCAGTGGCTAAGTCTCAAATATGCATGCCTAGACCCTGTCTAGGACTAAAACAGTGAAAAAGATGACTTAAAAACCCTTCCAAGGTTGCTCGGGCACAACCGAGTCTAAAACAGTAGTAAAAACATCTCAGATGCTCGACCCGGCCGAGCTTGATATCATTTCAAATCAGTAAGGAAACTCAGCTAGCACTCCGACCCGGCCGAGTCTAGAAAAAGTAGTAAATCATGATAAAACCATATCTTTAACCTTCTTTTACCCCAAGAAGATACACGTATCAATTCAAACCATTTCCAAATCAAATTTTATTGAAAATGGACCCTTAGGGCCATGCAAGGTTTAGAAAATCAGTTTCCGTAGGCCCAAAGCCAAAAACCATAGTAAAACGTGGAAACACCTCTTTATATGCAAGGAAATGATATGATCAACACAAATAGCTGCCCGGCAGCTCACAATCAACCTAACGGCCCTGCACAGGCTCTGAAGCTACTCAACAAGCATAACCAACCTAGAAGGATATTTCTATGTTCGGGACTTACGGACATTCCCAATAATCCCACCTTCTATGTTCAAAAGTCAACAAGATCTCACGGGGTCACAACGATAATAAATATATCAACTAATAGGAATACTACACACAACGGAGGAAATATATAGGACGAATCATGGAAAAGCAGTCAAGGTCTATGGTACCAACCTAATAACCCAACCCAAGGATGCCAACTAGTACAATTTTACCCGATATATGCGAAGTCTAGGGAGTTAAGCCATAACCTACATGTCATTCGATGACAAGCTGTGGGAATAATGATATCCGAGGCTGAGCTGCTACGAGAAGCTCCAAACAAGAATCAAACTATCAAATTCATGAATAAAATATTAAGACGAGTCTAACGATACCTATATTGCTACAATTGTAGCCTGATCGATATCTGGGTCAAAAGCGGGTCCGCAGGGCCCGCAATCCAAAACCAAAAATAAAAAGAACCAAGATGACCCCAACAATGCCAAGAAGGCATGCTCTAAATTTGAGCACAATTGGACAAGGGAAGGGCACCAAAACATCCCGCCCAAGTTGGGGATTAAAGAATGGAAATTTCAAAAATAAAAATGGAAATTGGGCAAGAATTACTTACCACAAAGATGGAATTTCAAGCCGAGACAGACAAAACTTCACACCCACGAATATGCATAAGCTTAGGGGGAAGAATATTTCACAAAATCCAAGATTAGGATGAGCATAAATGGAGGAATTAAGAAAAAAACCAAAGAAGGCAAGTTGGGGAAGATGACTATCAAGAGGCGAAGAACTACGGATAATCGGCGAACAAATAATTCCCCAAGGTTTAGAATTGAATTGGAGCAAAATGGTGGAGAGAATGTTGAGTTTTAGAGTGAGAAAAGTGAGGAGAAGGGCTGGAAAAAACGAAATGACAGCAATAAATAGCTGTTGTCCGCAACTAATTTTCTGCACTTTTTTGAAAACTCGATGGGGCATTCCGGGCACAATCGGAAATCCATATTCAAAAACCAATAGTGTGAATAGAGTGGAAACGACATTCCGGACTCAACGAAATCTATGAAACTCTATACGAGGTCATTTCGGAGAAATGTTGACCCAAGTCAACACTAACGAAAGGAACTCAAAGGCTCGAAATGAGTCTGACTCACCTAGAACCCGAACCAACCATCTTCCTATCCCAAACTCAACATTCCGAAGCTGATGGAATTGTTGGATTTTGAATCCGATACTCCGATCATCAAAAGTTACCCAAAGTTACACTTTCAACTCCAAATGGCCTGAAAACTGAGAAAACAACACAAACTCCAGACCAGACGTTCTCAGGCCTCAACTAAGGGTCCAACTAGACCAAACTCATCGCTCCGTAGCTAATGGAAATGTCAGAATTCAACTCCGAGCACGTTAGCTAAGAATGTTGACTAATGTCAATGATATTCTAAGTTTAAAGCTCTAAAATAGGCGAACGGCTAAAACGACCAAATGAACGACCAGGGAACCAAACTACCTGTCTCAGCAAGCCATAAATGACTTGGGGCCGCTATAGAAAGGCTCTAACAGTGCAATAAATGCGAAAACGTGAAGATGACCGAAAGAGTCATCACAACACCCACTACTAAAAAGACTTTCATCCTCGAAAGTCAAGAAGAAGAGAGTACCTAAAGGCTCGAACAACTGCGGATACTGAGCACACAACTCACTCTCGATATCCCAGGTAGCCTCCTCGACCGGATACTAAGCACGCACTTCACTTTCACAATCGAAATCTCCCTAGATCTCAACCTTCTGATATCTCTGGACAGATTAGCTATCAGCTCCTCAACAAATGATAAACTCTCATCCAACTGAACCGAATACCAATGCAACACATGAGACTCATCAGGCACATACTGGCGCAACATCAAAATATGGAAAACTGGGTGAACAACTGAAAACATCAGAAGCAAGGCAAACATGTAGGCAACACTACCTACCCTCTGTAGAATCTCAAATGGCCTAATAAACTTGGGGCTAAGCTTGTCTCGCCGACCAAATCTTATCACGCCCTTCACGAGCGATACTCGAAGGAAAACCCGATCGCCATCACTGAACTCCAAGACACGAAGCCTACGATCGACGTAGCTCTTCTACCTATTCTGGGCCGCTCTAAGTCTATCCTGAATCAAACGGACTCGGTCCAAGGAATCTCTAATTAAGTCTGTACTCTGCGGTCTGGACTCCAACCTATCAAACCAACCAATGGGCGATCTGCAATGCCTACCATATAAAGCCTAAAAAAGTACCATGCCAATGCTCTAATGAAAGCTATTATTATACGCGAACTCGGCCAATGGCATAAACTGATCCCATGAACCTCTAAAGTCAAGTACACAGTCCCAAAGAATATCCTCCAGGACCTGAATAGTCCTCTCAGACTGGTCATCTGTCTGAGGGTGGAAAGCAGTACTAAGTTGAACCTCCGTACCCAAATCCCTCTATATAGCTCTCAAAAACTGAGATGTGAACTGAGTGTCGCAGTTTGAAATGATAGAAGTTGGGACCCCGTGCAACCGTATAATTTCACGAATGTAGATCTGAGCTAACCTCTCTACCTCGTAAGAAGTCTAAACCAGCAAGAAATGTGCTGACTTAGTCAGCCCATCAATAATCACCCAAATAGAGTCAAACCCCCGAGTAGTACGAGGCAAACAAACAACAAAGTCCATAGTAATACCTTTCCACTTCCACTCAGGAATAGGAAGTCACTGCATCAAACCACCCGGTCTCATGTGCTGGAACTTCACTTGTTGATAGTTCAAGCACCGAGAACGAACTCTGCCATGTCTTTCTTCATACCACCCCACCAGTAAAGCTGCCTCAGATCTCTATACCTCTTCGCTGCGCCAGGATGAATAGATAATCTAGAACAATGTGCCTCATGAAGTATCAACTGTATCAAATCACCAATTCTCCGAACACAAAGTCGACCCTCAAACCTCAAAATCCCATCAAAACCCAAGGTAGCCCAGCTGGCATCACCCCGAACAACCTGATCACGAAGGTTACACAAACTCTGATCCTCAAATTATCAGCTCTGAATCTGATCAACTAGAGTAGAGGGAACCTCAACACTGGCAAGAACTCTGCTGGGATCTGATAAGTCAAGCCTAACCAAATGGTTAGCCAAGGACTGGATATCCAAGGCCAAGGCTCACTCAGAAACTGAAAGTGAAGCTAGGTTGCCCATACTCACCGCCTTCCGACTCAAGGCATCCGCTACCATATTTGCCTTGCTCGGATGGTATAAAATAGTGAAATCGTAGTCCTTCAGCAACTCAATCCATCTACTCTGCCTCGAGTTCAGCTCGTATTGACTCGTAATGTACTGAAGACTACGATGGTCAGTGAATATCTCACAATGAACTCCATAAAGATAGTACCTCCAGATCTTGAGCGCAAAGAGTACCGCCGCTAACTCTAAGTCATGAGTGGGGTACTTGCGCTCGTGAACCTTCAGCTGTATCAATGCATATGCTATCACTCGAACCTGTTGCATTAACACACAACCAAGACTTACCCCCGAAGCATTACAATACACGGAGAAGCTCTGACCCTCAACTGACAAAGCCAAAATTGGAGCTAAAGTCAATAAGGCCTTAAGCCTATGGAAGTTATCCTCGCACTGATCAAACCACAGAAATGGAATATCCTTCCTAGTCAGCATAGTCAAAGGTGCTGCTATGGAAGAAAATCCCTTGACAAACCATCTATAATACCCGGCTAACCCAATAAAAGTGCGAACCTCGGTAGGAGAGTAGGTCTAGGCCAATCACGAACCACAAAATCTTACATGGATCAACCCTAATCCCATCTTTAGACACCACATGTCCTAGGAATGCAACTGACTCTAGCCAAAACTCACACTTTGAGAACTTGGCATAAAGCCGATGATCTCTCAAAGTCTAAAGTATAATCCTCAAGTGTTTCTCATGCTCGTCTCTACTCCGGGAGTATACCAGAGTGTCATCAATAAAGACTATCATGATAAGATCTAGGTACGGTCAAAGCACCATATGCATCAAGTCTATGAAGGCTACGGGGGCATTAGTCAACACAAAAGACATAATCAGGAACTCATAGTGGCCGTAACGTTCCCTGAATGCTGTCTTAGGGATTTACTCTGCCCTAATCCTTAACTGATGGTAGTCGGACCTCAAATCAATCTTATACAACACAGCAGAACCCTGAATCTGATAAAATAAGTCATCAATCCTGGGCATCAGATACCTATTCTTCACAGTCACCTTATTCAGTTATCGATAATCAATACACATTTGCATCAACCCATCCTTCTTTTTCACGAAGAGAACAGGAGCACCCCAAGGAGACATACTCTGTCTAATAAACCCCTTAGCTAACAAATCCTGGAGCTGCTCATTAAGCTCTCTCAACTCAACAGGAGCCATATGGTAGAGAGGAATAGAAATGGGCCTGGTGCCTGGCTCTAACTCAATAGAAAAATCAATATCCCTCTCAGGTGGAAGGCCTGGTGATAAACGCTCAAATCACGGCTCTCCAAGTAGGAGGTCATGGTGATCCCGTAGTCAAAACAAATTTATAAATCCAATGGATGTTGGGGTCATACCCAAGGGACCTGATTTAACTCATTAGAGATTGTGCGAAGCAATTTCAAAGTGAGTATTTGTTTAACAAAACCAATCAAAAAAATAGGGGAATTGGGAAAGTTGTCACTACTAACTCAATTCAAATAAAAACTATAAAATCGAGATGGGTGTACCAATAAGAACTAGATGACTAGGGGTGCATTTCTGATGGGGCATTCTCTATAGGATAGTCTAGTCACTAATTCACTTAAATTCTCACCTATTGACATGGGTAGCATTGGTCATAAGTGTGGAATGTTATCTCTCGATCAACATCCACATATCTGATGATTTTGGTTAGAACATCATTCGGTGTGCTAAATAACCAACTAACCATTTGCTTGGGGAGGTCGTCCTATCTCTAGCTCGGACCCTTAAATGGGAGATTCTATGATTGGAGCTATGTCTAGCCTCCAATCTAAGTGGATTACCAAGTACCCACTAGCAATTTCATATCCACAACTACAAAATTCACTTTCGAGCAATTATATAGCCAAGTAAGGTAAATTCATGTTTGCAACCACAAATTATTAGATTAAAACATGGTGAAATTACTAGACCCATACCAGATAAGAAATTATAAAAGCAAATTAGCAACACCCATAACCCTTTGCTAAGAACCCATCATCAATACACACCTAGACAAGAGAAATTAGCCACTCATAGAAGGGGGAGAAGATATACCAGCTGGGTAAATCAAATTCCCATCCATTGTAGTTGATTCTCAAGTTCTAGAGTCAAATTAGGTACACAATTTGTTAACCAAAAGATTGATTTGAAAACCTTCTTTCAATGGAGATGGAGAAAAGTGTTTACAAGCCAAAAATATCTCCAAGTTTTCTATTGAAATTTTCTGCTAAAAATTGTATATACAAAACAAGCCTAAAATTGCCTTTTATATGTTCCCAAATTGTCACATAAATTTAAGATAAAATTGCCCTCCGGGTGGTGTGCGATGCGGCATGTGGTTTGCACGTCACAGTGTGCGCGTCGCACACCTACTTCAGGTTGACCAGTGACTTCAGCCGCCTAAGTAGGCTTTGTGCGAAGGTGGTGCATTTCACACGATTGGATATGCGTGTCGCATGGCGACCGCACTTCTTAGTAGAATCTTCAGTCATCTTTGTAGCTTCATGTGGAGGAGATGTGAACCACACCTCAGTTGGTGCGTATCGTGCAACCACCGCACCTCTCGGCAGATTCTCCATCTTTTCTCAACTCTTCACACTTAGCTCCTTTTTGGCTCTTTTTGGTTCCATATCCTTGTTTCTCCTCTTCTATACAAAGTACCTTCATAGACATCAATAAAGTCCATAAGAACCTCTAAATCGATTTAAAATGTAGCAATAATTCATGGATATAGGCTCAATAAGTTGGTAGATTACTGACTTATCAAACCCCAAAACTTGAATTATTGCTTGTCCTCAAGAAAGATACTCAGATGGCAAGGAATGAATTATGCTAAGGCTTAATTAAGGCACAAAAACTATTCTACACTAAAAATTTAAGAAAAATAAACAAACAAAAGACTCAAACAATTATGCTTATCTCAATTTGGACCCCCATATGCTCAAGGCAATTGCTCATTTCCAATCTTTTTTACAAAAGGACATCATATCTCTTTTAAAACTCAAGGGAATTTGCCATTCAAAACAAGACATTTTAGCTTCTCAAGTCATTGGCATAGATCGTCAAGGTTTGCCTCAAGATTCGCCACACAACTTGTCTCATTCATTCTCCTCAATTGAAATAGAGACTCTATGCTTCAATTCGAGTGCATGATGCCACTCACCACAAAAGAGAATCTCACTCACAATTATTCAATTCTTAACCATGGGATTATAAGATAACCAAGAAGACTCTCACTCTCTCAAGGACGTTCAAGTGCATGCACGTCAAACTATAGGCTTGCCCTTCATGTAAATCGCCACTAATGTAGAGTAGCTAAGCTCGGAATCACAAAGGACTTGTGGGTTATAATGTTGGCTAGGGATAAGGTGAGGATATCATTTGGTTCCAGTGATTACACCTCCCAAATGCTCTTTGTTGTTCATTTCAAACGCCACTCACTTTTTTCAATTTTCAACTTCACCTTATTTATCCCTCACACAACCCAAGGTTTCTCATTTTAACCTCATGATTATTTACACCTTATATCACCTTCACTTGGTAGCACCTATTTTTGCTTTTCAATTTGCTCATTGGATTGATCTTTTGGAGCACTTTTTAATTTTTGAATCAAGGTGTTACCTTGCACATGAAGTGCATTGCTTTTCTTCTCCTCATTTGATCACATGCACCCCCCAAACTTAGGCATTTGCCTATGTTATCTTTTGTTCCTCCCCCCAAACTTAGGATTTTAGCCTACATTTCATTTTCAAGCAATTAAGAAGGATAGGCGCCAAGATAGAGGTTCCAAAAAGGTCAAGGTATTACAAAGGTGTCAAAGAATAGTCACAAGCTCAAAGGGGTTCACTAGGATTTGATGTCATTGGGAGGTCATTTGAATGAATTGGCTATCAAAAAGGGCCTAAGGCCATTTCCCAAGCTTGGCTACACCTACAATTTTGCCTTGAATCACATTCGGGGAAAGTTCTAGATGACACTTATGCACAAGAATCAAGGTAAAGCCTCACCGCACAAGACATCATGCCACAAGACTTCATCCATTAGTCCCATAATCAATTGGGGCAAATAACTTTTCCAAGTTCATTACACACTCATTTGTGAGTCAATCAAGCCAAAGCGAGAGTGTGCAAGTCATGACAAGAGAACACTTTTTCTCAAAAATTCATTTCCCTTCCTCTTTTCCTTTTCAAAAACAATTTACCAAGAAATTTTTTCAGTGGGCCCATTTCAAGACAAGCATTTACGGACTCAATTCTAAAATAAACTTGTCATTTTCCCTTAAGAAGGTCGCGTCTCAATCTATCATAGGGAAACACCAACCCGGTTCGACACATAAAAACAAAAGAAAAGAAAAAGGAAATAATCAAAACTTTTGCTCCTTGGGAAAGAACCATAGTATTAAGAAAACCCTCGGAGTTTATTTCTACACTACTATCAACAAGGTGATCCACAATTTTTTGCGCTCATGAATCAATCAAGAACAAGCCTCGGCAAAGGCATTTTAGCGCATTTACAAGGCACGGGTAGTGGAACAATGGGGAATGTAAGACCAACCCGACACACCATCAATAAAACAATCCCGGCGAGGGCACAATTAAGCTCAAAGTAAAACAAAAACATAATCTAAAGAAAGCAAAAAATATAGTAGCATCACAATCAATTATCCAAAATGTGCCCGACAAGGGCCAAATAAAGCTAAGCAGAATAGTCAACTAGGCCCGACAAGGGAAATAAATTATCTCAAGCCCACTCACGGGCACCAAAAAGCAAGTAAAGAAAGCCACCCCTCCCATAAAAGAAGCATTGTCCTCAATGCTCATAGTGTAATGGGAAAGGGTGGAACTCCCTGTAGGATCTAGTTCTCATCATCACCACCATCAAAAGCAGCTTCTTCTTCTACACTCTTCCCACTTGGGCCAGCACCACCCCTTCGAGAGTTTTCCAAGATTGTGGAGTCACGAAGCACTCTCTGAAACTCAGGGTTCTCATCATCATCCAGCTCTTGCTCAACATGACCAGGCATCTCCTTGGATGCATATGAAGCAAAAAACCATCCAAAGGTCTTTGGATCCTCTTGGGTGGAAGCAATGTGATCAAATAAGCTTCAACCACTGGATATTTGCCTTTGGACTTGTCAATATCTTTCTGGAGTTTTGAAATTGCCCCTTCCATAACATCAACCCGCTTGCACAACGTGTTCAGACTATCAACCACCCACTTTACTACACTCTTAACTGCCCTGTTGATTATTTCGAGTAGTTTTGTGGCTAAGTTTGCTAGTTGCTTCTCATGACTATGAGTTCTGTCGACCATATCTTGAAGACCACTCATTGTAATAGAGGGTGCGGGGGCATGTGGGCGTGCCTCCGAAGTATCCCGAGAGAGGGGAGAATTTCCTGCTTTAGCACCCGGCTCATCACTGTCAATCTCACTCAGCTACTCCGTCCTTTGCCTCTTGAACCTGGGGGTATCCTTTTCTGTCTTCTTATCAAAATCGATGACCCCGATGCCATGAGTGAATTTGTCACAAGGGAGAATAGGAACATCAGCTTTAGCATACAACTTGGTGATCAGTGTCCAGAAAGGAAATGAGTTATTTTCGCAACAAGCTTTCCTCCATATTACCATTGCAGCCACCTCTCCAAAGTTTATATGCTCCCCCGTCATGATAGCCTCAATTAGAATAGAACCCTCTTGAGTTATCTTTTGGTCAAACTGAGAGGGGAGAATACGCTTGCGCACTAGATCATACCAAAGTCGTGCCTCAAATACCAATGATACCACACAGGGGCACCTAAAGCAATGGTGCGAGCAGTCTCTTGATATGGCTTGAACTTAGCAGTCATTCTAGCCATTAGGACTGGTGCAGGGTCAATTGGGTGCTCCCAATATATAGCATTGATTGTTGCGGGTGTGATGGATACTTTCTTGCCTCTGACAGTGACAACATCAAGATTGGGGAACTTGTCTTTGGGGCCTTTATAACCTTTAGAATCCTGTGTGGCTTGGTAAGCCGTAAAGAATTCGCGGACTATTTATTCATCGTATCCCCCTGGTACATCTTGAAATGGATGCCACCCTCTAGTAGCAAACTGGTTGTGCATAATTGGTAACTCGTCACCAACTTCCCCTAGATTAAAGCTCTGCTCCATATTGAATCCTCTATCTTTGTCCCATTTGTAGAGAGCTCTCATGCCCTCTATTTTGAAGTGGAGCCTTGCTTCATATGTAACTGATCTTTGCCTTGCTTGGTTTCCCGGGTTTCTCCTGCTAGAAGACATAGTCTGCATCCAAATATTATGAGACAAAACAAAACAAAATCTACTAAGGGTGGAATGCAATAGATTAGAAATCAAAGTAGGTGTATGTTGTCTTGTGCGGACCAGATGCAAAATGCACTAGAAAGAGTGCGTGTCACATGTGCTGTTGCACAAGCCAACAAAACCTTCAGGAAATTTTTCTATTGATGTGCGAAGCTGGTATGATCCGCACCATCAGAGTGCATGTCGCATCAAGCTTAGCTCCTAAGGTTAGTGTTCTGCACTTTCTTTTCAACTTGGTGTGATGCCTTGTGCGACCCGCATATCAAGATCTATGCATCGTATGCAAAATGCACAAAGGCACAATTGGAATATTTGGTTCCTTATGCTCTTGTGAGTTACTCATATGATCCATAGAGAAAGATGTGCTTCAGCACTCAGCACCACACACAACCAATTCATAATAACAAAAGGGCAAGGGGATTCATGACTATAACTTCCGGGTATTCATACTTCCCCGGATTTCCATTAACACAAACCCAACAAGAAAGGACTCAACGACTTCCCTTAAGATGGACGTTACCCTATCTATCATCGAAAATATCAAGCCCTCCTTGCAACGTTGGCTACCAATAGCATATCAACAATTAACCTTCTCCCCTCACAAGATCATACAACCCAACTAGATTTTCAATAAGGTTCACAGGCATACAATCAATAACTTTCGGCCTCAATTATCAATCAAAACCTTGTGACTACCGATGACTTGCCCTTAGTAATGACGTCACCCAATCTATCATCGAGCCAAATCAAGCACTAGTCACAAGTGGGTTACTCAGACTTCACCCCATCACAAATATTAAGGCTAAACATTACTATCAATCAACATGCATAGTTAAGATTTCCACTCTATCAAGTTGACATTAAGAGAATTCATCATTACAACTCAAAATTGGGGACCCAAAATTTTCGGATCTCACCCATTATCAACATGGCTAGTCTACTAAGCATGCTTCACAATATGAAATTTCAACAATCATAAAAACAACTATTTAACGTCGGAGAACTTACCACAAGTGAAGATTATGAAGGGAAGAACGGAAATCAAAGCTTTTTGAATTCAAAAAATGTTGACCCACAAGACCTCTCAGAGAATGACGGCGACAATGTGGAGAAGTGGTGGAGAAGATTTGGTGAGAAGAGGAGAAGGATTTGTGGGAGTTTGAGGTGCTTGTAGATTATTTTGGTGGAGAATTTTGAGAGTTGTGGAGAAAGATAGTGGAAAAAAGAGAGAGAGAGGAGGTTTTTAAAAGAAAAAGAAGAAGAAGAGTCGGCCGGGTTGTCTCTGGGTCGGGTCGGTCAAGGGGTTAGGTCAATTAAAAATTCAAATTTACCTCCGATGTGTCGCGACATGCGATTTGCACCAGGCAAGGTGCGGACCGCATGGAGTATCGCACATGCCCCTTTTTTCTCCCCTGGGTTTGCCCAGGCATCTGTTTCCTTGTGCGATGGAGTTGCGACGCGTACTTGGTTTTGTGCGATCTGCACAACACAACGCACGCCACCTCCATTTTTCACTTTTCCTCCAGGTCTTCTGTTTTGGTGTGCTCTTGGCTGTGTGTCCCGCACAATTGCTTCTGCGGTCCACACCATCCACCACATGACACATTTTTGCCTTGTTTTCCTTTGTCCACATTTTAATTCCATGCATTCCCTATGGAACATCAAAAACAACAAACAATAACCAAAAACAAAGAAAGAAACATGGGTTGCCTCCCAAGCAGTGCTTAATTTAACGTTGCGGCATGACGATGTTAACTCAATCCTCATTCATTTTTGGGGTTGTTGACGGTGTCTCTAGGCAGCATTCCCTTCATCCGTGGGTTCATTTGGCTTGATAGATGGGTTATTTGGGCCTCAAGATGTTTGATTGAGGCACTATAGGAGCTCACCATTTAGTGAAGTGTAGAGACCTCCCTCTTTAGCTCACTTACTCCCGAGTTTGTGTTATACACCTTCTTAAGAACCAAGGACAATATGTCTTCTATCTTGGATTGGCCGGGATTGCTTATGCCCGGTTGGTAGAGAGAATCAGATTTGTTTAGGGGATGTAAGGATTCGAGCTCCGGTGATTGAAATGATCACCATCCTTATATCTTTCAAGTCAATTTCCATCCTTTTCTTTGTCTCTAATCCAACCTTGATTCTCCCCCCTCGGGTGATAATACCCAGGGCGAGAACCCGCCAATATATAGCATAACTTACCATCAATCTCAGTCATAATCTCCATATCATTCACCTCAACCTTCGGTGTACTCACTGCATTCATCTTCTTAACACCAGCTCCCATCACATGCTTGGCCATGAAGTCAATTTGTGTCATCATTTTAGCCAAAGCTTCATCTTGCTCCTTATCTTTTCTCCTTATTTCATTTGTCAAGATTGTTGAGGGCGTTCTCGAAGTTGACACCTCTGCCTCTCTCGTATGCCAAGCTTGATTGGTCTTGGTCATTCATTCTAATAGCTCCGAGGCAATGTGAAACTCAAGGTCCATGAAGGTGCCTCCTCTAAGATTATCAGCCACCGATTTGTTATTAGAGTTCAATGACTGGTAGAATATTTAGAGCAACAGGTTGTCTGACAACTCATGGTTGGGCATAATAAATGCTTCTTTTTGAATCGTAGCCAAACTTCATGAAGAGGCTCGTCCGGGAACTGCCTAAAGTTAGTAATCTCATCTCTTAACTTTCATCATTCGAGATGGAGGAAAGAATCTCGAGGTAAATGCCTCAACCAACTCGGCCCAAGATGTGATGGATCCATTCGACAATTCTTCTAACCACGTCATGGCTTCCCCCATCAAAGAGAAAGGGAATAGGCGCAATCGGATGGACTCTTGGGAGATATTGTGGATCATGTATGGTTGGCAAATCTCCACGAAGTTCCAAATATTCCGGTTGGCGTCCTCATGGGAAGCTCCACTAAATAGCCCCTTCATTTGAATCAAATGGAGCATGGTGCTTGTCACATGGAAGACAACATTTCCCACCGTGAGGGGTAGGCGGATTACACCTACACCTCCTTGCATCATTGGCTCAACATCGTTGGCATTGTCGAAGTTGCCAATGCTCTCATTGTCCTTGGCTTCTTCCATAGCTGGCCTGCTCAATCAACACTCAAAAACAACGAAAAGTAAAATAAAACAAGCACTCTCAAGTTGACTTCACAACAACAATAAAAAACTAGCTAATACTCAAGTCCACACCAACGGTGTTATTTTTGATAAATGCTCAAATCGTGGCTCTCCAGGTAGGAGGTTACGGCGATCGCATAATGAAAACAAAATTTATAAACCCAACGGATGTCGGGGTCGTACCCAAGGGACCTAATTTAGCTCATTAGAGATTGTGCAAAGCGATTTCAAAGTGAGAGTAGTTGTTCAAGAAAAAAAAATGGGGGAATTGGGAAAGTTGTCACTACTAACTCAATTCAAATAAAAACTATAAAATCAGGATAGGTGTACCAATAAGAACTAGATGACTAGGGGTGAATTTCCAATGGGGCATTCACTATAGGATAGGGTAGTCACTAATTCACTTAAATTCTCACCTATTGACACAAGTAGCGTTGGTCATAAGTGTGGAATGCTATCTCTTGATCAACATCCACATATCCAATGATTTCGGTTAGAACATCATTCGGTGTGCTAAATAACCAACCAACATTTGCTTGGCGAGGTTATCCTATCTTTAGCTCAGACCCTTAAATGAAAGATTCTGCGATTGGAGCTATGTCTAGCCTCCAATATAAGTGGATTCCCAAGTACCCACTAGTAATTTCACATCCACAACTACAAAATTCTCTCTCAAGCAATTATATAGCCAAGTAAGGTAAATTCATGTTTGCAACCACAAATTATTAGATTAAAACATCGTGAAATTACTAGACCCATATCAGATAAGCAATTATAAAAGCGAATTAGAAACACCCATAACCCTTTGCTAAGCACCCATCATCAATACACCCCTAGACAAGAGAAATTAACCACTCATAAAAGGGGGAGAAGATATACCAGTTGGGTAAATCAAATTCACATCCATTGTAGTTGATTCTCAAGTTCTAGAGTCAAATTAGGTACACAATTTGTTAACCAAAAGATTGGATTGAAAACCCTCTCTCAATGAAGATGGAGAAAAGTGTTTACAAGCCAAAAATATCTCCAAGTTCTCTACTGAAATTTTCTGCTCAAAATTGTATATACAAAACAAGCCTAAAATTGCCTTTTATATGTTCTCAAATCATCACATAAATTTAGGACAAAATTGCCCTCCGAGTGGTGTGCGATGTGGCATGCGATTCGCACGTCACAGTGTGTGCGTCGCATACCTGCTTCAGGTTGACCAGTGACTTCAGCCACCTAAGTAGGCTTTGTGTGAAGGTGGTGCATTTTGCACCATGGGATGTGCACGTCGCATGGCGACCACACTTCTTAGCAGAATCTTCAGTCATATTTGCCGCTTCATGCGAAGGAGATGCGAACCGCACCTCAGCTTGTGCATGTCGCACAACCACCGCACCTCTCGGCAGATTCTCCAGCTTTTCTCAACTCTTCACACTTAGCTCCTTTTTGGCTCTTTTTGGGTCCCTATCCTTGTGTCTCCTCTTCTATTCAAAGTACCTGCATAGACATTAATAAAGGCCATAAGAACCTCTAAATCGATTCAAAATGTAGCAATAATTCATGGATATAGGCTCAATAAGTTGGTAGATTAACGACTTATCACCTGGCAGGTCGGTAAGAAACATATCTAGGAAGTCTCTAACTATAGAAACATACTCAGGAGACATAGGATCAGCACTAGCATCTCAGACATATGCTAGATAAGCTAAACGCCCACGGGATATCATCTTGCTAGCTCGAAGATAAGAAATGATACCAGACGGTGCATGGCTAACAGAAACCTGCCACACAACTAGGGATACACTTGGCACGACTATGGTAACAGTCTTGGCATAGCAATCCAAAACCGCATGGTGAGGGGATAACCAGTCCATGCACAGTATCACATCAAAATCCAACATATCAAGTATCATCAAGTCAGCCCAAGTGTCCAAATCACCAACAGATATCACACAGGATCTCACAATCTGATCCACTACTAAAGAATCTCCTACTGGGGTCGAAACAGAAATAGGTACAAAAATGGCTCACTAGCCAACCCCAAACAAGGCAGAAAGTGGGCATATATATATATGGCTGACGACATACAAAAATCGTACCTGTGATCACAACATTCGAGGCCTCTGCCTCCGATCTCCTAAGGACCGCATAGAACTGACGACGACCTCAACCTGCCCGACCGCCATCCCTACTGCCTACTCTGCTATGTGGGGAACCATCCCTAGCCTGAACACCACGTCGTCTATCCGGAGGCTGAACTATTTGCAGCGGCTCAGCTGGCTGAACTGTACCCTGCTGGGGGCAATCTCTAGAAAAGTGACCAACCACACCACAAGTATAGCAAGCCCTTGATGACCTACTCGGTTTGGATAAACTAGCAGAACTTGAATGGCCATCGTGGCCTGATGCCTCAGAATTTGTACCTCTCCACCACTGACCACCGTGACCTCGTTGACTGCCCTGACCCTACTCAAACTGAGAACCAGAAGCCTGAAGTGATGCCTGTACCAGTCGGCTAGACTGACCCTGATGCTGTTGCGGCTGATAACCTCGGCCCCACTGTCCTAAACCTTTACCACTATGCCTAGAACCACTGTAACCACCCTGATGTCGAGGCCTCTTATCTCTTACCTCGGTGTCATGACGACGTGAATTCTCAACAGTGCGGGCATAGTCTGCAATGTCCTAGAATGATCGACCGCTAGCAACCAGTATCTCTGCAGGCTTTTTGAACTCTCTTTGTAGCCTTCAAACAAATCTACGGACTCTGTCGACATCAGTAGGCATAATCATGGCTCCAAACGGAGCAAGTTGATGGAACCGAGTCTCATACTCTGAGACGATCATGGTATCCTGAGAAAGTCTAGTGCACTCCTCCCTCTGATGCTCTCAGTCGCTCTGTGGCAAGAATTTGGCCATAAAGGCCTCATAAAACTCAGACCAGGTCAAGGAAGGTGATGTAGAAGGCCTGCAAGCAACCTGTGCCCTCTATCATAACTTTGCTGGACTCTCCAGCTGATATGAAGTGTAGCCAACCCCGTGAGTCTCCAATAAGCCCAAATGGTGCAACATCTCCTCGAAGGTAGTGATGAAGTCATATGGGTCCTGACCCGATATAGTAGTGAATCTCGGCGGTGCCAATCTCAGAAACCTACCCAAGGCCTTCTGCTTTATCTCTATCATAGTAGGGAGAGGAGCAAGAGGCTGGGCAACCGATAGAACTGGAACAACCCAGCACGGGGAGCCGCAGTAGCAGGCTGCGCTCCTGAACTATGAACACCCAGGTCTGCCCCCTGAGCGGATGTATGGGCTGTCTCAGAAGGATGCTCCCCAATCATACCCAATAGCTGAAGTAACAAACCCCAAATATCTGAAGACTGAGCTGGGGCTGAAGCTGGCACAAAAACTGATACTGGAACTGGTACTGGAACTGGTGGTCCCTGGGCTATCCCCGGGCCCATATAATGCTTCTCTGGAGCTAACTCTGGCTCGTAGTCATACTCAGGCTCTATATCCACTAGCATCTCTAGCAGGTGCCGCTGCCCTGGGTGCCCTCGACCCCTACCTCTATCCCGGCGACCACCCTGGCCCCTAGCTAGAGTCTGAGGTGCAGGGGAAAGAGGCTCTCCTTCGCCAGAAGCTGAAGATCTCGTAAGAACTATCTGCACAAGAGTGAACCATAATAAGTGGGATTTCTAGAAACTTTCAAGGATACTATGCATGAAAGAGGAACAAAAACAGTCCATTTTCCTAAGATGTCACTATAGCCTCCCGAAAATTGAGTACTGACGTCTCTGCCCCGATCTACAGGACTCTACTAGACATTGGCTCCTATACCGATGACACCGGTGAACCTAGGGCTCTGATACCAAGCTGTCATGATCCAATTTCTCGGTTAGGATGGCACCTACAACCCCTCAATAGGTGA
Organism: Jaltomata sinuosa; assembly: GCA_003996215.1. NCBI lineage: Eukaryota > Viridiplantae > Streptophyta > Magnoliopsida > Solanales > Solanaceae > Jaltomata > Jaltomata sinuosa. The sequence goes on from QJPP01003664.1 coordinate 164,586, forward strand.
ACCAATCCTCGTAGCCCGGAAAGGTTAGTAATTGGCTACCTTCTAACAGTTTAAACAGAAGAGCACGTAAAATAGAGGAAGCAAGGGAACAAGATAAAGAAATTAGATAACAAGGATAACATAAATGAAAAGCGGAAACTAAACCAACCCAAAACCTGGTATCATAGCGTATAGAAGCCTGAACTACATAAGGAGTACAAGGGTCTAAAAGAAATATACATATACACAAGTTGTCTCTGAGTAATGACAGAGTACATAATATACAAAAGATAAACTAAGTCAAGCTCTGAATGCCAAGAACTCACCCTTAACCTGGATGGTCCAAAAACAGCACCCCGCATGAGTCTCCGGCGCTCTATCGGCGATAGCCCACACTAGGATCTGCACCAGAAGATACAGAGGGTAGGGTGAGCACCAAATGCGAAGCATAAGGTACCCAATAGGTATCATAGGCAGACTAGGCATATATAAAATAAAAGAGCAATAGCAGACATGGTAGAAACAAACAGTCACAGAAATCAACAAAAATGTACACAAGATCTAGCCTAGAGGGAAGACAACAGACGGCAACATACAAGGCTAGAAAATAGAATATATACACACAACAGGCAAAGGTGAAAGTAAGGATGACGCACTTGGGATCCTTGCAAAATAGTATATATGTAAATAAGCTCTAACAATGGGCGGTATACCGGTAACCTCAAGTATAAGGAAATGGGAGAGAAGAATAAAGGTAGACATACTCGACATACAGTAGTTAATACCCAATCTAGTCATATAAACTCAATCCAAGAACTCACAACCCTACAATAATCACACTCACACTCGACCGTAATAGGGAATGATATTGGAATAGTGACAAGAGTCTACCTACAGTCCCTTGGCCTCCCATACAACCAAGGAACGCAAACAAGTGAAAACAAACCCTCCAGCATCCCATACTATTGGAGCGTACAATCAACACACAAAAAATAAGGGTGGTATCTCAAACAATGAATGATATGATGCATAAAAACCTCAGGGTGAAATAGAACCTCTGTATGTACCTCCTCCGATGCCGATCGGGCCCAGCAGGCAGGTTCCATGGAAGGACACACCCCGTATACCTCTACTCCACCATATACCCTTCCCCCCAGCACACGCAGCCCAAAGACTTAGGCCTGTAGTGGCAAGTTCCATTGAGGTCCCGGACCCTATACTAAAACTCAAAATTAAAACGTGTCCTCCGGAATCTAGTCCGAGTTCAAGCCAGTGGCTAAGTCTCAAATATGCATGCCTAGATCCTGTCTAGGACTAAAACAGTGAAAAAGATGACTCAAAAACCCTTCCAAGAGTGCCCAGGCACAACTGGGTCTGAAACAGTAGTAAAAATATCTCAAATGCTCGACCTGATCGAGCCTGATATCATTTCAAATCAGTAAGGAAACTCAGCTAGCACTCCGACCTAGTCGAGTATAGCAATAGTACTAAATCATAATAAAACCATATATTTAACCTTTTTGTACCCCAAGAAGATCCACGTATCAATTCAAACCATTTCCAAATCTAATTTCATCGAAAACGGGCCCCCGGGGCCATGTAAGGTTTAGAAAATCAATTTTCGTAGGTCCGAAGCCAAAAACAATAATAAAACATGGAAAAACCTCTTTATATGCATGGAAAGGATATGATCAACCCAAATAGCTTCCCGATAACTCACAATCAACCTAACGGCCCTGCACAGGCTCCGAAGCTACTCAGCAAGCATAACCAGCCTAGAAGGATATTTCTATATCCGAGACTCGCGAACATTCCCAATAATCCCACCTTCTATGTTCCAGAGTCAACAAGACCTCACGGGGTCACAAGGATAATAAATATATAAACTAATAGGAATACTACACACAATGGAGGAAAAAAATAGGACTAATCATGGAAAAGCTATCAAGGTCTGTGGTACCAACCTAATAACCCAACCCAAGGATGCAAACTAGTATAAATTTACCCGATATATGCAAAGTCTAGGGAGTTAAGTTGTAACCTACCTATCGTTCGACGACAAGTGCTAGAACAACTATATCCGAGGCCCAGATGCTCCAAGAAGCTCCGAATGAGAATCAAACTATCAAATTCATGAATAAAATATTAAGACGAGTCTAACTATACCCATATTGCTACAAATGTAGCTGGGTCGATATCCGGGTCAAAAGAGGGCCTGGAAGGCCCGCAACCCAAAAATAAAAACAAAAACAACCACGATAACTCCAACGATGCCAAGAAGGCATGCTCCAAATTTGAGCAGAATTGGACAAGGGAAGGGCACCAAAACAGCCCGCCCAAGTTGGGGATTAAAGAATGGAAATTTCAAAAATAAAAATGGAAATTGGGCAAGAATTACTTACCACAAAGATGGAATTTCAAGCCGAGATGGACAAAACTTCACACCCACGAACATGAACAAGCTTAGGGGGCAGAATCTATCACAAAATCCAAGCTTTGGATGATCATCAATGGATGAATTAAGAGAAAATCCGAAGAAGGCAAGTTGGGGAAGATGACTTACCAAGAGGTGAAGAACTATGGATAATCGACGAACAAATAATTCCCAAAGGTTTAGAACTGAATTGGAGTAAAATTGTGGAGAGAATTTTTAGTTTTAGAGTGAGAAAAGTGAGGAGAAGGGCTGGAAAAAATGAAATGACAGCAATAAATAGCTGCTGTCCGCAGCTGATTTTCTGCACTTTTTTGAAAACTTTATGGGATAATTGGGGCACAATCGGAAACCGATATTCAAAAACCAATAGCGCTAATAGAGTGAAAATGACGTTCCAGACTCAACAAAATCAACAAAACTTCCATACGAGATCGTTTCGAGAAATGTTTACCCAAGCCAACACTAACGAAAAGGAACTCAAAGGCTCAAAATGAGTCCGACTCACCCAAAACCTGAACCAACCATCTTCCTAACCCAAATTCAACATTCCAGAGGTAATGAAATCGTCGTATTTCAAATCTGACACTCCGATCATCGAAAGTCACCCGAAGTTACACTTTCAACTCCAAATGGCTTAAAAACTGAGAAAATAATACAAACCCCACATTGGACGTTCTCAGGCCTCAACTAAAGGTTCAACTAGACAAACTCATAGCTCCGGAGCTAACGAAATTGTCAAAATTCAATTACGAGCACGTTAGCTAAGAATGTTGACTAAAGTCAATGATATTCTAAATTTAAACCTCTAAAATAGGCGAACTGCTAAAATGATGAAATGAACGACCAGGGCACCGAACTACCAGTCCCAGCAAGCCATAAATGACTTGGGGATGCTACATGAAGGCTCTAACAGTGCAATAAATGCAAAAATGCAAAGATGATGGGAAGAGTCATCACATCAACGATAATCCTACAAGGTCCTAAACTAAGGATAAACAGTAATAATCCTAATCTATGACCCCGAAATGGCCAATTTATAGGATCATAGGATTTAAAACTGTTTCTACCCTAGTATCTAACCTAACATTCCAATAACTTATAAAATATAGAATCTAACTAAGTCAAGTCTAAAATAAGAAACTGTAACCTACCTCGGGGCCAAACTGCAAACACAAACCGTCACTCATGTGCCTTCCCCTTACGAACAGCCTTAGAATATTGCCATGCTATCAAGAACATAATCCAAGTGTCATGATGAGAAGAATGACACCCATATTACTTAAATAAAATTTGGGCCAGAAATTGGGTCAAAAAATAATCCTCGAGGCCTGCTTGACAAAACAGAAAAATAATTTCATAATTATGTCTGCAGCGGGTTTATAAACCCATGCTGAAAAGTTGAGTGTGAATGGGACTTGTTTCAGGGCCAAAAATAGCCCCGAAGCCCACTTTTATCAAGGAGTTAAGACAAGGAATTTAAAAAAAAATAACATATTATCCATGAATTAAAGACGGAAAGGTAGAAGGGAAACAAAGGGAACTTACCAGAATAATGGAGAGTGAAAACTAGGCTCAAAACCATCTCTTGTAAGCTCAAATCAATGGAAGTTTCTGTTAAAAAGGAAGAGAAAATTAAGTTGGCAGTTTAAATAGTTGCCAAGGGTCCTTCATTGCGATCACAAAGGACGTCACGCGGTCATGATGACCACTTTGGCTAGACCATCGCATTCGCAATGGTCCAACCATATGATCACATAGAACAAGCTGGACCGAGTCCTAACTAGTCTTCATCGCGATCACGAGGAAACCCTTGCAATTGCGATGGTAAAAAAGCTAGACCATCACGAATGTGATGGTCACCTCACGGTCGCGATGAATAAAATGGTCTGCGATAGTACTACAACAACTAGCAAAATCTCAAGGCTAAAAAGTCACCAGATGGACCCTCAAGTTTCACTAAGAACCCTGTGAACACAAACCAACCATGATACCCTACAATAAACGCCATTCCGGACTCAACGAAATCAAGAAAACTCCCAATAGAGATTGTTTTATCGAAAAGTAGGCCTCACACCTAAAAACCAACTTTTACCAAAATGGAACCTAATAGCCCAAAATGAGTCTGAAAGCCTTGAGACCCAAACCAAAGGTCCCTTTAACCCAAAGTCGACATTATGGAGCTAGGGACCCAAACCAAAGGCCCCTATAACCCAAAGTCAATATTCCAGAGCAAATATTGCTGACGAAATTTCCATCCAAGACCATCTTCTCTAAATGTTGACCAAAGTAAACTCTACCAGCTATAAGAGTAGTAAAACAGGGAATAAGCTTAAAACACAAATAAAAGGGTCGGGAACCAAATCATTAATTCTGGTAAGTCATAAATGACCTGTAGCCACTGTAGGAAAGCTCAAAACGCTGAAAAAAGCACAAAAATCAAGGAAATGACTTAGAGGGTCATTACAACATCCACTACTAAAAGGACTTTCATAATCAAAAGTTAAAGAAATGATAGATACCTGAAGGATCTAAAAGGTAAGGATAGTGGATTCGTATGTCAGTCTCAATCTCCCAAGTAGCCTCCTTAACAGGACGATGCCGCCACTGGACCTTAACTGACGGGTTCTCTTTAGATCTCAACCTCCAAACCTACCTATCTAAGATATCAATAGGCTCCTCCTTAAGGGCAAGAGACTCATCTAATTGAATGGAATCCAACTGAAGCATGTGAGACTCATCCAGAATATACTACCTCAACATAGAGACACGGAAAACTAGGTGAACACTAGAAAGAGAAGGTGAAAGGTCCAACTCATAAGCAACCTCCCTAATGCAACGAAGGATCTAAAATGGCCCAATAAAGCTAAGGCTGAGCTTACCCTTCCTCTCAAACCTCATCACACCCTTCATGGGCGACACCCAAAGGAACATATGGTCACCCACCATAAACTCTAAGTCTTTAACCCTCCGGTTAACATAACTCTTCTGCCTATTTTGGGCAGTGCAAAGTCTCTACTAAATGACCTAAACCCTGTCCATAGAATCATAAAGCAAGTCAGTACCCCACGGTCTAACCTCAAAGGCATCAAACTAATGCACTAGAGATCTGCACCTCCTACCATACAAAGCCTCAAATAGAGCCATCTGAATGCTGGAATAGTAACTATTATTATATGCAAACTCTACCAAGGCTAAAAATTAGTCCCACTGACCCCTGAAATCAATAATACAAGCTCACAACATATCCTTCAGAACCTGAATAGTATGCTCTAACTGACCGTCAGTCTGCAGATTAGTGCTAAGCTCAACTATAGTACCCAACTCTCTCTGAATAGACCTCCAAAAGCATGAAGTAAATTGAGTACCATGGTAAAAAATAATAGAAACTAGTGCCCCATGCAAATGGACAGCCTAATAAATATAGATCTGAGCAAACCTCTTGAACTGTAGGAAGTCTGAACCGGCAGAAAATGTGAAGGCTTTGTTAGCTTGTTCACGATGACCCAAATAGCATCAGATCTCTGCAATATACATGGCAAATTGACTACGAAGTCCATATCTATCCACTCCCACTTTCACTCCAGAATGGGTAGCCTCTGAATCAAACTACCTAGCGTCTAGTGCCAAACATCACATGCTGGTAGTTCAAGCGCCTAGACATGAAATTTGAGATATCCTTGTTTATCCTACACCACCAGTAGTGTTGTCTCAAGTCACGATACATCGTAGCTTCCCCGAGATGAATGAAATAACTAGAACAATGAGCCTCCTCCAAGATCAGCCTAACTAGGCCACCAACTCTAGGAACCTACATATGACCATTAATCTACAAAACACCTTCTGAATCTAAGGTTACCTTTCTAGCCTCACCACTCAACACCTTGTCATGAATGATACTCAACCTCATACCATCAAAATACTATGCCTGAATCTTATCTGACAATGAAGATCTAGCCTCAACACAACCAAGAATATGGCCCAACTCAGAAATCTCAATTCTAACTAACCCGTTAGACAAGGATTGGATGTCCAAAGCTAAAGGTCGCTCCTCTGCTGCTAAGAATGCCAAGCTATCCAGACTTACTGCCTTCTAGCTCAAGGTATCCGCTACCATGTTTGTAGTCACCTAGTGTCTTTTTCTTCTCCTATGCATTCAATTTCTTTTTACTTATTAGCTTTTTATAGCGATTCATGCATGGTTCCTGGCGCTACCATCTATTTGCAAGCATATGACTTTTTGTAGGCACCACCCAAAAAGACATGCCAATAATCAAGCTTTAACATTTGAAAATTTGGCCATCTCTATGCAAAATGTAGGATCATCTGAGTCACAAATTTGATTTGGCCTTGAGGGGATGGAGGCCTACTATCTTAAGTTTCATGATAAGTGATCTTTTTTAGAAGAAGCTGAGTTTGATGTAGAATCCTTCAAATATGAGGAATTGCCTAAAGATCTTGGCCCTTATTTCCCTGAATTAGTATGGGATTTTTATGCTTCTTACCAGGCCATGAAAGACATCCTAAAGCACAAAGGTCCAGCGAGCAAGATACAATGCCTACAGTCAGTTTTAGTGAGGGGTAAAAAGGTTGATATTACCGCTGATGCCATTAATTCTATAGGATGGGATGACGAACCAAGAACAATATCAGGGTATACTTAACGTGTAGTTAGAAAAGCCAACCAATATGCTTGGGTGGCTAATATCATCACTGAAGGGGATCCCTTTTGGGAAGTTTCAAGGGGACACATCTCTTGTCAGGATCTTAAGTTTGAGGCTCAGATATGGTTGGATTTTGTGTTGTGGCTTATTCCAAAACACCACCCAAGTGACTATAGAGGTGGCCATTCTCATTGCATGCATCATCTCTAGCATTCAAATAAACAAAGGGGAAATCATCATAAAATAATTCAAAAGAAGAGCTAGGCATGATTCCACTTCCATGGTCTTTCTTGTTCTCATCTGTAATTTATGTTTACAGGCACAATGTCCTCTATTCCGACCATCGGATGAAAATTGCCGAGCAATTGGCATGGTTTATTTAGACACAAAATAGGACAAAAATGCTTTACACATCAAGAAGAGATTCCTTCCTACAAATCCAAATGCACAGACAGGTATAGAGCACACCAAAAATATTGAACATGATCATTTGGAAGATCCACCTCCAGCCTCGGGGGTGCCGGCTGCCACATACAGTATTCTCTAAGCCACTTCACCTTCAGGTGGAATGCTCAAGCTTGCTCACCTTCCTTTCCATAATGAGCAGCATTTGCATAACATAGCTAAGGACATTCAAGGAATGAATCAATCTGCTATCAAGTCAGCTTTAAAACCAATATGGGCTAATTTGCATAAACTGTGCCCCAGGTTGACATAGTGGGGTAGGATGTTGGAGCACTCTGAAAAGAAGTACCTCAGTCCACACCAAAAATCCCACACTTGGACCTCAAATTACCACTCCTGATTGCATATCACTTCAAGGGACTAGAAGTCTTCCAGATGATTGGTGGGTGGAAACCCCACAGACTGCTTGGGCCCCATCTGAAATCTAATAAGTATACCCTCAAGATAAATATGTTGTGATGTGATAGGAACCACCAATGCAAGTGCACCCCTTATATCACATGGCAACTAGAGATCCTCGAACTAGACCCAGCTGGGCTGTTTCACCACCTTCATATCATGAGCTGATGACACTCCTAGATAAATGGGAAATTATGGATAATTCTGACCCTCTTCAAGTTTAGTGGGACCCATTGATTCCTTCAGTAGATAGATTTTAGATAGACCCAAAGCATGCATACATCCCTCCACCATCACCATCTCAGCCTCAAAGAACCCACCACCAAGTTTATTTATGAAGATGTCGTCATCAGTGTTAGATCCACTAGGAAGTTCTTGCACTTCATCTCTTTGTATAAATTTTGTGCATTGGGGGCAATGCTTTGTTTAAGTTTGGGGGTGTAGTTAGTATTTAAGCCACTGTAAGGCATGTCTAAATATATATTTATGGTTGTTTTGTTCTTAATTGTACCCTTGTCGGGATTGATTTATCATATTGATGTCTTGAATGTAAATGTTGGGTTAGTCTTGTACGCTCAATTGTTTCACTACATGTGCCTTGTAAACACGCTTAGTGCCTATGCCAAGGCTTGTTTTCCATTGATCCACGAGTTCTATAATCTTGGTTGCCTTGTTAATAGTAGCGTAGTTGAATAAACTCCAAGGGTTTTCTTTATACCATGGTTCTTTCCTAAGGAGTAATTGTTTTTGTTTGTTTTTTTGTGTGGAACCGGGTTGATGTTTCCTATGATAGATTGATAGGTGACTTTATTAAGGGAAAATCCCAAGTTTTAGTGTTAAATTGAGTCCATGTTTGCTTGTCTCAAAATGGGCTATCTCAAAATGGTCCCACCAAAAAAAAAATTGGCAAGAAGTTTTGCAAATTAAAGGAAATAGGGGGAAAAAATTTTTTTGCTAAAGCATTCTCTTGTCATTACTTGCACATTCCCCATTTGGCTTGAATGATTTACAAACGAGTATGTAAAAGAACTCAAAATAGCTTGTCAAAAGTCTTTTGTCTTGACTGATTTTCAGACTAATTGTGAAATTCTTTTGTTGTGATGCCTTGTGTGGTAATGTTATACTTCGTTCTTGTGTATATGTGTTGTCTAGAACTTACCACAAATGTGATTTAAGGTAAAATCCTAGATGTCACCGAGCTTGGAAGATGACCTTTAACCCTTTTTGAATAGCCATTTTACCCAAATTGACTCCAATAAGCCTCTTTGAGCTTGTAACCTTTCTTCAGAACCTTGTTAGATACCTTAAACCTTTTTGGACCCTCTATTCTCTCACTCATCCTCTCTTATGGCTAGAAAGTGAAATGGAGACTAAAAGACTAAGTTTGGGGGAGGGGGGAGGGGAATGGAAAGGATAACATAGGCAAAGGCCTAAGTTTGGGGGTGCATGTACAAAGTGTGGAGAAGAAAAGGGACGCACTTCAATGCAAGGTAGCACCTTATGATCGAAATAAAATTACTCCAAAATGTCCAATGAAATGAGCAAAATGAAAAGAAAAGAAGGAATTGGTGCTACCAAGTGAAGGTAATAAAAGGATGTTGAATGATTAAGTTGAAGGGAAACTTAGGTTGTGCGAGGGAGAAATAAGGTAAAGTTAATGTTCAAAAATGTGAGCGGTGTTTTGAATGATCACAAGGAGTGTTAGGGAGGTTTAGTCACTTGAGCCAAATGTAATCCTCACCTTAACCCTATCCAACATCATAGCCTGTAAGTCCTTAGTGATTCCGAGCTTGGTAACTCTACATTAGTGGAAAATTACATGAAGGGCAAGCCTATGGTTCAATACGTGTGCACTCAAACTTCTTTGAGAGAGTGAAAGTCTTTGTATTCTCTTATGATCCCTCTAATTTGAATTGCATGAATATGAGTGGGACTCTTTCTTATGGTGAGTGGAATCATACACTTGAATTGAAAAATGAAGTCTAAATTTCAATTGAGAGGAATGAATGAGACAAGTTGTGTGGTGAATCTCGAGGCAAACCTTGAAGGTTCATCCCAAAGACTTGAGAACCTTGATAATCTTGTTTTGAAAAATAAATCCCTTGCTTTTGAATGAGAAATGAAATCCTTTTTGGTGAAGTTTTGAAATGAGAACTTGCCTTGAAAGTATGGTGATACCATTTGAGATGAGCATTGTAGTTGAGTCTTTTTGCTTTGAGTCTTTTGTTCTTATTTTCTTAGGTTTTAGAGTCAAGATAATCTTGTGTACATCCCTTGTGTTTTGAGAACCTATTTCATTAAATACCTTATGAGTATCTTGCTTGAGGATAAGCAATAGTTCAAGTTTGGGGGTTTGATATGTTGGTAATCTACCAACTTACTGAGTCTTTATTCATGAATTATTTCCATGTTTTGATGAGAATTAGAGATACTTATTTCCTTTATTGAAATAAATGCAGGTATTCTTGGTTGAGTGAAGAAAGATAGAGAATTAAACCTAAAGAGCTAAAAAAGAGTTAAAGTGTGAAGATAATCAGAAAAGGGGAAGAAACTGTCAAGAGGAGAGACTGACATACAAGCCGCACAAAGGCATTTGCATTTTGCAGGTGCCATCACACATGGAAAGTCAAAGACTGCCTGAAAAGTCACCAATATGCGAGCCGCACAATACAACATGCAACCGTACCCTATTCGTACCTCACGTCGCACAACAGGCTAAGGTTCACTACTTGGAAGGAAGGAACATGCAAGCTGCACATCAAAGGTGTGACCGCATGTGTGATGTGCCATGGTTTTGCGGTACTTTTGACGCTTAAAACATGGAATTGGAGTATGTTCTTTAGCGATTTTTATTATATTTGATGTGTTTTTAAATTTTTCTAGGAAAATAGGGTTCGAACGCTAAGTTCAGAAAAAGACTGCAAAATGGGATGGAACTGGCTTCCATGACTCAACTCTACAAGTCATGAAAACATCCACGAGTCATGGAATGAATACTGCAGAGGTGCCCAGAAGCCCAAGATTTAGGAGAGGTTTCCATGAGTCATGGACCTATCCATGAGTCATGCTGCCTATTCGTGGAACCTGATTAGAGAATGAGTAAAAAGCCCGAGATCTATGAGTGGCTTCCACGAGTCGTGGATCCATTCACGAGTCATGCTGCATGTTTATGGAAACTTATCAAAGGATGAGCAAAAAGACCAAGACCCACGAGGCTAGTCCACGAGCCGTGATATGACCTTGTGGAAGTGAACCTGCAAGATGACATTGAGCCTGAATTCCATGAGAAGCTACCACGAGCCGTAAAAGGATCCACAGACCATGAATTATTTCCGTGGAAGTTGCCAAACCCATTTCTTCTAGTTTGTTTATGATAGGATTTGTGATGTCTATATATACCACTACTAAAAAAAAGCCAAAAGGGACGTTGGCCGTTGCTTTTTTGGCCAAAAGCGACGGAAAAGCGACGACGTCACTTCCGTTGGAAAATGGCCTGTTGCTTTTCCAAAAGCGACGGACTCCATCGCCAAGTAAAAAGTAACGAATTTTATTAAAATTATTTTTTCCAGAAAAGCGACGGACGCCGTCGCTTTGTTCTTGAACTTGAAGAACAAAGCGACGGACAGTGTCGCTTTTCCTTGTAAATTTTTTCCAGAAAAGCGACGTTGTCCATCTCTTTTTCTGGGTATTTTTCTAAAAAAATTCTAAAAAAGCGACGAACAAAAGAGACCATGTCTGTCGCTTTTCTGTATTTTTTCCAGCTGCAAAAATCTGTATTTTCAATATGCACCACTTGCTATTTACAAAACTAATTCAAAACAGCCCAAATCAGCGCTAATTGCTACCACAATATTCATAATAAGATTTAATCATAACAAAAAACTAAATACGAAGTCATAATATCACTAAACACATAAATGGTCCACCAAAAGGACCTATAAATTATTCAATAACTTAAAAAAGTGTCAAAATGTCAAAAAGTAAAGCGAAATGATAGCAAACATTAACCTAAACTAAGGTTCACAAAGACAAACCTAAACTAGCAAGCTATTCAAGGTTCACAAACTAAGATTAATGTAATAAACTAACACTTAACTTAAAAAAGAACCTATATAATTCAAGTACCTAATTCAAGAACCTATATAATTCAAGTTTTAAAAAAAAAAAACCTAAAGTTGAAAACTTCTTAACCCAAAACTAACAATTTAAACTAACAAACTTAACTTAAAAAAACTTAACTCAAAAAACTAAGATTCAAGAACCTAATTCAAGAAGTTAAAGTTGAAAACTAATTCAACATTCTAAAACAAAACTCAAAACTAATTCAAGAACCTATTTTAAATTCAAAGTTCCCAAATTCAAGTTAATAATCTAATTCAAGAACCTAATTCTAAATTCAAGTACCTAGCTAATTCAAGAACCTATATAATTCAAGTTCAAAAAATAACCTAAAGTTGAAAACTTCTTAACCCAAAACTAACAATTTAAACTAACAAACTTAACTTTAAAAAGTTTAACTTAAAAAAAGTAAGATTCAAGAACCTAATTCAAGAAGTTAAAGTTGAAAACTAATTCAACATTCTAAAACAAAACTCAAAACTAATTCAAGAACCTATTTCAAATTCAAAGTTCTCAAATTCAAGTTAATAATCTAATTCAAAAACCTAATTCCAAATTCAAGTACCTAGCTAATTCAAGAACCTATATAATTCAAGTTAAAAAAAGAACCTAAAGTTGAAAACTTCTTAACCCAAAACTAACAATTTAAACTAACAAACTTAACTTAAACTAGCTTAACTTAAAAAAACTAAGATTCAAGAACCTAATTCATGTTAATAATCTAATTCAAGAACCTAATTCCAAATTCAAGTACCTAATTCAAAGTTTCTCCTTTTCTTAACAATAACACTTACATATAAATATTTACATAACTCACAAGACTAACCTAAACTAATTAAGGTTCACAAGTCTATCCTAAACTCACAAGAATTATTCAAAGTTCACAAAAAAGAACCTAAAGTTGAAAACTAATTCAAGAGTATAAAAACTAAACTCAAAACTAATTTAAAAACCTATTTCAAATTCAAAGTTCCCAAATTCAAGTTATAATCTAATTCAAGAACCTAATTCCAAATTCAAGTTCCAAATCCTAATTCCTAATTCAAGTACCTAATTGAAGAACCTAATTCCAAATTCAAGTTCCAAATTCTAATTCCAAATTCAAGTACCTAATTCAAAGTTCCTCATTTTCTTAACAATAACACTTACATATAAATATTCACATAACTCACAAAACTAACCTACACTAATTATGATTCACAAGACTATCCTAAACTAACAAGCATTATTCAAGGTTCACAAAAAAGAACCTAAAGTTGAAAACTAATTAAAGAGTATAAAAACTAAACCCAAAACTAATTCAAAAACCTATTTTAAATTCAAAGTTCCCAAATTCAAGTTATAATCTAATTCAAGAACCTAATTCCAAATTCAAGTACCTAATTCCAAATTCAAGTTCCAAATCCTAATTCCAAATTCAAGTTCCAAATTCAAGTACCTAATTCAAGTTCAAAAAAGAACCTAAAGTTGAAAACTAATTCCTAACTCAAAACTAACAATTTAAACTAACAAACTTAACTTAAAAAAGCTTAACTTAAGAAAACTAAGATTCAAGAATGTAATTCAAGTTAATAATCTAATTCAAGAACCTAATTCCAAATTCTAATTTCAAATTCAAGTTCAAAATTCAAGTACCTAATTCAAGTTCAAAAAAGAACCTAAAGTTGAAAACTAATTCTTAACTCAAAACTAATAATCTAAACTAACAAACTTAACTTAAAAAAGCTTAACTTAAAAAAACTAAGATTCAAGAACCTAATCTCAAATTCTAATCCAAATCCTAATTCCAAATTCAAGTTCCAAATTCAAGTTTAAAAAGAACCTAAAGTTGAAAACTAATTCTTAACTCAAAATTAACAACTTAACCTAACAAACTTAACTTAAAAAAGCTTAACTTAAAAAAACAAAGATTCAAGAAACTAATTCAAGAACCAAATTCTAAATTCTAATTCCAAATTCTAATTCCAAATTCAAGTTCCAAATTCAAGTTCAAAAAAGAACCTAAAGTTGAAAACTAATTCTTAACTCAAAACTAACAATATAAACTAACAAACTTAACTTAAAAAAGTTTAACTTAAAAAACTAAGATTCAAGAACCTAATTCCAGAACCTAATTCTAAATTCTAATTCCAAATCCTAATTCCAAATTCAAGTACCTAATTCAAGTTCAAAAAAGAACCTAAAGTTGAAAACTAATTCTTAACTCAAAACTAACAAATTAAACTAACAAACTTAACTTAAAAAAGCTTAACTTAAAAAAACTAAGATTCAAGAACCTAATTCAAAAAGTTAAAGTTGAAAACTAATTCAAGATTCTAAAATAAAACCAAAAACTAATTCAAGAACCTATTTCAAATTCAAAGTTCCCAAATTCAAGAACCTAATGTCATGACCCAACCCGTCGTTAGTGGCACCCACCCAACCCCTGGATGAGCGAACCAATAGATTCCCACTCTTTCCTAGACTAACAACCTAAAACCAGCAAGCAAAAAGTAAACTAACAATAAATCAAGTCAAAAACTAAATATAATTATTAATCCTGCGGAAAATCCCTCCTTGGAACTGAAAGTCATTGTACCAAACATCAATACCAAATCTAGAATACGGGGATGCAACCCCAAAAGATAAACTGAAATAGTTTTAAGTCTGAAACAATTGGACTTAAACTCTAAGGATAAACCAAGGTAGCTCGAATCAAGCAGCTCACCCTTGAAAGTCAGAAATCGCCGGTGCTAGATGCGAGGTCGCGTCTCAGTCGCTGGTAGATTTCCTATACTCACCAAAAGAAAGACAAGTGCAGTATCAATACACCACCATTGTGTACTGGTAGGATCATCAGCCAGTTTTCAAGTAAATAGTATATAATTAGTACAACAATATCAAGTAAGGAATATGGCCAACATGCAACAATAAACACATGCACATCTAGACTATAGGTCTCTACCTTTCTTGTTACCGCATGAATCCATCTCTTACAATTCTAATCCACAAACATGTAACCATAACTGTCCTTTCCGTCTAGCCCGGACCCACCCTGGAATCCCCTTTAGACAACACCAAAGGTAATTGTTCAACCCGGCCTAAACCAAGACTAACACAACAGTTATACAATAGTTTTCGGCCACTCAAGGACCATCAACAATAGCACCTTTAACTAGACAACCTGGTCCATCACGGAACTGATACCAAGTATTACATCCAGTAAACAACTCGATCCACTCACGGAACCAATAACAACCAATGGAATACAACAGTCAATGAAACAATGCAAGATACAATAAAGTAAACCTGTACCAGGCATCGTACCCATGCCAACTGAATGATATACCCATACCAGGCGTGGTACTCGTGCCAACCGAATGATATACCCATACTAGGTGTGGTACCCGAACCAACCGAATGTCAACAACCACAGTCAATATATGAACATACATAACTTGTAAAACGAACAAGTAAACCGCTCAATCACAGACTGTAAAAAGGAACCTAGACATTCCACACAAATTTCCTAAGCAATGTAATGCATACAATCACTTAGACATGAGTACATCAATATACACATTTACATAAAATCATAAGCCATCACCTACCTCGAAATGTTCCAAGCTCTATTCGACCCGAGCTTTTTCGTGTTTCGGATTCCTCTCTCGTTCTTGGTCTAAAAACAACACATAATGCATACAATAAACACACAAGGCCTGCACATTACCCGGATTATACCAAATCCCCAAACCCCAAGCCATCCATGATCATCCCACCCTTTTCCCAGGCTTTTCCATTGTTAATTCCACTTGTTCATTCATTTTTACGGATAAAAACAGGAAATTAAACAACCTATGATCATTTTAATGTAGTTTTATCCATACCCAAGAACACATATGCTTGGAATCCCCTTCCTTCCCCGAATTCCACTATCCCTAGGTTATTCTAACCTTTTCCTAAGTTCCCTCCTAGCAATTCTACCACATAGGAAATGTGGTACAAAGATTGGGGAACGAAAACCTTACCTTAGGGAAGAATTTTGATGGAAGAATGAAGAAAATTGCCTGGAAATTGCCCAGCCCTTCTCCAAAACAAACTTGTGAAAACTGAATGTTTTGGGAGCTATTTCTGTATTAAAAACTCATCGGCTCGCTATAGCGGTCCCCGCTCTGCTATAGCAGTCCCGCTATAGCGGTAGGCTGCCACTATAGCAATCTTAAGTGGGTTGACCGCCCCTTGACCTCCGTTATAGCGGTAATTTCTACCGCTATAGCGGTGGCCGCTATCGCGTGTGATAGCGCTCGTCACGGATAGAAAATCCGAAACTCTGCCAATTTTGGCCATTTCACAACACACTTGTTTCCCCCGACATCCCAAAATAACCCCTTCACGTCAAACGTGATTCCAGGAGTTCTACTTACCCAAATGTGATTCCGAAAAGTACCTCGGACTCCTTTATGTCTTGGCTACGTGGAAAACTAGCTCACTCTAAGACACATAAATCCATTTTTACCCAGATTTCCCTAGACTCTACCTCACTCCAAAACCGGACGAGGCTAGCCTAGCCCAGAATTTTAAACTCCCAAACCCGGAGTTTTCTAACTCTAAAACTTGGCATGATTGGTCTACCCATAACGACGGACCCGGTCGTTACAACAAATACTAATTTACCTATCGTTCATCCCTGAATGATCAAACTTGAAATTATAGAAATAAAAGGAAGGAAGTATAGTACCTGAATCCTCAAACAGTTGAGGATACTTGTCCCACATGTCCTTCTCGATTTCCCAAGTGGCTTCCTCAATCAGACGATGCATCCACTGAAACTTCACCATATCAATCACCTTTGTCCTCAATCTCCGGACATCCTGAGCAAGAATCAAAATCAGTTCCTCCTCATAACGAAGATCCTTATCAAAAAGTACCTCATTCCAGTGATGATGTAGTCCCCATCCCCATGGTATCACTTGAGCATGGATACATGAAATACCAGATGGGCGCCCAACAAACTAGGTGGCAGTGCTAACTTGTAAGTCACTGGCCCCACAATTTCATGCACTTCAAATGGACCGATGAACCGAGGGATACACTTGCCCTTCTTACCAAATCGCATAACCCCTTTAATTGGCGATACTTTTAGCAATACTTGTTCACCAACCTGGAAGTCCATGTCCTGGACCTTGCGATCTGCATACTCCTTCTTTCTGCTTTGAGCATCCAACAACTTGGTCTGTATGCCCCTTACCTTTTCCTGCGCTTCCTTCACTAAGTCTATGCCTAGAGGCTTCACATCACCTTCCTCAAACCACCCAACTGGTGATCTGCAGTTTCTCTCATACAGGGCCTCAAACGGTGTCATATCGATACTGAAGTGGTAGCTATTATTGTATGAGAATTCGCACAATGGTAGAAACTGGTCCCAATGACCACCAAAGTCCATTACACATGCTCTCAGTATGTACTCCAATACCTGAATCATCCTCTCCGACTGACCATCAGTCCGAGGATGAAAGGATGTGCTAAAGGTGAGTTGTGTACCCAACTCTTCATGTAACTTTCCCCAGAACTTAGAAGTAAATTGTGTACCCCTATCTAAAATGATAGACAGTGGTACCCCATGCAGTATCACAATCTCCTTCACGTAGATCTTGGTCAATTGCTGTGAATTATAATCTACCCTGACCGGAATAAAAGGCGCGGACTTGGTCAGCCTGTCAACAATGACCCAAATTGAGTCATACTTCCCCAATGTCTTGGGAAGACCCACCACGAAATCCATGGCTATCCTTTCCCACTTCCAGTCTGGAATAGGCATTCTCTAAAGTAGTCCTGCAGGTCTCTGATGTTCATACTTCACCTGTTTGCAGTTCTGATATTTGGACACAAAATCTGCTTTGTCCCTTTTCATCCTGGGCCACCAGTAATGTTGCCTCAAGTTCCTGTACATTTTGGTCACACCCGGATGAATTGAGTACCGCGAACCATGAGCTTCTGTCAAGATTTTCTGAATCATATCATCAACCCGAGGAACACAAATCCTCTCCCTGAAATGCAAAACTCCTCCAGAGTCTAACATGACGTCTCTGGACTCCCCAGATATTACCTTACCTCGCAACTTACCCAGTTTCGGATCTTGAAACTGTCTTACCTTAATTTCCTCTATGAAGGTGGCCTTGACCTCAATATTGGCCAACAACCCACCTTGATTTGAAACACCCAAGTGCATGAACTTGTCCTCCAAAGCCTGAATCTCCTTAGCCAATGGTCGTTTGGACGCCCCTAAACAAGACAAGCTACCCATGCTAACAGTTTTCTGGCTCAATGCGTCTGCCACTACATTAGCCTTACCCGAATGGTACTGAATGGTCACATCGTAATCCTTCAACAACTCCATCCACCTTCTCTGCCTCAAATTCAAATCCTTTTAAGTGAATACGTGATGCAGACTGCGATGATTTGTGAATACCTCACACTTGACACCATAAAGATAGTTTTTCCAGATTTTCAATGCAAAAACCACCGCTGCCAACTCTAAATCGTGAGTCGGGTAATTTCTCTCATGCACCTTCAACTACCTGGATGCGTAGACTATCACATTCATATCCTGTATCAACATAGCACCCAAACCAGAATATGAAGCATCACAGTAAACAACAAAGTCTTTACCTTCAACCGGCAAGGACAAAATAGGGGTTGTAGTCAAAAGTGTCTTGAGCTTTTGGAAGCTCTCCTCGCACTTGTCAGACCACACGAATAATACCTCCTTCTGTGTCAACCTGGTCAAATGAGTAGCAATATAAGAAAAATTCTTGACAAACCTCCGGTAGTACCCCGCGAGCCCAATAAAACTCCTCACCTCAGTCACAGATCTAGGCCGAACCCAACTCTTGACTGCCTCAATTTTCTGGGGATCCACCATCACCCCTTTTTCTGACACTACATGCCCCAATAATGCCACAGAAGTCAACCAAAACTTACACTTAGTGAACTTTGCATAAATATTTTGATGTCTCAAAATATCCAACACAATGCTAAGATGATTAACATACTCCTTCCTACTCTTAGAGTAGATCAAAATGTCATCGATGAACACAATAACAAAAGAATCCAAGTAGGACTTAAACACCCCATTCGTCAAACTCGTGAATGTTGCTGGCACATTGGTCAAACCAAATGACATTACTAGAAACTCATAATGCCCATACCGGGTCCGAAAAGCAGTTTTTGAAATGTCTTTAGGTCTAATCGTTAGCTGATAGTACCCTGACCTCAAGTCAATATTTGAGAATACCGATGCACCCTGAAGCTGGTCAAAAAAATCATCTATATGGGGTAAAGGGTACTTATTCCGGATGGTCACCTTGTTCAACTACCTATAATCTATGCACATTCGCATACTACCATCCTTCTTCTTTACAAATAAGACTGTAGCACCCGAAGGTGAAGCACTGGGACGTATAAATCCCTTATCTAGGAGTTCCTGTATCTGAGTCTTAAGTTCCCTTAACTCTGCCGGAGCTATTCTATATGGAGGAATGGAAATGGGACGGGTGCCTGGCTCCAAATCAATACAAAAATCTATGTCTATGTCCGGAGGCATACCAGGAAAGTCTGCTGGAAACACCTCTAAGAATTCAAAAACCACTGAGACTGACTCAATAGGAGGAGACTCCATACTATCATCCCGGAGATGAGACAAGAAGGCTAGACACCCCCTCCCCACTAGCTTCCTAGCCCATACAAACAATATTATCTTAACTGGCTTAGGACTGTACACACCTTCCCACTCTAGTCTATCCTTACCCAAAATCTCTAGAGCTACAGTCTTGGTGTTATATTTCAACACAACATGATAAGGAGACAGCCAGGTCATACCCAAGATAATATCAAAATCAGCAATGTGCAGAATTACCAAGTCTACCCAAGTATGTAACCCCACAAAAATAACATAATAGTCACGATATACATGAGTCACAAGCAGCGACTCTCCCACTGGGGTAGAAACATAGATAGGGGATTCAAGGATATCACAGGTCAAACACAGTCCCAAAACAAAACTCACAATACACATAAGACTATGTAGAGCCTGGGTCAAA
Organism: Jaltomata sinuosa; assembly: GCA_003996215.1. NCBI lineage: Eukaryota > Viridiplantae > Streptophyta > Magnoliopsida > Solanales > Solanaceae > Jaltomata > Jaltomata sinuosa. Next base: position 184,721 of record QJPP01003664.1, read on the forward strand.
TAACACCGAAGCCATTTTATCACAGAAAAGAATAGTACCTGTGATCACCACATCTGAGGCTTCCACTTCAGTCCTTCCTGGAAAAGCATAGAAATGTGCTCGATCATCAATATGGGCAACTTCCCAGGCAGGCTGCACCGCACCTCTACCTGCACCGCCATTCCCTCGGTCTCACTGGCCTCTCTGAAAATTTCCTTGCCCACTCTGTGGATGGCCCCTAGCATTACTGCCTCTGCCTGCCGGAACCACTGCTCTAGTTTGCTGCTGACCCTGATTACTTGTCTGCCTATGTGGACACTCCCTCTTAAAGTGGCCCAAATCACCACAATGGAAGCAACCACGGTCAAGAGTAGGTCTGCTAGGTCAAATATAGGATGCTCCCTGACCTCTAAGAGCTGAAGACTAAGCTCCCTGACGACCACCTGTAGTAGCTAGTAGAGCTGAATGAATAGGACGGGCTAGATAAGCTTGCTGATGCTGGCCCCCTAGAGTACGAACCACTATAATTTACCTCATTCTGAGGCTTCTTGGCTAAAGCCTTAGCCTGCCCCACTTGACTAACTCCCTCAATCTTCTTCACATAGTACACCACATCATTAAAACCCTTCCCTGAAGAAGTCATATGCACTGACAGTACCTATAGATCACTATTCATACCCTTGACAAACAACCGGACCCGTTCCTCCTCAGAATCCAACATCTGTGTAACAAAATGAGACAACGCATGTAACTTAGCCTCATAAGCTGAGACCGATATGCTACCCTGCTCTAAGTTCAGAAACTCATCCTTCTTCTAGTCCCTCAAAGTATGGGGAACGTACTTCTCTAGAAATAATGTATGGAACTGTTCTCAAGTCAGTGGAGGTACGATAGAAGACCGACACTCAACATGAGACCTCCACCACTGCTTCGCATCACCTTGTAGCTGAAAAGTGATAAACTCCACCCCATGATGACGTACAATACCCAACTTGTGCAACCTCTCATGGCAATCCAGGATGAACTCATAGGCATCCTTTTTGTCTGTACCCTAAAACATCGGAGGTTTCAGCTTAAGGAACTTAGTCAGCATCTCAGGCTCATTACTTGTCATCACTGGGCCTAGCATTGGCCTGAGGAGATCATTTGTGCCCGAAGCTGCATCCATCCTTGGTGTAGTAGTAACTGCTGGCGGAGTATCCAAGGCCTGATTTGCATAAGCTGCGGGTATGGATCCAGCATCAACCAACCCACTCAAAATATCCCACGCTTGCCTAAAAGCTTTCGGTGTAATTGTATGGCTCAGCCAAATGATCCTGAGGTGGGGAAGGGGTTACTTCATGTGTAGCAGCAGCAAATCGAGCTCCACCCCTGGCGGGTGCGGCTCCAGCTCGTCCTCTGCCCTTTCCACTACCTCTGTAGCGAACTGCCAGGCCCATTGTTGGGACCGCTGGCCTTGCTCCATTATTCCTTTTAGTAACCATCTGTGGACAGAAGAGTGAACGAGGTTAGATACTAATTTGTATCACCAGATACCAATTGGAATCGAGTTATAACACGAAGGAAAGAAGGATGAGATGGTTTTTCCTAAACCCCATAGCCTCTCGAAGAAAAGTACGGACGTCTCCACACTGTTCTGCAAGACTCTACTAGACCTGTTTGGTACAACTAAATCAATGAACCTAGGCTCTTATACCATCTTTGTCACGACCCAACCCATCGTGAGTGGCACCCACTCAACCCTCGAATGAGTGAACCAATAGAGTCCCACTCTTGCCTAGACTAACAACTTAAAACCAGCAAGCGAAAAGTAAAATAACAATAAATCAAGTCAAAAACTAAACATAATTATTAATCCTGGGGAAAATCCCTCCTAGGAACTGAAAGTCATTGTACCAAACATCAATACCAAATCTAGAAAATGGGGATGCAACCCCAAAAGATAAACTGAAATAGTTTTAAGTCCAAAATAATTAGACTGACACTCTAAGGATAACCCAAGGTAGCTCGAATCAAGCAGCTCACCCTTGAAAGTCAAAAATCGTCGGTGCTAGATGCGAGGTCGCGTCTCAGTCACTGGTTGATTTCCTGTATTCACCAAAAGAAAGATAAGTGCAGTATCAGTACACCACCACTGTGTACTAGTAGGATCATCAGCCAGTTTTCAAGTAAACAATATATAATTAGTACAACAATATCAAGTAAGGAGTATGGACAACATGCAACAATAATCACAGGCACATCTAGACTACAGGTCTCTACCTAGCTTGTTACCGCATAAATCCATCTCTTACAGTTCTAATCCACAAACATGTAACCATAACTGTCCTTTTCGTCTAGCTCGAACCCACCCTGGAATCCCCTTTAGACAACACCAAAGGTAATTGTTCAACCCGGCCTAAACCAAGACTAACACAATAGTTATACAATAGTTCCCGGCCACTCAAGGACCATCAACAATAGCACCTTTAACTAGACAACCCGGTTCACTCATGGAACCGATACTAAGTATTACATCTAGTAAACAACCTGGTCCACTCACGGAACCAATAACAACCAATGCAATACAACAGTCAATGAAACAATGCAAGATACAATAAAGTAAACTCGTACCAGCCGTGGTACCCGTTCCAACCGAATGATATACCCATACCAGGTGTGGTACTCGTGCCAACCGAATGATATACCCGTAATAGGTGTGGTACCTGAGACAACCGAATGTCAAAAACCACAGTTAATATATGAACACACACACCTTGTAAAACCAACAAGTAAACCATTCAATCACAGACTGTAAACAGGAACCTAGACATTCCACACAAATTCCCTAAGCAATATAATGCATACAATCACTTAGACATGAGTACATCAATATACACATTTATAGAAAATCATAAGCCATCACCTACCTCAAAATGTTCCAAGCTCTATTCGACCCGAACTTTTCCGTGTTCCGGAATACTCACTCGTTCTTGGTCTAAAAACAACATATAATGCATACAATTAACACACAAGGCCTGCACATTACCCAGATTATACCAAATCCCCAAACCCCAAGCCATCCATCATCATCCCACCCTTTTCCCAGGATTTTCCACCATTAATTCCCCTAGTTCTATCAGTTTTACGGATAAAAACAGGAAATTAAACAACCTATGATCATTTTAATATACTTTTATCCATACCCAAGAACACAGATGCTTGGAATCCCCTTCCTTCCCCGAATTCCACCATCCCTAGCTTATTCTAACCTTTCCCCAAGTTCCCTCCTTGCAATTCTACTGCATAGGAAATGTAGTACAAAAATTGGGGAACGAAAACCTTACCTTAGGAAAGAATTTTGACGAAAGAATGAACAAAATTGCCTGGAAATTGCCCATCCCTTCTCCAAAACAAACTTGTGAAAATTGAATATTTTGGGAGCTGTTTCTGCATTAAAAACCCATCAGCCCGCTATAGCGGTCCTCGCTCTGCTATAGCGGTAGGCTACCGCTATAGCGGTCTTAAGTGGGTTGACCGCTCCTTGACCGCCGCTATAGCGGTAATTTCTACCGCTATAGCAGTGGCCGCTATCACGCGTGACAGTGCTCGTCACAGATAGAAAGTCCGAAACTCTTCCAGTTTTGGCCATTTCACAACACACTTGTTTCTCTTGACATTCCAAAATAACCCCTTAACATCAAACGCGATTTCTGGAGTTTCACTTACCCAAATGCGATTCCAAAATATCCCCCGGACTCCTTTATGTCTTGTCTACGTGGAAAATTAGCTCACTCCAAGACACCTAAATCCATTTTTACTCAGATTTCCCTAGACACTACCTCACTCCAAAACAGGCCAAGGCTAGCCTAGCCTAGAATTTCAAACTCCCAAACCCAGAGTTTTCTAACTCTAAAACTTGGCACGATTAGTCTACCCATAATGACGGACCCGGTCGTTACACCTAATTCCAAATTCAAGAACCTAGCTAATTCAAGAACCTATATAATTCAAGTTCAAAAATAAACCTAAACTAAGGTTCACAAGCTAATAGCAAGCATTACCTAAACTAAGGTTCACAAGATAATAGCAAGCATTACCTAAACTAACTTTCACAAGCTAATAGCCAGCATTACCTAAACTAAGGTTCACAAACTAATAGCAAGCCTAAAATAAGGTTCACAAACTAATAGCAAGCCTAAACTAAGGTTCACAAGCTAATAGCAAGCATTACCTAAACTAAGGTTCACAAACTAATAGCAAGCCTAAACTAAGGTTCACAAACTAATAGCAAGCCTAAACTAAGGTTCACCAACTAATAGCAATCCTCAACTAAGGTTCACAAACTAATAGCAAGCCTAAACTAAGGTTCACAAACTAATAGCAAGCCTAAATTAATTAAAGTTCATAAATTAAGAATATAATCTAAAAAATGAATTTTTCACTATCAATTTTTTCATATATCAATTTTCACTATCAATTTTTCAAAATCCTAGTCTAGAATTCATCAATAACAACAAGAACATATATACTCTAGTCTAGAATTCAACAACAACAACATACCATAGTCTAAAATTCACTATCAATTTTTCAAATTAAAAATACCCAAATTAAACCCTAAACTTCAAATAAACAAAACAACTAACCTCAAAACCAGAGGAGGTTGGAGGGAGGAGGCTGACGTTGGAGGGAGTGGCGGTGGAGGGAGCGGCGGAGCAGTGGCAGAGGAGTGGAGAGGAGGAGAGGAGGAGAGGAGGAGAGAAAAGAGAAAGAGAAATGAGGAAAAGAGACCCCGTCGGGTCTCTGTATAATTAAAGAACTGATGGACAACGTCGCCTTTGTCTGTCACTTTTTTAAATGAGTTGACCGCGTATTGACCGAAAAGCGACGGACAAAAGCGACGTTGTCTGTTGCTTTTCTATTTTTAATATAAATTAAATTTTAAAGAAAGCGACGGACAGCGTCACTTTCTTTAAAATTATTTTTAATTTTTTTAATAATTGCGACATTGTACGTCGCTTATAAAAAAAATAAAAAAAATTATTTGTAAATAATTTTGATGCAAAAATCCGCCAAGAAAAGTGACGAAAAAAGAGACGCTGTCCTTCGCTTTTGTAAAAAAATAATTATAAATTAAAAAATAATAGAAAAGCGAAGGACAACGTCGCTTTTTCTATTGCTTTTCAAGAGCGACGCTATCTGTCGCTTTCCTATCCGTCCCTGTTTAAGTTGTTTTTAGTAGTGTACCTTTCCTAGGTTTTCTTTTATGTTTTATGCTCAATATTTTGTAGGAAACACATTCGAAAATACACGGTATTGCATTGTTATATTTCGGTCCTATATCTTCCCAAAGGAAAAAAGATTTCTGAGAGTTATTTTCTGAATCTAGATTGTGAGATATTACAACATCCATTATCTCTTGATTCTTGATTCTTCTTCAATTATTCAAGTTTTTGGATTTCTTTACTTTTTCTTGTACGTATATGATCATGAATTCTTCAAAAGCTTTTGATTGTGTACTTATGAACATGAGTAGCTAAATCCATAACTAGGGTTGTGGGAACCATGATGGATTAACAACGTAGACAAAGTACTTACCAATTCTAGGATGGTGTTTATGCATGTATTGTTCTTCCTTTTGCTTTGATTGCTTTTTAATGGTGTGCAACGTTAGAACTCGCCTTATTCTTACTTGTCGGACCAAGGAGGTAACGAATGGGAAAAGGGTTGTTACAATGGAGATTTAAGTCTATCAAACTGCATCTAATAGCTTGACTTTGTCCGAGAATAGCTAATCTAGGATCAAAGGTAAGGGTAAGTAAAGCATATACCCGTAGACGGACCAAGTTACATGGTGAAATTCAGCTATCTAAGGGACCAACCATTTAGGTGAACATAACTTACTGATCTTGCATGCTAAGTACTAGAGTAGATTGCTAGTACAATGCCTACTGTGTTATGAACTCATGGAGAACACAGTCCTAGTCCATTCTCTCTCTGAATTACAACAATATTGATACTTGCAGTTACTTGTTACTTGATAATTTACAAACATTACTTTTCACTTAAAACCCCCCCCTTTTAGGAAATAAGATGACTAACAACACAAATACACACAGTTGACCGAGATCCTACCATATGCCCGTGGGATCGACCTAACCTTGGTTAGGTTCTATATTTGACCAATGATTGCTTTATACTTCCTTTTGGAGGTGTAATTTAAACGTATCAAATTTTGGCATCAAAACTATTGATACGTCTTATGGCAGTGCCAGGAACAGCCGTTAGTGGACACCCACCACTTTTCACCGGTTAGAGGGGAATACAATTTAGGATTAAGAGAGATTGTGTTTATTTCACTATTAGTCCTTATTTCCTGATTTTACTTTTTTTTTGTTTAGTTCCATAGATTGCACACTAGTGCATGACCAATACACGAAGTCAAGACAATCCCTTAATTCTATTTGATCCTGAACTCCAATGAACTCTGATAAACATGTTGAAGAAGGGGGTTGTCGATACACTAGAATAGGCCACAACTCGGATGTTGGCCAAAGAACAACAGAAGTAGCAGGGTGAAGAAGTTTCCCAAATCATGCAAGATGCTTAGGTTGCTACAGACTTAGAAAATCAAAACACTGAAGCTGAGCAAGCACGGTAAGCCAGGCAAACGGTTGCCCAACAGGCTGCACTGAATGCTCAAGCCGCAAGGGATGAGGCAGCCTGATGCAATGTACATCATGATACGGTTGCACTGAGAGGGAATAAGGTTCTCCAGATTCAGCAAACCCGACACATCCCTAGCTACAATTTTGATGATGAAGATATCAATGTTGATGACGTAGGAACGACAAGCCCCATAGTACTGTCACCACTGCCAAAGGGTACAAAGTTTGATATTACCAACACTATGATCCAGTTGCTTAACCTGAAGGTATTATTTGCTGGAAAAGCTACTGATGATGCAAATTTGCACCTAGTGAACTTTGTGGGAATTTGCAAGGCTTACAATCTACCAGGAGTGGGGCAAGACATTATCATATTGAGGCTATTTCCATTCTCTGACTGGAGAAGCAACACTTTGGCTTACTGAACTTCCTGACAATTTAATATTCACATGGAGGGAACTACAAACTCAGTTTCTAGAGAGGTTTTTCCCTCCTTCAAAGATGTTGCAGCTCAAGCAAGAAATATATAACTTCAAGAAGTTGAAGAATGAAGCACTATATGAGACATGGATTAGGTTTAATAAGAAGCTAAAATAGGTGCTGAATCACAGGATCCCTTCGGATCATCTGATGTAGATTTTCTATGGATCACTAAATGCAAACACCAAGGTGGTAGCTGATACATTCACTGGGGGAGCGTTCATGGAAAATACTTACGCTGATGCTTCTGAGATGCTTGTTAGAGTTACAAAGATAAATAGGGCCTGGCATATAAGAGATTCAGAGAGTACAACATGAACTTATTCAGTTGGAAAATCCATAGACCACCCAGAGTTGTGATGTGCCGCCATTCTACGGCACTTTTGACTCATTTAACTAATAATAATCGTGAGTTTTCAAGCAACCATTGTCGTTTTTGATGTTTTATTATTATATTTGCAGGGAATGGAGCTAGAGATAGAAATGAAAGAAAATATGATCAAAGAACCCTTCTGGATAAGAGTGACGGCCGGGATAACGGGCCACCACACACTTGGTGGGCCGTCACCCAGGCCACCAAGTCTGGCAGCCCCACTGGTTAAGGGTGACGGCCACCCTGACGGCCAGTCACTCACGTGACGGTCCGTTAGGTGTGCCACTAAGTCCGGCAGCTCCACTGGTTAAGGGCGACGGCCACCCTGACGGCCAGTCACGCATGTGACGGTCCGTCAGGGTGGGCCTCCAAATACCACGCGGATTCCGAAAATTCTATTTTTGGATTTATTTCCTGGACTGCTATAAATACCCTGTGTTAGGGTTATTTTAATTATTCATTACCCAACCGTTCTAGGATATTTTTGAGCGAGTTTTTGAGGGGAAAACACGACACAATACGTTTTCTTCCTCTTCATCCATTGTTCTTGGGATTTTGGCTGCTTGTTCTTGGATAATTGAAGCTTGTGTTCACATATCGTAAGAATCTTTTCTTTCTATTATGAATATGATTTTCTTCTCTTTCCCTAATAGCATGAGTAACTAACTTCCCACAACTAGGGTTGTGGGAGCCATGGCGAAAGTAGCAATATAGATTCCGGGTAGCGTAGGGTTCAATTTATATGTTGTCACATCGTTAATCATTCATTATTAACGATTTATAGTGGTTGCAAACATTAGAACATGCCTAGGTTTAATTTGCTTGAGTAATGAGATTAAAATCGGGAAGTTTGACTAATTATAAGGATTCGAGACTACCAACTCTCGTCTTATGATTAATGCTGTAACTAGATTAATCTACTTGATGTTTTAGGATTGAAATAAGCAAGCTCACCTTTTCAAGTTCGAGAGAATTGAAAAGGAAATTTGTCTATTTGGTTGAGAAATATTTAGATGATACCATTAATTCAATCACATCGTGACAGGCATATAGAAAGAACCCGATTAAGCTGTGAGTTGAAATTGTTACGACGCCATGGTGAACACTTCCCTAGTTCACTCTCATATTGATTATTAATCGTACATTATTATTTGCTTTGATCAAATATTGTTCACACAAACCCCCCCATTTACCGGAAACTATTGATTATTAGTCATCTCATTCACTAACGACTTAATTTTCACCTTATTCCCTGTGGGATCGACCCCAACCTCTGTTGGGTTCTATATTTGACGACGACCGCTTACTCTTCTTAATTTGGAGTCATAATTTGGGCGTATCAAATTTTGGCGCCGTTGCTGGGGAATACGATTGTTTATTAAGTCCGGTGTGTTTATTTGACTCTTAGTCATACTTTTCTGCTTTTACTTTTATTTGTTGTTTTTGTTTGTTACAGGGTATAGAGTTGTGCATGCCAAGTACCCGACGCTCGGGTGAACCAATATTACCCTACGACCCCGAGCTCGCAAGAACGCTAAGGCAAAACATGAATGCACAAGCAGGCCAACAACACTTGAACGTTGATGATATTGAGGTAGATGTTGCATTGGGTGATGATGTTGCTTGCACCTGTTCCAGAGACTTCACCTACCTTGGAGACCCCGATGGTCTCCAACATCATACCACATTCTGAGGCCTAAGGGCCTCATTGGTATTCCTTTCTCTCACTGTTTTAGCTTTCACATGTATGCATTGGGGACAATGCATGAGTCTAAGTTGAGGGCGTTGGGATACTTGTTAGTCGTTCACCACCGAGGGTTTTTGTTGCCGTGTTTCTTTTCCCTCCGGTGTGCTATCTAGTAGAACCGGCATGTTTAGGTGGTCATTTTAAATTATTTTTTTTGTGTTGTTTTCTGGTGTCGATAGCAAGCATGGCTCTTTGGAAAGTTGAACTAAAAGGAGCCCCCTCTGAAAAAGTTGATTATGTACTTATGTTTGAAACAATTGACTGTCTGGATCCTTGAATGTCATTGTGTGGTTGTGATTGGAATAATGATGCTTAAGCCGAGCTTATGTTTTGATAGTTGGTAGTAGTATGGTTTCTTGGTGCCAAGTGTGTGTGAGCTTATTGTTATAAATTCTTACTCTGTGCATGCATCTAGAACTTGCCCGGTCTATTTTGTTAAGCTTGAAGTTGGTTGCTTAGGAAAGGATCACAGGCCCTTTTTGTGTGCAGTCCACTTAGCCTATAAGACCGTCCAAATGCAAATAATCCCTTTGATCCCTGTTTGAGCCATAATTGACCGTATTCTTTCGATAACCTGTCACCGTTTCTTTTTAATTTTGAATCACTATTTTGGCCCTGGTCCTTCCTTGGACATCGTGCACCTCAACTCAGGCAATTAGCCTAAGTTGAGGGTGGCTACTATAGAGGTAAATGATAAGAAAAATAGGATGAATAAGACTGGGGGCAGATAGAATGAATATTTTTGGTGTGTGCCTAAGAAAAAAAAAGAACAAGAACTGAAAAAGAGATGAAAAAGAAGTGCCTAAATAAAGAGGCCGCACCTGTAACTAGAAAGAAGGAAATAAAAAGGTGAATAAGGATGGACGAAGTAAAATTGAGTGGAAATGGTAGGTCGGTGAGTCCAAGGAGAGCTTAGTCACTAACTCCTAAATGTATCCCACCTGCACCCGAAGCCTCATTACAAGCCAAAACAAGTCCTGTAGTGATCTTGAGCGGCTTTCTGAAAAACTGAAATAGAATAGCAAGAGCAAGCTTATTGCATCGCATGTGCATTGTTTGAAATCGTTTATGAGTGCGAGCGCCTTACCTAGTCCCAAATCTTGTGTGTGGGACTTCTTTGTGGTGAGGGCACCAAGATCTCTGTATTATCTATTGACTGTTGGGATAGCTGTGCGTGTGTATGTATAAAATTCTATCATATCGGAATGACATGTTTGGATCCTCACAAGTTAGCTTTTCATACATTTATGTGTTATCGGGGGGGATAGATTTAAATTGAATAAGATGTTGAATGACCATGATTTGCTAGTAACACATGTTTGTTTTCTTAGTCGAGTCGTCCTTTTGTTTTGTTGTCATGTTGCTTGAGGACAAGCGAACGTTTTAAGTTGAGGGTGTTGATGTGCCGCCATTCTATGGCACTTTTGACTCCTTTAACTAAGAATAATCGTGAGTTTTCAAGCAACCGTTGTCGTTTTTGATGTTTTATAGTTATATTTGCAGGGAATGGAGCTAGAGATAGAAACGGAAGAAAATATGATCAAAGAACCCCTCTGGATAAGAGTGACGGCCGGGATGACGGGCCACCACACACTTGGTGGGCCGTCACCCAGGCCACCAAGTCTGGCAGCCCCACTGGTTAAGGGTGACGGCCACCCTGACGGCCAGTCACTCACGTGACGGTCCGTCAGGTGTGCCACCAAGTCTGGCAGCTCCACTGGTTAAGGGCGACGGCCACCCTGACGGCCAGTCACGCATGTGACGGTCCGTCAGGGTGGGCCACCAAATACCACGCAGATTCCGAAAATTCTATTTTTGGATTTATTTCCTGGACTGCTATAAATACCCTGTGTTAGGGTTATTTTAATTATTCATTACCCAACAGTTCTAGGATATTTTTGAGCGAGTTTTTGAGGGGAAAACACGACACAATACGTTTTCTTCCTCTTCATCCATTGTTCTTGGGATTTTGGCTGCTTGATCTTGGATAATTGAAGCTTGTGTTCACATATCATAAGAATCTTTTCTTTCTATTATGAATATGATTTTCTTCTCTTTCCCTAATAGCATGAGTAACTAACTTCCCACAACTAGGGTTGTGGGAGCCATGGCGAAAGTAGCAATGTAGATTCCGGATAGCGTAGGGTTCAATTTATATGTTGTCACGTCATTAATCATTCATTATTAACGATTTCTAGTGGTTGCAAACATTAGAACATGCCTAGGTTTAATTTGCTTGAGTAAAGAGATTAAAACCGGGAAGTTTGATTAACTACGAGGATTCGAGACTACCAACTCTCGTCTTATGATTAATGTTGTAACTAGATTAATCTACTTGATGTTTTAGCATTGAAATAAGCAAGCTCACCTTTTCAAGTTTGAGAGAATTGAAAAGGAAATTCGTCTATTTGGTTGAGAAACACTTAGATGATACCATTAATTCAATCACATCGTGACAGGCATATAGAAAGAACCCGGTTAAGCTGTGAGTTGAAATTGTTACGACGCCATGGTGAACACTTCCCTAGTTCACTCTCATATTGATTATTAATCATACATTATTATTTGTTTTGATCAAATATTGTTCACACAAACCCCCCCATTTACCGGAAACTATTGATTACTAGCCATCTAATTAATTAACGACTTAATTTGCACCTTATTCCCTGTGGGATCGACCCCAACCTCTGTTGGGTTCTATATTTGACGATGACCGCTTATGCTTCGTAATTGGAGTTGTAATTTGGGCATATCAAGTTGCAGGAGCTTCGATAGGATGTTGTAGGATTGAAGACAAGTGTGGATCTTATTGTGAAACAAATCCTTAATAATGGAGCTGAAAAGGTAAATGCAGTTGGTTCACAAGGGCATGAAGAATTTGAATTAGATAAAGAGGAAAATTTCTTGAATGACTAGGTGGCGGGTTTCTGGGCCAATGGTCAAGGGTCCAATCAGGACACTTGGCTGGGTCAGGGAAATCAAGGTCAAAACAGAGATAGGATAACAACAGAGATAGAGATGACAACTACAACTGGTCTGGCTATAGAGACATGAGCAGGGGTAGGGACAGGGATGGTGACTGTCATAAGAGGGATGGCTACAAAAATGATAGAAGCGGCATGTATTTTCCTCTTGGTAACCATAAAGCAGGATTCAAGAAGCCATAGTCAAAGACATATTGGCCAAGGTATTGCAGGTGGAGTCGACTGAATGTAACGTAAAGAAGATGTGTGTTGACATCTCAGGCATGAATCAGAAAGTAAAATCGTATGTCATCACCATCAAGCAAATCAAAAAACAGTTAGATTAGATGTCTACAGCCTTAAACCAACATAAGAAGGATACACTTCCTTGCAATATAGTCCAAAATCTGAAAAATGATGGGCATTGCATAACGATGACTACTAGAAGTGGGAGATAGACTATTAATCCTCCTATTTCTATAGTTGTTGATGCAAGAACTGGACCTAGGGTTGTTTTTTTATATATAAAATTGAGTTTAAAGCACTAGGGATGATGGTTTTTGTGAGCAAATACTTGTACTTAGCTAATTGTTGTGTCTTTTGGTTTGAAAGTGACTGAAAGTGTTTAAAAATTTGCAAAAATAAGGTTGCCTAATGTTATAGTGATCACGATAGCATTCTACGGGTCATGGTTCATTCCACAGACCGTGAAATGCAATTGTAGAAATTAGATCAGAGGCTTGCTTTCAAGTCTTATTTTCAAGAGGGTCGTCCACAATCCATGGATCAAACCGCGAGTCGTGGATGTCACTCGAGAATCTCAAACCTGTAGATAGTTAGAATTGTCTAATTTCCATTAGTCATGGATCAAACAACGAGTCATAGATGTCACTCGTGGATCTCAGACCTGCAATCAATGAAATAATTCATGAGTTCCACGAGGAGTTTCTACCAGACGTGGTTCATTCCACTGGCCATGGATCCCACTCTGGATCCCCTAATCTAGAAAAAGTTTAAACTTTTTTTCTTGATTTGCGTGGTTCTGCTGTACTAATATTCTCCCCCGCAGGTACCATGCTGCCAAAGATCACCTCGAAGAAGGGTAAAGCATGTACAACAAAAGAAATTAAAGAACGGGATGTAAAATTCAAGTCTAGACTCATATACGATCCTAATGAATCTGAACAGAGTAGGTTCGAGGAGGTATACGAGGTCTAGCCAGACCCAGATAAAGTGCCTTGGACTACGAGATAAGGGGCACATGCACAAGCGACTGAGGAGGCATCACTACAGCTAGTCCTCATAGTTGCACCATAGGCAGTGACTACTTCTCCTCAGACTGAAGAGTGAGAGGGGTCGTCAGATGAAAGAGATAGTAACTGAGAGAGTAACACCAGGACTGGGACAGGGGAAGAAGAAGAGTCTGATGATGCTGCGTCAGGCTCAGGTGATAAAAGTTTCACTAGACCAGCCACTCTGGAGTCTGAGACTCAGAGACAAGGGGAGGCAGACAGAGTTCAGACACTTGAGGCTTGGGATAATCAAAGATGGTGTGTTTAGGGCATGAGGAGAAGGTATATTGAGGGTGACGCTTGATGTGAGAGGGGTTTGACCAAAAGGGGCATCTTTGAGGAGCTATGGATTTGGACCGAGGGCCTAGCTTCATACCAAATATCCATGCTATATTTACTCACTACCAATGTGGTTGGATGGCTGAGCCTTCAGGCATCTACTGTCCTGAGATAGTTCGGGAATTCTATGCCTCGTATGTAGCCATATGCAGTCAACTCCTTCAGTCGAGATAGCAGTACCAGGATTTGCCCCCACTCAACAGCACCTTGGTACGATATGCACCCATTGATATCTCTGAGTGCACTATTCTACGGTTTCTATTCGAGACAGAGTATGAGGTACAGGTTGACATAGTCGAGTTTGACTACAAAATAAAAATGGTCAAAGATAAACTGAAAATGAGGGACCCAGTTTACAAATCTGATCTATTGAGATGGGTTACAAGGTACAAAGTGGAAAATGGCGAGGATGTAGAATGGGTTCATAGAGGAAACATAAAAAAGGCATCCTTGAACTTTGCCAGAAAGTTTTGGTGGGCCATCATATGGTTTCGCCTTTGTCCGACTCAGGTATACAACACTCTAACACCTGACCACGTAGTCTTAGTAGATAGCATCATGGCCAGTTATGAGATAAACTTCCCCTACTGCATCATAGAGGAGAATTATGAGCGGGCATTCAGACCCAGCACTAGCATACCCTTTCTTTGTTTGGTTCACCACCTGTGCATGTATTAGGCAGTCTTTAGGATGCTTGATATCGACTATAAGATAGAGGTGACTCAGACACAGTATGTCGAGTTGATAAAGAATGCTACTAACCTAGTTGCACACATGCGAGCTTCTTCCTCAATTTTAGCAAGAGCGATGAGAGTTGAGGGATCCTCGGTAGTGAGAGATCCATTTGGTATTCCTGATATGGGAGTGAGTTCATATGCAGAGGGTTCCACAACTTTAGTTTTTTCACCCTCAACTTCCCAGCCACCAGTTGGTATTCCTACAGTGCCCTCGTGCCTAGCTTCTTCTAGTATGGTTACCATCACTGTTGAGTTTTTACAGAATCTGATAGAGTGCCAGGCCAATAAAAATAAGCAAGTGAATGACTTGTTAGATCAGGTGAAACTTGGGTGAGGTCCACTATTGCAGCCACTGAGGCTAGGGTACAGGCAGAGATAGACTGAGTCGCTCGTACAATAAGTGGTAAAATAGATGGATTTGACCGCTGAGTGAATACTCGGCTGCAAAATTATAGAGCCCTGATTTAGGGAACATATATGTGGAGGTGGCATGGATCAGAGAGGAGATCAGATCTATAGTCACTAGCAACACTCCTATTATACCCTTCATCCTCATTGTGCTTACATCGGTTTTGACTGGGGTGGTTAATTTGCTTACTGAGGAGGAGCCTGAGCTCTCTGGTGCTAGTGAGAACAGGTCTCGCACTGAGGTTCCATCAGCAGTTGAGTCGGATCTAAAGAGGCTCAAAAGAGACATCGCCATTTCTATGCGACTGTCCTTAGATGGCATGCAACTTAATGAGGAGGCGGTGCGACATAGACTTCAGGGTGAGTCCACCCATTCGGCTCTAGTTGTTGGAGGAGCCATACCTCCTATTATTGAGATCCCAGAGTCCACTACTACTGATCCTTCGAGCGCAGTGGCCACAACCACTGCCACTGATACTTCTATGGGTGCCACACCATAGGCCCTATCTCCATCACCAGATGCTAGCACCTAGGCGCTATAGGTATGTTCCTGTCTCCCTACATATTTACTTTTCTTGGTGCATTGAGGACAATGCACATTCCTTTTTGGTGGGGTGGGGCAACCATCCATGTGTTTTTGATGGGTATCTTAGCAAAGTCTGAGTAGCCAAGAAACCTGCATCATGTCGTAATGTTAAATCAAGTGCTACTTGGGAGGTAATCTAAAGAGGGTACCATTGAGTATCCGAGTCCGTGGGGTTTTCTTACTATGTTCTTCCCCCGTAGATCTTTATTTCTGTTGAACTAGCATGTTTAGATAGGTTGTGTATAGTGAAAGAAGAATAGGAACTTAGCGTAGTCTATGGTCTAATTTTGAATTTGATTTTGACTGAAAAATAGAGACCCCTCCAATTTTTGTGTGAAATGATTAGCCGTTTCATCTAGACTGGCTGCTATGAATCTGTGCATGACATTATGACAATTGATGTGATGAATAGTTTAAGTTAGGGCATGAACCTGATAGTTAGCAATTGGTTGTTTAACTTTGTGCCATGTGTGTGTGAGCTGCATTTGTACTGTTATTGCATTGTATGCCAATCTAGAACTTGCCTGGTTAGTCTTGCCTAGGTTGTAGGAGAGTTGGCTAGGAAAAGATCATAGGCCATTTTTGAAATAGTCCACTTAGCCTAAAATGACCATTCAAATTGACCCTTTTCATTGTTTATCCTATTCACCTTTCCCATTTTCTATGAACCTTCAGTTTGGCCTTGGTCCCTCCTTGGACATTATGAACCTCAACTCAGGCAATTCACCTAAGTTGAGGGTGGCTATTGTGGATATAAATGAGAAGTATGGGGTATGAAAAGAAAAGGTTAGTGATTAAAAATGGAAAAATAATGGGTGTGGCATATGTGTTAGAAAAAAAAGAGAAAAAAAGAAAAAAAAAAGAGAGCGAAGAAAGAAAAGAAGAAAATATGATGAAAAAATAGTTGATTTTGAAATAATAGCAGCACCTGTCGCTTAATGAAAAATAAATAATATAAAGGACAATAAGGGAGGAAAAGAGTTGGTCTGAAAGTGGAATAAACATGGCGTAGTGTCAAGGAGGGCTTAGTCACTATTTTCCAAATATACCATACCCATCCCCGAGCCTACGTTACAAGTTGAGTAAAGTCCTATAGTGATCCTAGTCCAACTGTTCGAAAATCAAGGCATAGAAAATAAGGGCAAGCCTATGGTATTGTTGATGTGCCGCCATTTTACGGCACTTTCGACTCCTTTTAACTAAGAACAATCGTACGTTTTCAAGCAACCGTCGTCGTTTTTAAGGTGTTTATGTTATATTTGTAGGAAATGGAGACAAACGTAGAAAAGGAAGGAACTACGATCAAAAGCGCGCCACTGCCTAAGAGTGACGGCCACCATGACGGGCCGTCACCCATGTGACGGTCCATCACAGTGACCGTCAAGATTGAGCTGCAACACTGCCTAGGGGTGACGGCCGCCGTGACGGTCCGTCAAGGTGGTGACAGTCCGTCACCCCAAGCCGTCAAGTTGAGACAGTCGGCGACACGGAATCCGAGCATTTTTGGGTTTACTTCCTGGACTCCTATAAATACCCTATGTTAGGTTTATTTTATGGAGGGCACTTACCAATACATTACCCAATAGTTTTAGGAGTTTTTGAGCAATTTTTGAGAGAGGAAACACGCTGCACACGTTTTCCTCCTCCTTGAATCTTGTTCTTGATTTGTTCTTGGGATCTTTGTTTTCTTGTTCTTGGAATAATTGAAGATTGTTTTCACTACATTGTAAGGATTTCTTTTCTTTATTATGAATATGACTTTCTTCTATTCTTCTACAAGCATGATTAACTAAACCTCCCACAACTAGGGTTGTGGGAGCCATGGCTAAAGTAGCGATATAGATTCCGGGTAGCGTTGGGTTCAATATATATGTTGTCACGTTGTTAATCATTCATTATATCACGTTTTCTAGTGGTTGCAAACATTAGAACATGCCTAGGTTTAATTTGCTTGAGTAAAGAGATTAAAACCGGGAAACTCGATTAACAACGAGGATTCGAGACTACTAACTCTCATCTTATGATTAATGCTGTAACTAGATTAATCTACTTGATGTTTAGGATTGAAATCTAAAAGAACACCTTTCCAAGTTTGAGAGAATTGAAAAGTAAATTCGTCTATTTGGTTGAGAAACGTTTAGACGATACCATTAATTCGAGCACATCGTGACACACATATAGCAAGAACCCGGTTAAGCTTAGGATCGACATCGTTACCAATGCCATGGTAAACACTTCCCTAGTTTATTCTCCTATTGATTAATTCTCATACATTATTATTTGCTTTTGTTCACACAAAACCCCCCTTTATTTACCGAAAACTATTGACCATTAGTCACATACTTCACTAAAGGCTTAACTTTCACCATATTCTCTGTGGGATCGACCGCAACCTCTGTTGGGTTCTATATTTGACACTGATCGCTTACGCTTCTTAATTGGAGTGGTACTTTGAGCGTTATCAAATTTTGGCGCCGTTGCCGGGGAATACGGTTGTTTGTTAAGTCCGGTGTGTTTATTTGACTCTTAGTCATACTTTCCTGCTTTTACGTTTATTTATTGTCTTTGTTTTTGACACGGTACAGAGTTGTACATGCCAAGTACCCGACGCTCGGGTGAATCAACATTACCTTACGACCCCGAGCTTGCTAGAACATTGAGGCGGAATATGGCCGCACAACAAGAAGCAGCAAGGCTCGCTGCAGAACTGCAGGCCCAACAAAATCTGAATGCTGGTGGTCTGCAGGACGATGTTATGCTGAATGATGAGGATATTAACTTGGATGGAGTTTGCACTACGGGCTCCATTGCTCTTCCACCGCTAGCGCCCGGAGCCAAGTTCAACATCACTAGCACGATGATCCAGCTGTTGAACTTGAGAGGAGTGTTCCGTGGTGCCACTGGGGATGACCCAAACCAGCACCTGATGAATTTCGTGGGCATCTGCAAGTCGTTTGAGTTACCTGGAGTGAGTCAGACAGCGATCAGGCTCAGGTTGTTTCCGTTGTCTCTGTCTGATGAGGCAGCATTGTGGTTGACAGAGCTGACCCCCGACTCTATCGCAACTTGGGGAGAGTTGAAAGGAGCTTTCCTAGAAAGGTTCTTTCCTCCCTCTAGGATGATACAGTTGAGGGATGAGATTAGCAATTTAAGACAGCAACCTCACGAAGCATTGCACGAGACCTGGTTGCGATTCAAAAAGAAGATAACACAATGCCCTAACCATCAGTTGAACGATGAATTTTTGATGCAAACATTCTACAGGGCACTGAATTCGGCTACCAAGCCGACGTTGGACAACGCAGCAGGTGGAGCGTTTATGGGTCGCACTTTTGTCGATGCCACAGCTATTTTGGACAGGCTCACCAAAACCAACAGGGCCTGGCATACACGGGATTCAGAGGTAGCAGCTAGAACTTATGCAGTTGGTATGTCAGCTGAGCAGCGCAGAAAAGACGAGGAGCGCGACCAAGACATGGCGCATCTGAAAACGCAATTGGACCTACTGACCAAGCACTTGTTCTCAGGAGGTATGGAGAAGGTAAAAGCTGTGGGTTCCCAAGGTAGAGCAGCAGAGTTGGAAACTGATGAGGAGGCGAATTACTTGGGGGGTTTCCAGGACAATGGCCAAGGAAACCAAGGTCGGACCTATCAGAAGGACAACTACTATGAGAAAGCTGGCTACAATCGCGATCAAGGAAACTGGAGGAATAACACCGATAGAGGTGGGTTGTATGTACCACCTGGTAATCGGGACAAAGCTAGCAATGAGGCAGGGACTTCCAAGCTAGAAAACATGATGGCGAAGATGCTGCTGAAGGTAGAATCGACTGACTCTGTGGTGAAGGAGATAAGGACTGAGTTATCGGCCATGAGTCAAATAGTGGAGTCGCATTCCACTTCGATTAAGCAATTGGAGCAGCAAGTGGGGTTAATCTCGACATCACTAAACCCAAGGAAGACAGGTACCTTGCCGAGTGACACGATCCAAAATCCAAGGAATGACGCGAGCTGTATGGCGATCACTACAAGAAGCGGCAAAATATTACCGGAATCACATCTGGTAATTCAGACCCAAGTTGAGGGTGATGACGCCAACGACAAGGAAGTCGAGGAGGTTACTCTAAAGCCCGCGGAGAAAAGCAAGGAAACTGAAAAGCTTCCAACTATGATGCCTCGACCACCACCTCCTTTCCCACAACGCCTGAAGAAGAAAGTGGAAGATGGTAAGTTCCTAAATTTCCTTACCATGCTCAAGCAAATATCAATAAACATCCCATTGGTGGAAGCGCTTGAACAAATGCCCGGTTATGCCAAGTTCATGAAGGACTTGATTACAAAGAAGAGGTCAGTAAGTTTTGAACCGGAAGATAACCTTCACCACTGCAGCGCTATTTCTTCAAGATCATTAGTGGAAAAGAAGGAAGACCCAGGTACATTTACTGTCCCCTGCACTATCGGGAAGCTCAACTTCGGAAGAGCATTATGTGATCTTGGTGCTAGCATCAACTTGATGCCGCTAGTGGTCTATAAACAATTGGGTTTGGGAGCTCCTAAACCAACGTCCATGAGAGTAATGATGGCCAACCGCTCAGTAAAGTGACCGGTGGTAATATTGTCTGATGTGCTAGTAAAGATCGGTAAGCTTATCTTCCCAGCTGACTTTGTGATCTTGGATTGCGAAGTAGATTTTGAAGTTCCCATAATCTTGGGATGACCTTTGTTAGCCACGGCTAGAGCGTTGGTTGACATGGAAAGAAACGAACTGACCTTCAGGCTAAATAATGAAGTGGTCAAGTTCGATGTGTCCAAATTGATGAAGCAACCAAGTGACATGAGGGTGGTCGCGGTCATCAATGTTATTGAGGAAGTCACTGCGGATGTGTATCTTGAGGAGAAGGGTTGTGTTGAAACCCGAGCTATTATGAGAGTAAGGTCGCGATCGCAAGAGGACGAGCAGGTAAAGGAAAGCGGTGAAAATAGATCAAGAAAATGAAAACACCGCAAGAG